>JAYESA010000005.1:124496337-124648837 GCA_036927795.1 Iris macrosiphon
GTCCTCTGCCAGGTGTATCTGTTCTTGAGTAATTGTAGGAGCACAGATTTGGATGATTACTTGTGTTGCAAGGATGTCTTCTCTTCGAGCCCATAGTCGTTAGCTGGTATTCCTATATTGTATTTGTTGTGTTGTACTTTTTTATTCGAGTTGGTAGTGGATTTTTTTCCATCCAACTATCATCCTTAGATATTTATATTAAGATCTAGTTATATAGATGTTGGTTATTATTTATATCTGATTTTCGTGGATGAGATTTAGATTATACCCTGTGACTTGTGATACATTTTATACCACTTGTGGACTTGATATTCATATTACAGCGTACGTGTGGATTTGGTTTCCATATATTGGAGTTGCCATATCCATGCGGCTGGCATGCTTACATGTCCTAGTCCTACGTATTTTTGGGACTGGGGCGTGACACTAACTATCATAAATTTTAGTCTCTATTCTGCTGGGGTGTCTTACTCTACTTGTGCAGGTAATCTGCTACGCCAACTGTGGGCTATTCCATCACACACTAAGCATTCACTAATCATCAACCTAGTCAAAATATTCTTAATACTGAGGGTTACCAAATACTAGTGATATACTATAATTCTAGGTCATGGACATACTTCACTCACTGACACTTGCTACCTAGGATACTATACAAAATACTGCTAAGATACTGCCTTCTTTATCTGTTTCAGTTCTTGTAATCACTAAAATTTCTCAACCATTCTCTTGCAAGGAACACTTGTATATTTTTTCCATCATGTGTTTTATTAGCACATCCTTGTCCAACTTGAATACCCCCAATAGAATGCCTATTCAAATCTTGTTATTGTCTACACAAGGCACCAGCTCTCATTTTAGATGACATCCTCATACCAAGTTACTTATGTCTCTCCTCTACTGCCTGGATTACTTGTACTATTACTTTCAAATAATTTTCTATCTATATTAACTGATACACCAATCTAATATTATCATACAAGGTACTTAGTATTACTAGCACATTACTCAACTAATTCCTGATATAAAAATACTAGCACTCTTGATATAGTAACACTAGCTACCTAACTACACAACATATGCCCTTAATATTCTAGGATACTAGCTTCATCATTAGATCACCTCATCACATTCACTAGAACTCATGATCACTTGTACTAGTTATTAACTTCTATAATACACATGTTTCACTTTACTCTCAAAGGTAGGCATATGGTTCCATATCTCTATTGATGTATACGTATCTCCCCTTAAACCTTTTACAGACTGATACACTAATTAGTAATATACTACATATCTTCTATGACCAATCTTGATATTTCTCAACCTATGACACACTATTAAAAATTTCTAATACTCAGGCTTCCACTTCCTGATACTCATGAACTTCCACACTGACACTCATCACCCACTATGCATCATGCACACAATTTCGAGACAGTTCTCCCACCTATTGCTTCCAATACATCACTAGCCTCAATATCAGGTGATATACCCATCACTAGTCATATACTGGTACACTCCTATCTAATCACATCAAGGCTCTACTTCTAAGCTAAAGAATAATGGAACAATTCCTACAATAACATGAGTGGATAAGTATTGATATGATACTTTAAGAACCAATTTAAGATACAACCTAATAATTATATATGTCTGTCCAAAATTATGACACTCAGAATTCTTGCCATGCTAGTAAGCATAGCTGCGATAAACGATAGGTTCCATAACTAGGGTATGCAGCTTTATAATCATGTCATCTAGAATCCTCACCACGCCAATCGATATGGCTGCAAGAAACTCTAAATTTTATAACTAAGATATGTACATCCGAAGTCAGGTTCCTACATTCCCGCCTTGCCAGCTAATATGGCTGCGATAACTCTAGGCTCCATAACCAAAATAGACGTTTCACTTTTGTCACTGTCCTCATCAACATATGTCATCAGATGATACCGTAATTTAGTCTGTAAAATTTATCTCGATATGAAATCAAACTTAACAATGACACCAAGAATTAAATTCAGTAATCGATCACCAAGAATCAAATTCAATAACAACAAGTAAGAACGGACAAAAATAAGGGAAAAGATTTAAATTGGCATTTATAATAAGATTCTCAAGGATCATCCCAAGAATATCGCAAGAAATTATGATTGAGTATCCTCTCTCATCCTAGTATCCTATGTTCTATATCTTATCGCAGGCTCGCAGTAGTACAACTAAGTCATCGCACTACCATGATATCGCACAACTTGCGAAGCCTGACCTACATGGGCTACCACTAAAAATGTGTCATGGCCCACACCCGGTATAGGGGCACGAGTATGTGGGTATGTCCAGCCTATGCCACATCATCGGCGGTAGAACGCTGTCTTGGTCAATTATACTATCTAATTATCTCATAATAATGCATAATCCTCCAATAATATCTCAACTCCAAGAAGCGAGTAATAAACTTAATTCAACACAATACTCAATCACAATTTTATAGCACGATAAGATATCAAGGAAGTCTAACATAACTATATAATCTAAACAAATATAACAACAACAATAAAAACAATAACCAAAATATCAAATATAAGCCAGAAACAAAATCTGGTACCAAAATGCTAAAGAGAACTAACTATGCTAACAAGTGATTTTGGCTAGATCTTTCGACAGTAACTCCAGAACTAGTGGGTCCAAGTCTACACCATCTATAGGTCAAGGTCTGTAGTATATCGAATACCAATCTCTCGGATCCTCTGAAAAATATTTTTTAGTTTGGAATGGAGCGAAGTACAACCCAATAGCAATTCAAATTAATTGATAATGACTATAAACAGAAATAGAGAATATAATACAAGACAAAAAATAATAAATAATATCATACTATGGTAGAAGAAACAGGTAAACAAGAGAAATATCTCAATAAAATAGAATATGTAAAGAACTGTAACTATACTAAGTGATTGAAATACTAGTTAGATATGTGATCGGCTTGGGTGAACATTGTCTAATTAACGTTGGATAAACATTATCTAAGTTAAATATTGAACATTAAACATTGTCTAGGATTTGATCACATATCTAGCTAACACTTCCCCTTTTCCCCGACAAGTACAATGGATCCAACCATGACACATTACGATGCAAGATACTCAAGGCATTGTAAACATTAAACCTCGAGCATTGAGCATTGAATATTGAATATTGAATATTGAAGATTGTCTAATATTAAACATTGCCTATTTAACCATATGAGAAAACGAGAAACAATGAAATAATAACATCCCATGACTGATCCATATGTATAATAGTCCGTGTACCAATGTGTCAAGAGTCATGTAAAATATTTTTAAATACTTGCATTATAGTAATTATCAAATAATAAAAACTATCAGAGAATGTACTCGCATGTGGTTCAGAGCAATGAATGTCAAACTGTGTCCGAACTGGTATCATACAGACCTATATATGAATACTACTTTAATACAAGGTTTTAGGAATAAAAATAAATTAAACTAGTAAACTTCTAGGTCATAAAGTCATTCCTTAGTCAAAACAGTCATACTAGGTCAACTCTATACCAAACTAGTCAAACTAGCTATTTCTAGGTTGTATGAGTCTAGCTCTAGGATACTAGGTCCGCACACTATGAAACTAAGCCACACTAGCTACGCTAAGATACTAGGAGACACACAAAGCA
Organism: Iris macrosiphon; assembly: GCA_036927795.1. NCBI lineage: Eukaryota > Viridiplantae > Streptophyta > Magnoliopsida > Asparagales > Iridaceae > Iris > Iris macrosiphon. The sequence goes on from JAYESA010000005.1 coordinate 124,500,032, forward strand.
CCGTATCATAGGATACGCAAGTTTTTAATATAAAAATAGTAATTTATATATATATACAAGGCAATATATATAGTATCATAACTAACTAATGCAAAGTGGATACCTTGGCTTTGAACTAATGCGTATCTCACTACCTACACACCTATCTCGATACTCAAACCCAATACCTCGAGTATCGACCAATTACCTTGACATTACCTTGGTATCCCAAGGTAATCAAATCCTACTATATATATAGCTAATACCAATACTAAACTATAACTAACATATAGCTACTAATCTATTTCAATACTACTAACTATCTAACACTAACAATGCATATCAATATTACCTACTAACTTATCATATAATACATATCAATACAATACTTATATATAATACTACATACAGCATATCCAAAAAGTATATACAACTAACTATTACTAAACTACTAGCTATATCTACTAACTACACTAATAATAAACTATTAACCATCTTAACTAACTTGCTAAAACACCTAACTAGCTACTAATCCATACCCAACTAGCTGAATTACCTAACCTTGCTGAGCCTGAATGCTTCCTGTACTCAGAGTTGATACTGTACTGAAATCCCTTGCTGATGAATGCACACTGCAGTAGCTAACTCTGCTGCAGGATGCTTGCTGCATTGCACTGCTCTTGGCTTACTGACTGAATTATTGTATGTTTGTAACTTGCTGCTGAAATGTTGTTGTTGATCTTCAGTGCAGCTGCACTGTGTTGCGGCTCATTGCTCTGTACTTGCCTTTGTTGAGACTGCTGCTAGTGCAAGCTGTACCTTGCTGTTGGCATGCCTGCAGCAGTGCAAGTCTTGTTGTGCTATGATGCTACTGCTACTTCAGTTGTGTACTGGATGCATACTGCATCCACTGTGCAGTTACATTACTGCACATACTGCTCTATGCAGTACACGAATTGCTGAATGCCTCTGCTTGCTGCACATGGATGCATATTGCTTGCTGCTAGTTCATGCAGTTTGCATTACTGCATAAGCTGTTGTGCTCTTGTTGATGCACACTGTGCATGCTGCAGTGGTATACTGAATGCTATGCTACTGTCCCTATGCTTGTTGAATGTGACTGAATGCCTTGTTGTGCCTGTATAAGTTACAGCACTTGGCTCGAGGCTTTATCTTACCCTTGATGTGATTAATCAGTAGTGCAATTTGCTGTGCATTGCTCCACAGTGCCCCTTGCATACTGCTTGTTGAATGCATCCTGTAGCATGTTGCTCATGCTAAATATATTGGCTATAACTTCTCTTTATCTGGCTTGCTACATTACTGCAGGCTCTGCAGCTGCTCTCTCTTGCCTTGCTGCCTGCATAGTTTGTTGTGCACAAGCTGCTGAACTTGTTGAGGGTTGCTGCTAAAGCATTGGTTATTGTAGCTGTTCTTCAGTTGCTGTTGGAAATGCCCATTGTTGCAGTAGCCCTCTGCTGTTAAAACTGGGCTATATGTTGCTTAGTGCAGTGATGCACTTTTTGCACATGTTGTAAACTGTTGCATGCTTCCCCTTGTACTGTGGTTGCTGCACACACTGGTTGCACACTAAAATTGCCCATAACAATTATTTTCTGAACCCCTTCTCAACACACTGCTCATCCACACACATACACATAACTCACAATACTACACACACACACATATATATATATATACATATACTTACCTATATATGAGTTAACACATATATATACTCTTATCTCGATACATATATAGACCCATCTCTATACATATATAGATATATGTATACGAACACACATATACCTATATAGATATATCATCTCATACATATATATATATTCAACATACACATATACATATAACATAACCATACATATAGAGGTATAGATATATATCTACATATATATATAATACATATGCATATAGATACATCTATACACCTAACTACATATACTTATGTATACAATATACTATAGATACATCTATACAACTAACTATATATACTTATGTATACAATATACTATAGATACATACACATATTCATATATATCGTACATAATATATATATATATATATATATATATATACAAGTCAATGAGTTAAGGAGCAATATAGCAAATACGTGGAGTGTACCGCACCCGTATCAGACTCATTCTATGATACGCTTGCGATACGACTCCACCACACAACCAAACGCATCCCAAAGGACACGAGCAAGTCTAAAATACTAATTATGCATAATATAAAGAACCAAATAATTAACTATGTGTCCATGTCAAGATGTGACATGCACAAACCTCCGTGTCGGTGGAAAACCCTAAAAAATAACCTGTATCGCCAAATTGAAGGGATATGGCCTACACGTATCCAATTATGGATACGACACTAGTCACACACAAGCAAACACATGTCAATTTGATCTAATTGACTAATTGACAAATACAAGATACGCCAATCTCAAAATTCTACCCAAATTGACACAAAAATACACATAACTTCCTCCATAGGTCTCCTATGAACCTAAATCCAATTTCTATGGGTAGTCTGAGCATATGGGTGGTTCCTTATGATTAAATTACAGATTTAGAGTCTAATTAAACGGAAAAATTGAATTATACCTATTGGGAGATGGATTCACAATAAAATCCCCAAATATGCCTCCAGCTTTTAGATTATTGCTTCTCTTTATAGATCCTTGCTTCCTCCTTGTAGATCCATGCTCTAATAGCCTCCAATGATAATTTGGGAAGGAATTGGAAAATAATTTGGTGTAGGAATGAAGGAATTTGGTTGAGGAGAATTCTAGATCTAGATTTGGAATAAAAAATGAAGAGAAAGAAAGTTTTTATCCTCTTATATTGGCATCTCTTGCCCCCTCCCTCAAGCTATCATGTAAAGTCTAAAATACCCCCTGGGCCTCTCATGAAGAAATTAATTAAGGAGGGAAGTTTCTAGTCTAATGGGTTTAACTTAATTAATCATCCTCCTAATGAACGGGCTCACTATTGAGCTCACTTCTAACTATTATTAAATGTTGGTCTATGGATCTAATCTAAAAAATTGGTTGCAGTACACAAGTCAAATTAAATAGGTTAGTCCACTAACTAAATTAAATGCTACAAGTCTCTATTTAAATATAGCACTATAATAATTAAGTAACTAATACAAGTAATAAATAAATATACATGGCCCACTAATATTAATATTATATTACCAAAATTAAATAACTAGGCCAAATTACCAAATTATCCCTTGCTGGAAAAGTGAGGGTGACAGCTCAAAAACTGGAATCTCTATGGGAGTTACGGTTCGAGCAGAGGGAACCTCCTACTAAGGACAGGTTGTATAAGTTGATTTGGTTGACGACGTTGCTTCTAAACCCATCTTTATCATTAAAAAAACTCTCGTCAGAAGAGCGTGAATCCTTTGTCCACCTGGTAAGGGAATACATCGACTTCTTCGCATGGAATTATAAACATATGTCGGGCTTGGATCTGTAAATCGTGATGCACAAATTTAATATCCTGCCAAATGATAAACCTGTAAAGTAGAAACAATGGCGATTCCGCCCAGACATTATGGTAAGTAATCTAATAGTGAGCGGCTTTATCCGCAAAAAATAAAATCTTGATTGGGTAGCTAACATCGTCCCTGGTATAAAAAAGAACGATAAAATTCGAGTCTGCATCGACTTTCATAATTTGAACGTGGCTTGCCTAAATGACGAATTCCTTCTCCCAATCACAAACGTAATGATCGATAATACTTGTGGATTCAAGCATATATCCTTCATGGATGGGTTCTCAGGCTACAACCAAATCAAAATATTTCTAGATGACGAGAAGCACACGTCATTTCAGACGCCATTAGGAGTGTATTATTACACCGTAATGCCCTTCATTCTAAAGAACGTAGGCGATACATACCAATGATCTATGAGCACTATCTTTTGTGACCATATGCATATCACAGTAGAATATTACGTTGATGATATCACTGTCAAGAGCCAATTTCAAGGCGATCATCTCCATGTCCAGAAGACGATATTCGATTTAATTGGAGATCACCAGCTCAAGATGAATCCCACCAAGTTGTTCATGGGAGTCTCCAGCGATAAATTTATTTTCTTTATCATAACTCCAAAGGATATTCACATTGACCCAGAGAAGACCAAGGCTATCCTGGATATGTATCCTCCAAAGAACCTACGTGAACTTCGTAGTCTGCAAAAAATACTGGCATACATTAGGAGATTCATAGCCAATCTCTCCGGACAATGCCAACCCTTTACTCAGCTCATAAAGAGTTTAGTCTATTTTGCTTGGACGGAAGAGTGCCAACAAGCATTTGACGATATTAAGAAGTATCTCACGAATACCACAATGTTGGTGGCCCTAATCGTGGAAAAGCCCTTCTAACTTTACGTTCGGGCAATTGATCATTCTGTTGGCGCTCTTCTTGCCCAAAATAGCAAAAAATGCAATGAGCAAGCCATCTATTGTCTTAACAGAATGATGGTCGGTACATAACGTAGGTACAATCCGGTCGAGAAAGAGTGCCTTACTCTAGTATTGGTTGTACAAATGACCCGCCATTACTTGACAGGGCAAACTATCCATATAATCTCTCGAGTGAACCCCCTCAGAGTCCTCATGATTAAGCCCGGGGCACTTAATTTTGCCTAGCCACATGGACAATCATATTGTCACCCTATGACATGGTATTCGCCCCCCAAAAGGCTGTCAAGGGTCAAATATTGGCCGACTTTCTGGCAGCTCCTCCGGTGCCATAAACTTTAAAGCTCTACAAAGAAATATTCGATGAGGTGCTAGAATCTAACAACGTCACGACAGAAGGGTCATTTTGGAGAATGTTCTTCGATGGTTCTTCCAGAACAGGGCCCAAAGGCAATATCGTCGTCGAAGTAGGGATAGTGTTGATCTCTCCTGATGACCTATTCTTCAATCGTGTATAATGGCTTACGGAGCCATGTTCTAATAATGTGACAGATTACAACGCTCTGATTATTGGGCTCCATCTGGCTAAACAATTGGAGGTTGATTCGCTAGAAGCCTATGGCAACTCTAAATTAATAGTTAGCCAAGTCTGTGGGGAATACAATATTTGCCACGAGGATCTACTCCCTTACCACCAAGCGAACATCGACATAAATTCCACTTTTATGGAGTTCTTTATAGAACATGTACCGCGACTGCAAAATATTAAGTCGAATGCACTCATCGATTTTGTTGCTTCTTTGGCAACTCCAATCAAAATTTACCTATTGATCACGGTATTGGGTCAAGAGCTGGTCTTCCCGAGGAACAACTTATGCTTGAGTCTAAGCCACTCAGTGGAAACAGATACAGATGCCAAAGATTGGAGGCTCCCATTTATGAACTATGTTGTTTACGAAATTCTTCCAAAAAACCCAAAGGAGGCCACTTCCGCTAGAAGATGCTTCCTCCGGTTCAACTATAATACAGCCACTAAGATAATGTATCATTGTTCTTACGATAGACTTCTGCTTCGATATGTATCAGACGCAGAAGCAAAGTAAGCTCTCCGTGAAGCTTACGATGATATTTGTGGTGCTCACCAACCTGGGCCTAAGCTTCAAGATCGCCTCCGAAGCATAGGTTATTATTGGTCAACGATGGTAGCAGATGCCGTTTATTAGGCGAAAAAGTGCATGATATAAAAAATCTATGCCGACTTCATTCACCAACCCTTGGAGTTCCTATATCTGACCGTTACATCTTGGCTAGCTGTTCCAAGCCTAGGGCATGGACATCATAGGGCCGATCAGTCCGCCTTCGTCTAAGGGGCACCGATTCATCCTGGCTATCACATACTACTTCTCTAAATGGGCAAAACCTGTCCCGCTCGCAGAGGTGAAAACATCCAACCTGATTAGTTTTCTTAAACATCACGTCATCTACCACTTTGACTTGTCTCAAAGGATCTTTCATGACAATGGTCCACAGTTTGTCAGCCATGCTTTCTTCCAGTTTGCGATAAAAACTAAATCCAAAATATAGCTTCAACCGCCAAAAATCTAGTAACAAATGGATTAGTAGAAGAATTCAATAAGATAAGCATTAAGCTACTCAAAAAGTTTATTTCTACTAACAAACGTGACTGAAATGAGAACCTGGGCGAATGTCTATGGCCTTATCGTACAACGGTCCGAACTCCGACTGACAGTATGCCGATCTCCTTGGTCTATGGAAGTGAAGTTGTACTTCCTTAGTAGACCCAAATTCCTTCTCTCCGAGTAGCCCTTATGCACCAGCTAACCGTCAAGGACAACCATTGTTGATGTCTACAAGAGTTAGAGGCGCTTGACAAAAAATGCCTCTTGGCTCAACAGTGCATTGAGCTATATCAAGCACGACTCTCCGGAGCCTTCAACAAGAAGGTTAAGGAAAGGACATTCCAGGTTAGCAATCTTGTCCTAACAGTGAAGAGAACGATGGTCATGACCCACAAGAAAGCAAAAAAGTTCCAACCCAAGTGGGAAGGCCCCTTTGTAGTGGAGACGGTCTACTCCAATAGCGCATACAGGCTCACAATCCTAATGAACACTTGCTCATGATGCCAATAAATAGCATATTCCTAAAGAAGTACTATGCCTAAGTTGGGCATGTAATAAAAAATAATGTGTCATTTCCATCCCTAGTAGAGGGACATAAAGTAATGATCACAAATGATGTCTTCCGCCGTAAAATATTCTCGTCCATACCATACAGACAAATATGTTATCCGTACTCGGGAGTCCCGAGTGCAAAAGGGGTAACGGATCAACAAAACTTCTCTAAATGCAAATGGTTCACGTCTATATAACCTCTGAACAGTATGCTGTTATTCCCATTAAAAGAAGACAGTCACGTCTATACTATTTCTGACTCGCCCCTTTGGTTTGTTATCCCCACAAAATCTTTACAAAAAAAATAGTTCATGTCCATATCACCTCTGAACTATGAGCTTTCCGTGTTCCCCAATAAAAGAAAGTAGTCATGCCTATACTACCACTGACTTATTTGCTTGACTCTTGGTACTACACTAAATCCCAGCTCGAGCCTCGTAGGAGCCATCGCCCTCGTCCCCTTGAGCACCACCACGAACCATCACCTCCTCCGCCACTGCTGCCACCGAACTGCCACCATGAACCGCCGCCATCAAGGCTCTTCCCTGCAGCCGCGAGGAACCGCGGCTCGAACCCGTGTTCAGAAACTGAGTTCAACCTCCCCGATTCACGAAGTGATATCTCCCTCCTCTTGCAATCGATCCTTGAACCGACTCTTCGGGTATGAACCCTACTTAACCCTGCTGCAGTGTGATCAATTAGAATATTTTAGTTTGTATTCTGTTGTTAGTAATTAGAGTTTCAATTCTTGAGAAAAATGTTTTATAAAACCATGATACTTCCCGATACGGAGTTGGTCTCGTCAATCTGGGCAACCTCACCGTGTATCAATTACACCGAAAGGCGCGTATCATCAACATGGACGTGTGGGCTTTCGCGAAACTTAATTTGGATGTGCGTGCACAACGGAATCAACGCGTATTCGTCAGAAAGTACCGTATCAACGTATTCTGACACTCGTCCTAATTTTGTATGTGCATGTCATTTTGCAACAAAACTTACGCCTTCGGATTCAGAGTGTTACGCTGGTCTTGTGACCCAAGTTTGGTTCGATTCTGAGAACGTTGAGAAAATATCGTTGTGTGGGCCCCACGGTTCCACATGACGGGCGATTTCATGATCGGCTCATCGAAATCCAGTTCTGGATGTTCCGTTGGGTTCATATCGTCGTTCTGGACTTGTAGACACTAAATTTGATAAATTTGAAAAACTTTATCTCTGGCACATTTTTCGGTGCAAGATGGGTCACTCGTGGACCCCGTGTTGACCAAAAACTGCATTTTTGCTCCTGTGTCCAAATTGGACGTATGAATAAGATTTTCTGAGTATCTTACTCTTTTTAAAACTGTTGGTGATATTTGTGACAGCATCCGAAGACATCCGCTCCAGTGTCCATCTTGAGCTGATACTTCCTTGGCGAATTCGGGTTCGAATCTTCTTCTAGCTTCCAGGAAAGTGTTCCTTGCCATCATGTAACTCAGTTTCCATATTTTTATTTATTTATTCTATGCATTGTGCGTGCTTTGGATCAGAATTGTTACTTAGCTTCTGGGTCATAACCGGGTGCAGACGTTCGTTGGTAACGTCTGGTAACGATTGATAGATGTTCGCGATACCTTGATGTACCTACTTGGTTACATCAGAACCCTAGGACATATTCAGACACAGTCATCGTGCCAGATTTCTTGTATCCTAATACTGTTGGCATGACGGCAATCTGGGATGACTTTAGGGTCGTGATTGTTGATAGTTACTTCAGTATGACTAGACTGTTAGATAGAGGTTCAGGTTCAACGAACACTCGTTGACAGGGAAAGACAGTTACTAGACGTATGGGCTACTCTGCACGCGCTATATATATATGTGTATGTTCCTATTTATGTAGTATTCCTGTATTCGGAGTCATAGTATCACCCGTGTGACTCTGTGCTCGAAGCTACGGTACGTCCCGTGTGTCTCTGTGTTCGGAGCTACGATTTTATATTTAGACAGCCCACGCATCGAACATTGTCTTCAAAGTTGTGTCTCACTTAGGTGGTTATAATAGATTACACCGGTTTGCACTTGTTTCTTTCTGTTATACTTTGGCATACTATTTTTGTACCTTGTTACGTCCCTCTGAGGACCTGGTATCCTGCTAGTTTTTGCAGCATAGACAATTATGAAGCCTTTGGAGTTGCTGATGGAGTTGCTTGTCTTACAGGCATTGGTACCAGGTACTTATATTATTTCTACTGGAGTTATGGTTATTTTATTTATATTGTTTATTCATCTGCTGATGTAGCCTAGTTTTATAGACTCATATTTTTTTTGAGTTTATTCGAGTTTGTGTGTTACTGGGCGGCCGACTTTAGCACATGTAGTTCATTCTTGTGTATTATGTTCATTGTGGATTGAGACAAAGATATTTATATTTACTTGAATATTTAGATAGTGACCATTAATAATACAGCTTATACGTATTCGAGTCAGACCAGAGTCTGGTCGAATGCGTAGCTTATACGTATTTTGGGACTGGAGCGTGACATCCTCTAAAATATTGGGCCTAAGTCAACTGCCTCATATGCCTCATACAAACTTTGGCCCTATCGGCGGCTACGAGGTGGTGCAGAGAAGATGAGTCGGGTGTCTGAGAGTCATGTTGTCAACCTCACATTTTTACTCAAGGATAGTTTGGAAATTGATAAGAGTAATTTTAATTTTAGGATTTTTGTATTTAATATTTATGCATGCATGATTATTTAATTATTGTATTAATTGTTGTTTGCTAGTTGTAGATTTATTTTATACTTGTGTAGTGGACCTAACCCATTTATTAGAATGCATGAACCAAATATTTAGACTAGTTTAATTTGAGTCCATGAATTAGGCCCATGGATTAGGAGGTTTGATTAATTAGAGAAACCATTAGACTAGAACCTTCCCTCCCTAATTAAATTCTTCATGAGAGGCCCCAAGGGATAATTATGACATTGTACATTGCTTGGGGAGGGGGTTACATGGCCGGCCATAGCAAGGAGAGAGAGAGTGCTCTCATTTTATTTTATTCCCCAAATTCTAGATCTACATTTTCCCTCTTCCAATTCCCTCCATTCCCTCATCAATTCTCCACAAATTCTTTATCAATCTCTTTCTAAATTCATCATTGAAGTTTCTACACCAAGGATCTACAAGAAGGAAGTAAGGAGCAAGGAGGAGGAGGCCAAGATCTATAAGGAGAGGAGCTACTTGGCACTTGAGAACTTTTTATTGGGAATCTCTCTTGTATTAGATCTTGGCAAGGAGGAGGAGGCCAAGATCTACAAGGAGAGAAGGAGGCCAAGACCTACAAGGAGAGAAGGAGGCCAAGATCTACAATAGGTACATTTCAGTTTTCCCCCTTCTATTAAAATCTAGATCTGAGATTTAACTATGATAAACCAACCCACATGCATAAGCTACCCATAGAAATTAGTTTTAGGTTCAACGGAGACCTACGGTGGAAGTTATGTCCATTTTAGTACCAATTTTGGGGGAATTTCGAGATTGGCACATATAGTGCTTGCCATTGAGTCTAATAGATCTAATTGACATTTGATTGCTTGTTTGTAACTAGTGGCGTATCCACAATTGGATACGTGTAGGCCGTATCTCGTCAATTTGACGAAACGGATTGATTTGGGAGTTTTCCTCCGATACGGGGTCTTGTGCATATTACATTGTGACACGGACACGTAGATACTCTAATTACTATATAAATTGTTCATATTTAATGTTTTAGACTTGCTCGTGTCCTCCGGGATGCGTTTGTTTGTGTGTTGGAGCCGTATCGCAAGTGTATCATAGAGAAAGTGTGATACGAGTGCGGTGCACTCCATGTGTTTGTTGTTTTGCCCTTTTTCATATATGTGCATGTGTATTTATATATATATATATATATATATATATATATATATATATATATATATATATATATAAGCTATCTATGTATTATATAGTGTATATAATAGTGTATTTCGTGTTTGGATATATGTGTGTGCATATATTAGTGTTTATAGTTATGTATAGATCTATATGTATGTTTATATATGTGCTTATATATGTAAATGTCTATTTATTTATATATATATATATATATATATATATATATATATACTGTCACGACCCGCACCCGATATAGGGGCACGAGAGTATGCGGGTATATCTAGCCTACGCCGCAACATCGGCGGTAGAACAATGTCTAGGTCATAATGCTATTTATTCAATATCACACGAATATCCAACTCCATAAGGAGACACAGATATAACAATATAATATGAAATACTCAACACAGAACTAAAGCACGATAAGATATCGAAAGAAATAAATCAAACACAACCACAAAGTCTAAACAATAACATAATCTAAACTTCAAACAATAACATCCAAGTTTCAATGTATGCCGAAAACAAATATGGTACCATAAACTGCTAAAAGAAACTAACTGAATAACTAGTGATCCCGGCTAGACCTCCCAGAAATCACACCTGAGCTATAAGGTCCAAGGCTGCAGCTACTCTCCCTGTGGTCCGTAATATGTCGGACACCAGTCCTCTAAGTCGCAGTCTAGAAAAATATATCCAGTCAGGATTGGAGCAAAGTACAACCCGATAATAGTTCCAATTAATTGACAAGGACTATAAAACAATAATAGATGATGCTATATACTGAGAGAAAATAATAAATAGATGCAATGGCTAAAATAAAGAAAATAGACAATGTAGACAATATGGTATAGCCAGTGCATATATGAAATGAAGAGAAGGAACTACAATATCATGTATATGGCTTGGCTAATCATACATGAGGCATATGATTAACACTAATAATATTTTATACTTGTATGATAGGAATATGATCACATCTCTCACTAGCAATTTCTTCTGCCCCCAACTAGTATAGTGGATCCAACCATGACACGTTACGATACATGATCAATGTCCAATAATAATATCATGTACAATATCTAATATCAATGTCGTGTACAATATCAATACGATAACCAATGTAATATCTCATGAATGAAGATCCAATCAACATACTAGTCCGTGTACCAAAGTGTCAAAAATCAGATGTAATATTTCTAAGTATTTAAAATATATAAATTATCAATTAATAGAAATTATCAGAGAATGTACTCGTATGTGGTTCGGAGCAATGAATGTCAAACTGTGTCCGAACTGGTGTCACGCAGACCTATATATGAAATATTATATCAATACAAAGTTTTGGAATGAATACAAGCTAAACTAGTCCGTTTCTAGGTCATTAGGCCAATTCTAAGTCAAAAAAGTCAAACTCGGTCAACTCTAGGTCAAACTAGTCAAATATGGTCAAACTAGCTATTTCTAGGTTGCTTGAGTCTATCTCTAGGTTATTGGGTCCATACACTATGTATCTAGGCTATACTAGCTATATTAGGATACTAGAATATCATAGTTATCCAATAACACAAGATACACAATTATACTATATATATATATATATATATATATATATATATATATATATATATATATATATATATACACGTGTCTAATATCTAATACTCACTCTAGTTGAATACCTTGGCTGACACAATTATCCAATAACTAGGCCAACTCATACCTAAAATTTAAACTATCAACTAACTAACATACTATAGCTAACATAACAATGTAAACTAACTGCTAACTAATAAGCTAACATGATAACTGTAAAACCCCCTAATTTTAAATATTATAATTTTTTAATTTATTTATAGTATTTCTTAGTTAAATAGAAAATAAAATTTATTAAATTTTAATTACTAGGTAAATATTCATCTAGAAATTTATGGAGCAAAACTATTATTTTATTTTAATTTAATTTAGGAATCCAGGTAGAAGGGCAATGGATTCTAGAATGTAGCTAGAAAAAAAAGAAAAAAAAGAAAAAAAAGAAAAAAAAGAAAAAAATCTTAAAACAAATAAATAACAAATAAACAAACCCCTTTTTACTAAAACCTTAAACCTAATTCCCTAAGTCCTAAGCCTAACTAATAATCTAGCTAAACCCCAACCCAGACACACCCCTCTACCCAACCCCGCAGCAGCGAACTCTCCCTACCCGCGCGGCCCAACCAATCCCCCGCTTCCCTCTATATATATGTCTATATATATCATAGTTGAAACCCTAAACCTACACCTTACCTACGCCGATCTTCGACGAACCACGACGCCGACCCCGACCACCGCAGCAACCGCGCAGCCGCCCGGAACCCAGCGCCGCCGGCCGCGACAGCGTCAACCGCGCAGTAGAATTTGTCAGCGACTTGCCCTACTTCACGCGTTGTTTCTCGACTCGTCGCTCGACCGATTTTTGATCCATCTTTACCGATATGATCACAACCTATCCCCCTCTCAACTTTATAAATTAGTTTCCATCGAACAGCACTTAACACTAGGTAGAAATCGAGGCCAAGTTGAAGAAAAACTATATAGTTTAAACCGCAGAAAACTGTTTCAACCACCTATGTTTAGAGACTGTTATCTTCCACCACAGAGATCCAAATTTAAATCTACTTTTTGCTATGTGAAGTCTATATAACCGAGATCATTCTCTGTTAATTAGATTATTTTATTTTGTGTTAATTGTAGAGATGAATTGGGTTGAAACTGAGAAAAACTTGTTTTTTAAAACTTTAGAAATTGTGATATGGAGCGCGCCCCACCAAACGGGACCGCCCCGTCGCGTACAAATTGCATCAAAAGGCGCGTATAGTATGTCCTGACATGTAGGCTTTCGCGGAAACTGATTTGGACGTGTGTGCGCATCAGAATCAACTCGTATCCGTAAAAAGTTTCCGTATCGCGACTTTTGTAAAATATCACACCATTTTGTGTACGTTCGTCAGAACGCGACAAAACTTGTGCCATTGTATTCATGGTATCACGCTGGTCCTGTGACCCAAATTTCACACGATCCCGAGATAGTTGACCAAGCTGCCTAATTGCGGGCCCTATAGTTGACTTTTAGGGCAAATTTGTGTTCGGCTCACCGGAATCCAAAATTTGACATACCGTTGAGTTCGTACTGACGTTTAAAATATATTTAACCTATAATTTACCCCATTTAGAGACCTTTATCTCTGATACGCTTTTCGGTGCAAAATGGGCCACGTGTGGTCCCCACTTTGACCCAAAATTACCGTTTTGCCCCTATGTCCAAATTGGACGAAAGGGTAGTATTTTCTAGCTATCTCGCTGATTTCGGAAATGTTGGTGATATTTATTTCAGCATCCGGAGAAGTTTATTCAGAGGCCATAGTTTCTAATCATGTGTACTTGACGTCTGGACACTTACACTATACAGATTTCTTATCAGACAAGTATACCTTGCCATTATACTGTGATTTATATTTCATATGATACATGCATTTTATTTCTGTCCATTTAGCTCATATATTTTAACTACTATATAAACTGCACGTCCAAGGATAACTTGTGTGCATCGATGGTGGCGTCGTATTCTGTTTTTATTATATATATGCATGTTGACCTAGTTTATGAGACCACCCCATTATCAAGAGGCATTCTTATGTTTCATTGGCCATGACACTGTTATTACACGAGTATGAGTCTTATGTAGGACACGGACTTACGTATTCGGCTGGCCACTGGTACATATAGGACGTGCGACGGATAGGGATAACTATTGATAGAAATTGCATGATAGAAGACCTGGCAGTTATTTAGATGTATCATCGTGTCATGGATGTGACATGCTTAGAGCATGGGATAGGGAGAACAATAAGTAAGGCATTTGGGCTCCTTTGCACTTTCCTTGTGTAACCCGTACGCTCCGCTGGAGATGCGCGCTCATGATAATCACTATATATATTATTATTACCTGGCGGCCTCTGAGGTTCAAAAGACTTCATGCTTTTTAGGCCCCTGAATCTCCGAGAGAATTATGCCAATCCCATTTTAGCCAGATATCCTACGTGTTGGAAAGTTGTTCTCAAAGTGCATTCACTTAGACAGTTAGGTAACCCATTGGATGATTATTTTTAGTACTTTATTGGCATGCTTCTATGTATCTTTTTATGTCCTTCTGAGGATCTGGTACCTTTCCAGGTATAGACGTGCATTATTATCCACAGGAGTACGGACCCGGACCTGACGCTTTATACCAGACTGAGGAGGTCTTACCTTCGGAGTACCTTTGATTCATTATAGCTGATGGATATTCTAGCTGTTATTTCCTTTATTGATATTTGTCTTATATTAGAGTTTGATCTCTTCTCTCATTTATAAGTTTTTAGTATAGTCGATTTGTAGTGGATTTGTTTCCACCCGACTATTATTCTTTGATACTTCATACTTGAGATTCAGTTATCTATTTCCTATTTTTTTATTTTTGCTGTGGATGAGATATAGATTGCGTATGACTTGTGTTGACAGTATATTACCACTTATGGTTTCCATATATTGGAGTCGCCATATACATATGGCTGCCATGTTGCGTATTCCTAGTCCTACGTATTTTGGGACTGGGACATGACATATTTTTGTGGTGGCCCATGCAGGTCTTCGAATATATTGTCTCGGTTTTGTTACTGTACTGAACAAGCCTGCGTATAGGAATAGAGTATAGGATCTCGTCCACGCTTGACTAAAACTTATCTTCCCTTTCAACCTTCCTATTTAAATGCTTACATCCTGTTTGATTCCTGTACTCCTTCTAATCGTTTTGCCCACCTCTTGTAGAGAGATGGATCTGCGTAGTGGATGTACTGCCGCCGAAGGTGACACACCTTCAAGAGTCAACGGCCAAACTCGAGGGGAGACCTCAACGACTCCTAGACTTTCGAGGTCGGATGGACAGACTCACAATCCAGTTCCATCTGATCTTTCTGCTTCACCTAATGGAACTTTTCCAGCTTCATCGACACCACAGGATGGCTAGACACAACTGTTCCAATTATTCCAAATGATGATGCAGGAACAAAGACAGCAGGCCGCCGCACTAGCTGTAGAGCGGAGACAGCAAGCGGCGGAGCAGAGGCAAGAATTTCTAGCAGCACTTGAGAGAATGGCTGCACAGGCACCTGTACCAGCCCAGGAACTAGTTCCAGTACCGCGAGCTAGAGTTGGGTCAGTCAAGGACTTTGTACAGATGGGTCCAAAATCCTATAAAGGCACTAAGAGCCCAGAGGAGACCACCAACTGGATTACCCACACTCAGAAGTTGTTAGAAGCATCACAGTTGCCTACATATCTATGGATGACTGGCGTAAGGACCCAGCTAGATGGTAACGCTCATCACTGGTGGGAATCAATGGAGCACCAATTGGGTACGTATCAGACTTGGGAATAATTCTTGGAGTGCTTTGAGAGGAAGTACTTCTCGGACACTGTAAGGGATGCGTTGTACAATCAGTTCCTCCATCTGGAGTAGGGGAATAAGACAGTTGATGAGTATGATACAGAGTTTAGTCGCCTTAGTCAATATGGTGCTTCCCTGATACCGAATGACTTGGAAAAGGCTAAGAGATATTACCCCGAGCTGACTCAGGAGCTCCAACACTACACTAGCTCACAGTCCCGAATCTCTTATGCCAAATTATTGACAGAAGCTAGGTTACAAGAGACCATCAGCAAGGGAAAAGGAGGTCAACTGAAGACACAGCAGGGACCAGCAAGGACACAGCAAGGAGGGCCTATTAGACGTCCTTTGGCACAGTAGTAGCAGCAGCAACACAGAGCAAGACCGTACCAGATTCTGGAGAAGCCCTATTGCAGTAATTGTGGAAGACGCAGACATATTTTGAGAGACTGTCGGACTCGCTTAGGGCAATATATGTGGTGTGGTTTCGGGCAGTATATGGTAAGAGACTGTCCAATGCAGCAGACATTGACGCTTCCACCACCAATATAGAGGCTAGCACTTCCAGCACCGAAGCCAGTTCAGCAAATGACTAGACTAGGAGCACCTCGACCCCTAGCAGCCGGAGAATTTCAGCGAGGACCACCGCTACCTACTCAGTAGGATCAGTTCACAAGGACCAGACATGGACTACCACAAAGGAATGGACAAGCTTTTGTACTAGAAATGGATGACATGGAACATGAGATTGATGTTATAGCAGGTATTACTCTTGCTTTTACTTTTTCTGCTGTGACATTATTTGATACGGGAGCCACCCACTCGTTTATATCTTCTAGTTTTATTGCCAAACACAATATTGCCACTATACCTTTACCTAGTTGTGTTAGAATTCTCACCGGAGGAGGAGTTGTACCTGTAAGTTGGATGTGTAGATTGTGTTCTGTAGTAATTCGTGGCAGAGAGATGAATGTCCGACTCTTAGTCCTTCCTATGCCAACTTTTGATATTGTGCTGGATATGGACTGGCTAAGCAAGTACCACACTTTCTTCCACTGTTTTGGAGAAAACATTCTTTTTAAGGTACCAGGCCAGCCGGAACTTGAGTTTGTACGAGGATCCACAGAAGCCCTTGATGGTATGCAGCTTGTAATGGACGACGTTATTTATCACCCTATCATTTCAGAGTTTCAAGATGTCTTTCCAGAGGAATTGCCAGGACTACCTCCGGACAGAGACGTAGAATTCTCGATTAAATTAATACCGGGAGAAGCACCCATAGCGTCGCATGTTTATAGATTGGCAAAGAAGGTGATAGATAATCTGAAGGCACAGTTGAAAGAAATAGAGGAGAAAGGTTTCATCCGGCCAAGTGCATCACCCTGGGGAGCACCAGTATTGTTTGTACTAAAGTAGGATGGGTCAATACGTATGTGCATCGACTACAGAGCCTTGAATGCAGTTACTGTGAAGAATAAATACCCATTGCCATGCATTGATGACTTATTTGATCAACTTAGTGGAGCCAAGGTGTTCTCGAAGATAGACTTGAGATCAGGATATCATCAGGTGAAGGTATGGAAGTAGGACATCCCAAAGACTGCATTCAGGATAAGATATGGACACTACGAGTTTCTAGTCATGCCATTTGGGTTGACCAATGCTCCAACTATCTTTATGGACTTAATGAATCAAGTATTCCACCAGTATTTGGACCAGTTCGTGGTCGTTTTCACACATGACATACTTGTCTATTCGAATAGCCACGAGGAGAACGAGAAGCACCTGTGGATCATCCTAAAGACCTTGAGGAGAGAGCAGTTATATGCAAAGCTCAGTAATTATGAGTTTTTCTTGGACAGAGTCTCGTTTCTTGGGTATGTCATTATGGGAGATGGTATTTCTGTTGACCTAGAGAAAATAACGGCAGTCGAGACATGGCTCGTTCCTAAATTAGCATCGGAGGTGAGGAGTTTCCTTGGACTTGCGGGATATTACTGACGGTTCGTGGAGAACTTTTCAAGGATAGCAGCACCTATGACTCGATTGACGTGAAAGGATCAAGAGTTCGTATGGACCGACGAGTGTCAAGTCTCTTTCGAGGAGTTGAAGAAGCGACTGACCACAGCACCAGTATTGACTATTCCATCAGGATCAGGAGGTTATATAATTTATAGTGACGCATCGGAAAAAGGCTTGGGATGCGTGTTGATGCAGCATGGCAAGGTGATTGCATATGCATCTAGATATTTATGAGTACATAAGAAGAATTATCCAACTCATGACTTGGAGCTTGCAGCCGTTGTTTTTGCTCTGAAGCTATGGAGACATTACCTATATGGGGAACGAGCGAAGATCTATACAGACCACAAAAGCCTCAAGTATGTCTTTACATAGAAGGAGTTAAATATGAGGCAACGTCGGTGGCTTGAGTTGATGAAGGACTTTGAGATAGAGCTACATTATCACCCAGGCAAGGCTAACGTAGTAGCAGACGCGTTAAGCCAAAAACCAGCAGCTTACTTCTTGACAACACAGAGGAAATTATTTGAGGACTTGCAAGAACTTGGCATAGAAGTGGTATTATCCGGAGTAGATGGGACATTAGCCAACTTACAAGTACAGTCATCACTAGTAGAGAGGATCAAGGCAGCTTTGCCTACGGATGCCAGATTCAGGAGATTGAAAGAAAGGACAGAGGCCGTAGAGCAGACGAGATTGTACATCCATGGTGATGGGACATTACGATGTATGATCGTCTATATGTTCCCAATGGAGAGATTCGATAGGAGCTGATGGCAGAAGCTCATAGTTCGATATATTCTATTCAACCTGGAGGCACGAAGATGTACCGTGACTTACGACAACACTTTTGGTGGCATAGGATAAAAAGAGAGATAGATCGCTTTGTAGCCAAATGTTTAGTATGTCAGTAGGTAAAGGCGGAGCATCAGAGAACAGCAGGGCTATGGCAACCACTCCCGATTCCTAAGTAGAAGTGGGAGCACATCACTATGGACTTTGTCACGGGTTTTCCAAAGAGTCCAAGTGGGAGAGATGTTGTATGGGTAATAGTGGATCGACTCATCAAGTCTGCATATTTCTTGCCTTTTAGAGTTGGCCAGTCTACATAAGCTTTGTCCGACTTATACATGAGGCAGATCGTGAGATTACACGGTATTTTGGTCAATATTGTGTCAGACAGGACCCTCGACTAAGGACCTGCAAGCGGATGCTCAACCAGCGCAGGTGCTATTAAGCCCATGGCCTTCGGCCGAAAAGAGAAAACCAATTGGAATCGCATTCGCGTTTTACATCTCACTTTTGGAGAAGCATGCAGGAGAGTCTTGGGACTCGTCTGAAGTTCAGTACATCTTATCACCCGCAGACAGATGGGCAGTCTGAACGTACTATTCAGATATTAGAAGATATGTTGAGGGCCTGTATGTTGGACGTTGGAGGATCATGGGAGGACCACCTACATCTTGTGGAGTTTTCTTACAACAATAGCTATCAAGCGAGCATCCAGATGGCTCCGTTTGAAGCATTATATAGAAGAAAGTGTAGGTCTCCCGTGTGTTGGAGTGACGTGGGAGAACATCATATTCTGGGACCAGAGTTAGTAGTCAACACTGTAGAGACAGTGAAGAAGATACAAGAGCACTTACGAGCAGCACAAGACAGGCAGAAGTAGTGGGCAGACCTTCATCGTCGTCCCTTGGAGTTTAAAGAAGGCGATCATGTCTTCTTGAGGATATCACCTACTAGAGGCACTATTCGATTCGGAGGGCATGACAAGTTGAGCCCAAGGTATATTAGACCATTTGATGTGCTAAAGAGAGTGGGAGAAGTGGCGTATCGACTGGCACTACCACCTTCACTCGAGGGAGCACTTGATGTATTCCACGTGTCATAACTTAGGCGATATATGGCAGATAGCAGTCATGTTCTCGACCACTCTGAGATCATAATTGGGCCGAGCTTCTCATACCAAGAGCAACCCATGGGGATCCTTGATCGTCGAGAGAAAGTGTTAAGGAACTAGTCTACTCCCTTGGTCCGTGTGGCATGGAATCATGGCGCGTCAGGAGAATCTACTTGGGAGCACGAGGACGACATGTGCAAACGTTTTCCGTATATGTTCATAGATAAGGGTATGGATTTACTTTGTTCATTTCTACCTTATACCATCCTTAATTTTCTATCGTGGCTTAGTTTTAATTTCGAGAAGAAATTTTTATAAGTTGGGTAGAATATAAAACCCCCTAATTTTAAATATTATAATTATTTAATTTATTTATAGTATTTCTTAGTTAAATAAAAAATATAATTTATTGAATTTTAATTACTAGGTAAATATTCATCTAGAAATTATGGAGCAAAACTATTATTTTATTTTAATTTATTTTAGAAATCCAGGTAGAAGGGCGATGGATTCTAGAATTTACTAACAATTTTCTGGTATTTTTATACCATATACATGTATATATAAATATATCTAGTAAAAAGAAAAAGAAAAAAATCTTAAAACAAATAAATAACAAATAAACAAACCCCATTTTACTAAAACCTTAAACCTAATTCCTTAAGTCCTAAGCCTAACTAATAACCTAGCTAAACCTCAACCCAGACACACCCCTCTACTCAACCCCGCAGTAGTGAACTCTCCCTACCTGCGCGGCCCAACCAATCCCCCGCTTCCCTCTATATATATGTCTATATACATCATAGTTGAAACTCTAAACCTACACCTTACCCGCACCGATCTTCAACGAACCGCGACGCCGACCCTGACCAGTGCAGCAACCGCGCAGCAGCCCAGAACCCAGCGTCGTCGGTCGCGACAGCGTCAACCGCGCAGCGGCCGCAACCACAACAGAATTTGGCAGCGACGTGCCCTACTTCACGCGTTGTTTCTCAACTCGTCGCTCAACCGATTTTGATCCGTCTTCACCGGTATGATCACAATCTATCCCCCTCTCAACTCTATAAATTAGTTTCCATTGAACAGCGCTTAACACTAGGTTGAAATCGAGGCCAAGTTAAAGAAAAATCATATAATTTAAAGCGCAAAAAACTGTTTCGAACACCTATGTTTAGAGGCTGTTATCTTCCACCACAGACATCTAAATTTAAATCAACTTTTTGCTATGTGAAGTCTATATAACCAAGATTATTTTGTGTTAATTAGATTATTTTATTTTGTGTTAAATGCAGAGATGAATTGGGTTAAAAACTGAGAAAAACTTATTTTTTAAAAACTTTAGAAATTATGATACGGAGCGTGCCCCGCCAAACGGGGCCGCCCCGTCGCGTACCAATTGCACCGAAAGGTGCATATGGTATGTCCTAACTTGTGAGATTTCACGAAAACTGATTTGGACGTGTGTACGCGTCGGAATCAACTCGTATCCATAAAAAGTTCCCGTATCGCGACTTTTGCAAAATACCGTACCATTTTGTGTACGCTCGTTTGAACGCGACAAAACTTGCTGCGCCATTGGATTCATGGTATCACGCTGGTCCTGTGACCCAAGTTTTAAGCGATCTTGAGACATTTGACCAAGCCGCCTAATTACGGGCCCTACGGTTGACTTTTAGGGCAAATTTGTGTTCGGCTCACCGGAATCCAAAATTGGACATACCGTTGAGTTCGTACTATCGTTTAGAATTTGTTTGACCTATAATTTATCCCTAGAGATCTTTACCTCTGGCACGCTTTTTATAAAACCTCTAATTTTAAATAGTAATTATTTAATTAATTATTAAATAGTATTTCTTAGTTAATTAGGAAAAAAGAATTTATTGAATTTAATTACTAGGTAACTATGCATCTAGAAATTATGGAGCAAAACTATTATTTTATCTTATTTTATTTTATGCAGAATATCATTGTAGAAGGATGAAAGATTATTTTTATGTACTAATGTAAATTTCTAGAATTTTATACCGTATATATATGTATATATAAATATATCTAATAAAAGAAATAATAAATAGAATAAAAATAAAAATAAAAATAAAAAGAAAGGAAAAGAAAAAGAAAGTAAACCATAATTCCTAATAATTCCTTAATCCTAATAATTTCCTAACCCTAATCCCTAAGCCCCGCGGCCAGAGCCTAGACCTGCGCGGAATTCCCCCCCCCCCCCACTCCCTCGATATATATATATATATATATATATATATATATATATATATATATATATATATATATATATATATATATATATATATCCCATTGTAAAACCCTAACCCTAAACCCTTTCTCACCTCCAACCCGATGTCGACCTCCAGCCCAGCACTGCGCTGCCAACCTGATACCACCGCGCAGCCACCGCGCAACCCGCCGGCCGGCTGCACACCCGCGTGAACGCCGCGCAGAATCTGACTACGACGACCCCGACTTCCCGCGATGATTCCCGCTTCATCTCGCGACCGAATTCCAATTCGTCTTCACCGGTATGTTCTTATCCCTCTTCTAACTCTGTATACTAGTTTCCATCGAACAGCGTTATTAACTAGGTAGAAATCGATGCCATGTTGGAGAAAAATCATGACTTTTGAACTGCAGAAAATTATTGCGATCACCCATGTTTAGAGACCAATATCTTCCACCACAGACATCCAAACTTAAATTTTCTTTTTGCTATGTGAAGACCATATAACCGAGATTATTTTCTGTTAATTATATTATTTTATTTTGTGTTATATGTAAAGATAAACTAGGTTAAAAATCAGGAAAAACTTGTTCTTAAAACTTTAGAATTTTTGATACGGAGCGCGTCCCGCCAAACGGAACTGCCCTGTCCCATACCAATTGTACCTAAAGGCACGTATGGTATATCCTGACGTGTGGACTTTCGCAGAAACTAATTTGGACGTGTGAGTGCGTCGGATTCAACCCGTATCCGTAAAAAATTCCTATATCGTAACTTTTGTAAAATATCATACCATTTGGTGTACGCTCGTCAGAATGCGACGAAACTTGCGCCATTGGATTCGTGGTATCACGCTGGTCCTTTGACCTAAGTTTCACGTGATTCTGAGATAGTTGACCAAGTCACCTATTTGCAGGCCCAACAGTTGACTTTTTGGGTAAATTTGTGTTCGGCTCACCGGAATCCAAAATTGGACATGCCGTTGAGTTCGTATTGACGTTTAGAAATTGATTGACCTATAATTTGTCCTATTTAGAGACCTTTACTCCTGACACGCTTTTCGGTGCAAAGTGGGCGAAAGGTGGACCCCGCTTTGTCCCGAAATTACCGTTTTGTCCCTGTGTCCAAATTGGACCAAAAGGGTAGTGTTTTCTAGCTATCTTGCTATTCCGGGAACGTTGGTGATATTTATTTCAGCATCCGGAGACGTTTATTCGGAGGCCTTAGTTCCTGATCCTGTGTACTTGACATCGGGATGCTTATACTATACAGATTGCTTGCCAAGCCAGTATACCTTGCCATTGTACTGTGATTTATATTCTATATGATTCATATAGTTATTTCTTTTATTTAGTTTATTTATTTTAACTGCTATATAAATTGTGCGTCCAAGAATAACTTGGGTGCAACGACGGTGGCGTCGTATTCTTTTTTTATTATATATATGCATGTTGACCTAGTTCATGAGACCACCCCATTATCATGAGACGTTCTTATGTTTTATTGGCCATAACACTGTTGTTACTTGAGTGTGAGTCTCATGTAGGACACGGACTTGCGTACTCGGCTGGCCACTGGTACGTATAGGTCGTACGACGGATAGGGATAACTGCTGATAGAAATTTTGCATGCTAGAAGACCTGGCAATTATTTAGAGGTATCATCGTGTCATGGATGTGACATGCTTAGAGCATGGGGTGGGGAGAACAACAAGTAAGGCGTTTGGGCTCCTTTGTACTTTTCTTGTGTTCGTCGGAGATGCACGGTCATGATAACCACTATATATTATATATTATCAGGCGGCCTCTGAGGTTCAAAAGACGTCATACTTTTTAGGCCCCTGAATCTTCGAGAAAATCATGCCAATCCCATTTTAGCCAGATATCCCACTTGTTGGAAAGTTGTTCTCAAACTGCATTCACATAGATGGTTAGGCGACCCTTGGATGTTTATTTTCAGTACTTTATTGGCATGCTTCTATGTATCTTGTTATGTCCCTCTGAGGACCAGGTCCCTTTTCAGGTATGGACTTGCAGGAGTATCCACAGGAGTACGGACCCGGACCTGACGCTTCATACCAGACTGAGGAGGTCTTATCTTCAGAGTACCTTTGATTCATCATAGCTGATGGATATTCTAGTTGTTATTTTCTTTATTGACATTTATCTTATATTAGAGTTTGATCCCTTCTCTCATTTAGTAGTTTTTAGTATAGTCGATTTGTAGTGGATTTGTGTCCACCCGACTATCATACTTTGAGACTTCATATTTGATATTCAGTTATCTATTTTTGTTTTTTTATTTGTGCTGTGGATGAGATATAGATTGTGTGTGACTTGTTGACAGTATATTACCACTGGTGGATTTAATATTCATAATACAGCGTACGTGTGTGTATGGTTTCCATATATTGGAGTTCGTATACATACGGCTGGCGTGTTACGTATTTCTAGTCCTACGTATTTTGGGACTAAGGCGTGACATATTTTTGTGGTGGCCCATGCAGGTCGAGAATATATTGTCTCGGTTACGTTACTGTACCGAGCAAGCCTGCGTATAGGAATAGAGTATAGGATCTCATCCACGTATGACTAAAACTCATCTTCCTTTTTCAACTTTCTATTTAAATGCTTGCATCCTGTTTGATTCCTGTACTCCTTCTAATTATTTCATCTACCTCTTGCAAAGAGATGGATTTGCGTAGTGGATGTACTGCCGCCGGAGGCGACACACCTTCAAGAGTCAACGACCAAACTCGAGGGAATACCTCGATGACTCCTAGACTTCCGAGGCCGGATGGACAGACTCATAAACCAGTCCCACCTGACCTTTTCGTATCACCTAATGGGATTTTTTTGGCTTCATCGACACCACAGGATGGCCAGACACAGCTTTTCCAATTCTTCCAAATGATCATACAGGAATAGAGACAGCAGGCGGCCGCACTAGCTGTAGAGCTGAGGCAGCAAGCGGCAGAGCAGAGACAAGAATTTCTGGCAGCACTTGAGAGAATCACTGCACAGGCAACTGTACCAGCCCAGGCACTAGTTCCAGTACCGCGAGCTAGAGTTGGTTAAGTCAAGGACTTTATACAGATAGGCCCCAAACCGTATAAAGGCACTGAGAGTGTCACTACCAAATTCTAAAAATAGGATTTTTTTTATTTTAATTGGGTAAATTGTGTATTATTTATAAATATTTATATTTATATTTAATTAGTTGGATGTATTTATTTTTATTGGTTGTTTTAGGATTTTGGCTAGTTTGAACCCGTGTCAGACCCTATTGGACCTTGTCAGACTCAACCCTTGGTGTAGAATAGTTATTTAATCTTTAATTATCTAGCTGGCTTGTTTTGGATTAGTTAGATTGGTTTAAGAAATCCTAAACCTAAAACCCTAGTTTAGAAGACTTAAGTTGAGGTTATTGTGGTCTTTGTGTTAGGCTTCTAACCCTAATCCTATTTCTCCTATATGCCTCCCCTTTCTTTTCATTTCCTTCCACTTTATTTTGCTCCCTCCATTCTCTTTCTTTACTTCTTTCATTTACTTCTCTCCAATTCCAAGTAAGTATTTTTACCTTCCCTTTCTTCCTTTATTTACTTCTCTTATTAATACAAATCCTAATCTTCCATTCTTTCTAATCTAGGTGTGTAGAGCCTAGATTTGGTGTAGAAGCTTGAAGGCTTGGTGTGGTGAATTCTAGGATTTTTGGAGACTTTGGCCTTGGGATTTCAACTTCCAAGAGGTAAACCCTAACTTTTCTCTTAGTAATTATTTTAATATAGTGTAATTAGTAGTTTAAAATATTTCTAGACCTTAGGGATACCCATGGGAGGAAGTTAGAACTTGTTTGGATAGGTTTGGAGACTTTGACCTAGGATTTTGTGTCAATTTCAGGTAAAATCCGAGATTAGCCCATTTGGGGGGTTGCCCTAGGTTAGACGGACCTAGGTAGACGTACTTGGGTATCTTGAGGGTAGGTTCGTGTCCCCGTTCGGACACGCGAGGTCGTATCGCGAAGTTTTGGGCGTTTCGGGCGATTTAGAGGTTTTCCTTCTCCGTGGGTTCCACGTGCATGTGGAATTTTGCCATGGACCTAGAATCGGAGAGTTAGCATTTTTGTGAGGTTCTAGACGTTGTTTATAACACGTGGGTAAATTTTGGGTCGATTCTGATTATGTTTGGCTTGCGTTTCGTGAGGTATCACAAGCCGCACTCCAAGTGTTCGTCGAAATGACCAAATGGTCATTTTGACTTGGTTTCTAGGTTTTGGGCTTGTGCGCGGGTTGGTCTAGCCTTGGAGAGTGTGTATTAAGGTTTTTGAGTTTATATTTGTATATATATATGTATTTATATGTATATGGGTGAGTATGTGTGTATTGGTGTGTTTGGGGGTGAGTGTGTTTGAGTGTGTATAGGTGTGGTTGTGTGTGTGTTTGTGTGTAGTGTGTGTGAGTGTTGAGGATAGGTATGTTTGAGTGAGTGAGATAAGGAGAGTGAGTGAGTGAGATTAGAGGAAAGGAAAAGGGACTGAGAGAGGGATCGAGATAGGGAGTGAGATTGAGACAGAGCGAACAGCAGCAGGTAGTAGCAGCAGCAGTAGGCAGTTAGCAGCAGCAGCATGCAATACCAACAGCAACAGCAACAATAACACCCCCCCTTTAGCTACTAGAGATGAGAGAGAGAGAGAGATTAGATATATAAAATATATGTATATATATATATATATATATATATATATATATATATATATATATATACACATATATTTATATACATATATATATACATATATATATATATATATATATATATGTATAGTTAGATGTATAGTTAGTGAGATGAGAAGGGTAAGGTAAGGTATCTCAATACCTTGAGATATCAAGGTATTGAGGTAATGGGAATCGGGGCGAGGTATTGGGCTTTTGCTTAGGAATGGCGTTAGAGTTGGTTTTATATGTATATATATATATATATATATATATATATATACGTGTTAGGGTATATATTAGAGGGTATAGGCGGGGTGTATAGCGTAGGTTGATATATCGGATACCGAGGGTATCCCGATATCTCAAAGAGGCGAGTTTGAGGGTTTACTAGCTTAATGAGCTAGTTTTGTCCTAGAATTTTAGGGGCACCCTAGTTTGACCTAGAGTTGACCGTAATTGCCCCGGTTGACGGCCAAAGTCAACCTTTGACCTAGTTTCGGCCTAGAGTTGACTTTTTGGACCCTGGGTTGACTTTTGACCCAGATTTTACCGGTTTGATCCATTTAACCTAGAACAACCCTAGAAGCTTGTTTTTAGTTATTTTATATCTGTTTAACTCTTTAGAATCCTGTTTTACCTTGCTTTTCGTAATAGGTCTTTGCGACGCCAGTCCGGATCTCGATCCTCACCAGTTGCTCAGGACGTCAGGCGAGTACCTAGCTCTAATTGTTTCTATTTCATGATAGCGTATATATCACCTGTTCTAGAACTGTTAATACTTGATTCTGACACATTGTTTCACGAGCTGGTACTAGTTGGATCCCATCATGAGATGTTATCCCCCTTACTGTGTTCAGCGGGTACTCTATCACGTGTATTTCCTCATGTGCTTTGGGTATTGATTTTCATATGCTTCTTGTGCTTCGTGTGCTCTCGCTTTCATGTGTGCGAGTTATTTATCATGTACGTAGCGTGTCGTGGTTGGATCCAAGAGTATTAGTAGGGGAGGGAAGTAGAAGTTGGTTATGTGATCAAATCCAAACAGTATTCATGTGTATGTCGGTTATGCAACTCACGCATAACGGAGTTATCGTAGAATAAATCATGTACAACCCAAGCCGATCACATAACGAACTTGTGCTCAAGGCACTTAGCTAGTATTCCTATTTTCTTACATGCAGTTACTTCTCTACTACTTGTATTGTTTTCCAATTTTATATTACAGTTACTTTATCAGTTCTACCATGTATTTACTTTCATGTGCATCTTGTATTCTTTTCTATTGCTAGTCATATACACCTTACCATGTATTTGGAGTTACTTTCAGAGTTATGTAGTTTGCTCCAATCCTGACTGGATATATTTTTTAGAGGATCCTGAGGACTTTTTCCCGACTTACTACGGGCCAGACGTCGACTATTGTTGCGACCCTGAGATAGAGGAGAAGCCCGTCCCAACTGAGGAGACGTCGCTAGTGCCCTAGTATAGCTAGGTGGGTTTCACTGGGTTTGTTCCCAGTTGGTTTTGGATGAGTGTATTATTTATTTTGCTACTACTGTGAGATATTGTAGACTCCTAGACTTGGACTGTATTGGATATTGTACTTGCTCCCTTTGGTTTTTTGTTTCTTTTGTTGATATCTTATTGTGCTTTTACTCTTCCCCTAGTTATTGTGATTGAGTTTATGTATATATTATAATATTTTCCTAATTTTGGAGAGGTAATCTTGACAGGTTATTGTGAGATATAGATAGTTGTGACCTAGACAGCGTTCTACCGCCGATTCTGCGGCGTAGGCTGGACGTACCCATGACTCATGCCCGATTTTCCGGGTGCGGATCGTGACACATTTTTGGTGGTAGCCCATGCAGGTCGTGTTTCTAGGTCTACCTGCGATACGATATAGGATATAGGCTGAGAGAGTGTGCTCAATCACAACTAGGACCCTTCCTGATCTTTTGCTATCTTTAATTTTCTGAAATTATTTTCTTTTAAAATATTACTGTCCTTCCTTGATGATATCGTATCTTGTACCGTATTGACTTCTTTTGATCTGTGTTCAGGATGCCTCCGAAGACACGGTCTCACCGTACCGTTCCAGCAGCTACCACCGAGAGGTCTGCTACCTCTCGTCCTGCTCGACTTCAGGCAGCTGCTACCGCTCCACTCACCACTCCTGTGGTTGAGGGAGCATCTGCTTCTCTCGAAGATTCTTCTTCACCTGTCGATCCGAGAGCTACCCCTGTTATTCCGGTGGTACCTCCTCCACCACCTCCTGCACCGGTAGACGCTGCCCAGTTGTTCGCGTTCTTCAGGGAGATTATGGACACACAGCACCGACATGTAGATGTGATGAGGTTGGGTATTATGAATGCCTACCAGGTGGCCATGATGGCAGTAGACAGAGTGGCTCAGATCCAGCCACAGGCAGAGAAGGCACAGCATCCTAGGCCAGTCAATATCATTGACTTCCAGAAGATGCGGCCCAAGGAGTTCTGGGGTACAGAGGGGATCCTGTAGGCGGATGACTGGATCAAGCATATCGAGGGGATCTTCAGGCTGGCACTGATCCCAAACAGCATATAGATAGAGGTAGCGGGCAGCCAGATGTTCGATCTTGCCCTTACTTGGTACCGTACTGATACGAGGATAGCGGTACCGGGACTTACTTGGGAGGCTTTCAAGAAGCTTTTCAAGGAGAAGTTCTTTCTGGATGTGGCTCTCAGTGCCTTGGAAAGCCAGTTTAAGACACTTGTCCAGGGGAGCATGCTGGTGGACGAGTATGGAGCAGAGTTCTGCCATCTGGGCAGATTTGTAGAGGGCTTGAGCGAGGCAGCAAAGGCGCGAAAGTTCTGCAAGGTTTGGTCATGGCGGTCAAGTCCTTGACTAGGAGTGACCGCGAGGTAACCTTCAAGCAGATTGTGAGTGATGCTCAGAGGGCTGAGGACAACTTGGAGCTGAAGTCCAAGAGGATTAGAGATGCTTTCGGAGCAAGCAGTAGTGCGGGCCCAGCCAAGAGGCCCCATTTCCAGTAGACGAGGTCGTTCCAGCAGACTCAGCAGCACCAGGGTCAGGGTTGTGCACCTTTCCAGCAGGTGCCCCAGCAGCAGAGGTAGGGACAACAGCAGGGTCCGAGGCAGCCCATTACTTGCACTTTATGTAGGATGTCGGGGCACGGATGGGACATTTGCAGGAAGAGGCTGGGCAGATGCTTGTTATTTGGTATGACAGATCACCAGTTGAGGGATTGCCCTTCAGCACTTGCTCGTACAGCTCAGGGCAAAGGAACCACTCAGAGGGGACCTGCCAGAGCACCTATAGTACAGCAGAGAGGACAGCCTTTGCAGACTCAGCAACAGAGGTTTGCCCAGTACCAGCAGCAGCACCGAGGAGGACAGCAGGGGCAAGCTTTTGCCCTGACCGTAGAGGAGGCCGAGCCCGTTTGTGATGTGATCTCAGGTTCTGTTCTTCTTGATTCCATTCCAGCACTTGCTTTATTGGATTCCGGTGCTTCTCATAGGTTTGTGTCTATATCTTTTGCTGTTAGACACCATCTTGTTGCTGAACCTTTAGCTAGACTCTGTAAGATCACGACCGGGGGTGGCATCATCCTAGTCAGTGATGTCTGCAGAGACCGAAGAGTTACCTTGGGAAGCCGGGAGTTGAGTGTGTGCCTACTCGTAATGCCACTTCCGAGCTACGTCATTGTACTCGGGATGGATTGGGTGAGTATGTACCTTTCTAGTATAGATTATCGTGGAGGCAGAGTGTTGTTTAGTCCGCCGGGAGAGCCAGAGTTTGAGTTTGCCAGAGAAACAGCGGAGCAGAGTGAGGGAGTCTTCTGCGGATCCCTGGTGGTAGAGCAGAGGTTGCCACATCCATTGATAGCGGAGTTCATGGATGTCTTTCCGGAGGAGTTGCCAGGGTTACCTCCGGACAGAGATGTGGAGTTCTCTATAGACTTAGTGCCAGGTGCGGAGCCGATATCCTAGCACGTCTATAGAGTCAGCAATAATGAGCTAGTAGAGTTGAAGAAGCAGGTATATGAGCTTCAGGACAAGGGATTTATCAGATCTAGTTCTTCTCCGTGGGGTGCTCCGGTACTTTTTGTGCCGAAGAAGGATGGGTCAATACGGATGTGTATCGACTATAGGGCTCTGAATAACCTCACAACCAAGAACCAGTATCCACTGCCGCGTATTGATGATCTCTTTGACCAGTTTAGCAGAGCGAGGGTATTTTCCAGGATTGATCTGAGGACAGGCTACCACCAGGTGAAGGTCAGGAGGGAGGATATTCACAAGTATGGACAGTATGAGTTCATGGTGATGCCGTTTGGGTTTACTAATACCCTGGCAGTATTCATGAATCTGATGAACAAGTTATTCCATCAACATCTGGACAGGTTTGTGGTGGTATTTATAGATGACATCTTGGTGTATTCAAAGACCCCAGAGGAGCATGAGGAGCATCTGAGGATAGTGCTGGAGACTCTCAGAAAGGAGAAGCTTTATGGAAACTTTTGAAGTGCGAGTTCTTCCTTGACAAGGTTGAATTCCTTGGTCATGTGGTGACAGGAGAGGGGATCTCGGTGGATCCGAGGAAGATCATGGCAGTTGAGGCATGGAGTGCTCCGAGTTCAGTAGTAGAGGTCAGGAGTTTCCTGGGGCTGGCAGGTTACTACAGGAGATTTGTTCAGGATTTTTCTCAGATTACAGAGTCGTTGTCTAGGCTGACCCGGAAGGACGCGGAGTTTGTTTAGTCAGAGGAGTGCTAGGTTGCCTTTGATGAGCTGAAGAGGAGGTTGACGACAGCTCCAGTGTTGACGTTGCCATCGGGGTCTAGAGGATTCACTATCTATAGTGATGCATTGCAGAATGGGAGGGTGATTGCCTATGCTTCCAGGCAATTACGTCCTCATGAGAAAAACTACCCTACCTACGATTTGGAGTTGGCAGCGGTCATCTTTGCTCTGAAGTTATGGAAACACTATTCATACGGAGGGCGTATAGAGATCTTCACTGACCACAAGAGCTTGAAGTATGTGTTTACCCAAAAATAGCTGAACATGAGGCAGAGGAGATGGTTGGAGTTGATGAAAGACTTTGACATATTATTATAGTACCATCCAGGGAAGGCGAACGTAGTTGCGGATGCGTTGAGCAGGTATCCGGTAGCTATATGCCTGACTACAGATCATTATCTTCTGGCAGATCTAGAGAGCTTGGGCATTGAGGTGATAGTACCTAGAGTTGAGATACAGATGTGGGGACTGCAGATTTAGTCAGAGTTGATAGACCAGATCAGGGCTACACAGTTTGAGGATGAGTCCCTGAGGAGCATCAGGGCGCAGGTTTAGATTGGAGTATCAAATGACTTCACTATTGTTGATGATGGTTCATTGCAGCACAGTACAAGGTTGTATGTACCGAGTGGGTCGTTGCACGAGGAGGTTCTTCAGGAGGTGCATCGATCCCAATACTCTATGCATCCATGTGCCAACAAGATGTATAAAGATATGAGAGAGCATGTATAGTGGTACGGGATGAAGCGGGGCGTAGCACGCTTCTTATCCCGATGCTTAGTGTGCCAGCAGGTAAAGGCGGAGAGGCAGAAGCCAGGAGGGTTGCTCCAACCGTTACCATTTCGTAGTGGAAATGGGATCATGTGACCATGGATTTTGTTTCTGGGCTTCCCCGTTCTCCAGGAGGGAAGGATGCGATTTAGGTCATCGTAGACAGGTTGACCAAAATGGCCCACTTTATACCATTCAAAGTGGGTACGTCTACGGAGAGACTAGCAGAGATGTATGTTCGCCAGATAGTCAGACTGCATGGAGTTCCTGTGAGCATAGTATCAGACCAGGATAGTCAATTTACTTTATATTTCTGGAGGAGTCTGCAGGCTAGCTTGGGCACCCAGCTCAAGTTTAGTACTGTATATCACCCGCAGACAGACGGTTAGTCAGAGAGGACCATTCAGACTCTTGAGAACATGCTTCGCATTTGTGTTCTGGATTTCAGAGGCTCGTGGGAGGATCACTTACACTTGGTAGAGTTTGCTTACAATAACAGCTACCAAGCCAGTATCGAGATATCACCATTCGAGGCATTATATGGACGAAGGTGTCGTACTTCGTTATCATGGGATGATGTAGGCGAGAGAGCTTTGCTTGGCCCGAAGATAGTGGTGGATGCGGCGGAGAAGGTCAAGCTCATTAGAGATAGACTTCGGGTGGCGCAGGACAGGTAGCGGCATTAGGCCGATAGCCACCGGAGACCTTTGGAGTTTGAGGTATAGCTTAGAATTTAGATTTTGTTCTTGTGTTTGCTTGTGATTGCTTATTTTAGATTAAGTGCTGAGACCTTGTTTGTGCTAGGTTGGTGATCTGGTGTTCCTGAGGATTTCTCTGACGCGGGGCACTATTCGCTTCGGTAGAGGCCGGAAGCTTAGCCCACGTTTCGTCGGACCCTTCAGCATCCTTGAGAGGGTCGGCGCTGTGGCGTATAAGCTAGATTTGCCGCCTATGCTAGAGGGAGTTCATGATATGTTCCTGTCATGCCCCAGTCCCAAAATACGTAGGACTAGGAATACGTAACCATGCTAGCCGTATGTATATGGTAACTCCAATATATGGAAAATATAACACATGCGTACGCTGTAATATGAATCATAATTCACAAGTGGTATAAACTACCACAAATCACAGGGTATAACTAAATCTCATCCACAGAAATCATAAATAAGTAAATAACCAATAACTATGTAACTAAATCTCAATGTGAAGTATCAAAAGATAATAGTCGGGTGGAAACAAATCCACTACCAACTAGAATATAAGATAAACAAAATAAGTACATCAACTAATAATCAATGCGACTCGAAGAGAAGACCTCCTCAAAATATAAGTAGCTAGTCTGGATCCGCACTCCTGCTAATACTCATGAACATCTACACCTGGAAAGGGACCAGGTCCTCAGAGGGACATAACAAGATACCTATAAATATGCCAATAAAGTACTAAAAATAAACATCCAATAGGTCGCCTAACCATCTATGTGAATGCAGTTTGAGAACAAATTTCTAACAAGTGGGCTATCTGGCTAAAAATGGGATTGGCATGATTCTCTCGGAGAAACAGGGGCCTACAAAGCATATCGTCTTTTGAACGCCAGAGGCCGCCAATAATATAGGGGTAATCACCGCCACGTATCTCCGGCGGAGCGTACGGGTTACAAAAAAGAAAGTGCAAAGGAGCCCAAACTCCTTACTTGTTGTTCTCTCCACCCCATGCTCTAAGTATGTCACATCTATGACACGATGAAACCTCTAAATAACTGCCAAGTCCTCTAGCATGCAAATTCTATCAGCAGCTATTCCCTATCGCACGTCCCACACGTACTGATGATCAGTCAATACGTAAGTCCGTGATCTATATGAGACTCACAACTCGTGTAAAAAATGTCACAATCAAATGAAATATAAGAATGCCTCAGGATAATGGGGTGATCTCATAAACTAGGTCAATATATATACATAATAAAAACAGAATACGATGCCACCGTCGTTGCACCCAAGTTATTCGTGGATGCGCAGTTTATATAGCAGTTTAAAATATATGAACTAAATGACAGAAATAAAATATATGCATTATATGGAATGTAAATCATAGTACAATGGAAAGCTATACTTGCCTGGCAAGAAAGCTGCGTAGTGCCAATAACCTGCTCCTGAAGTCTCGCAGAACAATCTGATATCCTATATACATATAATATAATACAATCCAACATCAGCCATTACACTAGCACAGACACAACCATAATTACACTGAACTCAGAGGGTACGCTAGGGGTGACACTGGTCGACTAACAGGGTCAAATGTGCGTCTAATTATGTGGGTGTCACGTCTTCAAATATTGTGCACAATCAGACAGTCAACTAACATGTGTCTAAGCTAGTACGTTAATGTACACAAGGCAGTCAACTCACAAGTTCTTAGGGGCACTTGGTCAAACATAAATATGGGATATCCATAATTATCCTTGGGTCGTACAGTAAATAAACACATTAGTCATAATTAGTTTTAGCATTATCATTTAATTACTTATACAATACATATATATATATACCAATCTGAACATTAAATACATACGCGTAGGTATACGCATACGGGTCATACGGTCAAATATTAATACAGGGTATCCACTACTAACACTTATGGTCACTCAATATCTATAATACAGTCATACCTAGTACTAGCATTAATTACCACAAAATGTATAGGTACCAATTAATTACCTACATACAGCACACTAGTCTTTAGGTTAACCGACACGGTTTGAACTAAACTGAACCATAAAGCAATACTAATCACAAGCACACATAAAATAAGAAGAGAGGGACAGGTTCAAACCTTGGGGTTAGCGTGCAAGGGCACGAGGATCAAGGATCTGCTGTAGGTCATCTTCGGTGAGGGTGACGGATCCACGATAAATATGATAATGTCGATGTTGATGACGAGGGTGATGATTGGTGATGACAATTATGATGATGAGGATGATGATGATGATTAGGTTAATGATGATGATGATGGAGGGGATGATGATGATGAGATGATAAGATAATGATTAGGTAATAATAATGGTGATTAAGGTGATAATGATTATGATAATGAGGATGATGATGATGATTAGGTTATGATGGTGATGAAGATGATTGAAGTCTGCCGAAGAAGAACTCAGGTGAGGAGGAGAACAGGGCGAAACTGGGGTGCTATGGAGACGGGTCGTGGTGGTGGATGTGTTGACTCCGGCGGGTTGAGGGGAGTCCGACGAGAGGTGAGGGTGGTCAGGGAGGTGCTGCTCAGAGAAGAAGGGAGAGGACAGAGTGGAGGGATGGTGGTCGAGCGGAGGACAGGGAAGATGGAGGTGGTCGTTCAGGTGGGGACTTGGTCGGGTCGAGGGGGAATGTTGGAGGATGGTCGGGATGATCGGAGGATGGTCGTGCAGGTGGTGGTGTTAATGGTGGTAATGGTCGAGATCTAGGTTGTTGATGATGGAAGAGGGAGAGGTGGTCCAGTCGAGTTCAGGGAGGTCAGCGGGTGGTTCAGAGGCGGGAAGCGTCGGCAAGATGGAGCTGCTCCGGCCGACGGAGGTCGGGATGGCCGGACTCGGCTGCCGGAAGAGGAGGAAGGAGATGAACAGGAAGGGGATGATGATGTCGGCTGAGTTAGAGTTTAGGTATTTGGTGAATATAAAAGGAAAAGAAAGATATATATATATATATATATGTATATAGAAATAGGGTGGGATGTTGACCTAGGTAGTTGGGCCTTGGTCAACATCCTTAGAAAGGGGCCTTGGTTTCACATAGAGATGTTTGGAGGGCTAGGATTGCATGGTTTCAAAATATAGGGCCAAGGTCCAATGAGGGTTGGTGTTGAGTGCTACACACTCCAAAAATCCTGGAAAAAAATCACATGAAGGCAAAAATGGGTTTTCTACATGTGTTGTATCCAATGGTGTAGACACCTCAATGCACTTTTACATAAAAGTATCCAACAATTAAAAAATTGCACAAAGATAGAAATTGGATTAAATTAATTAAAATTAATATAAATGGTGTTCTAAAATTAATTAGAAGTACATAGGGCTAAAATTAGGTGGGACACAAGCGTCATGGACATAGAAGACTCAGAACAGAATGTTTATCAAAAATTGGGTTGCACAAAACGGGTCAAGATTGTGTCTCCAATTTCGATTGAAACGCACAAGGATACAAAGTTGAATTTATTTAGAATTAAATATAAAAGTCTACGACGAATATTGTGCGACTAAAATGTAGCACAAGAGAGCATAATTATAAGTTACACAAAGGCCAGAATAGAAGGCGGACACGTTTAGGACAAGGATGTGAAATTTGTAGGAAGGCAATGGCTAGTGTAGTGCTCCAATTATCGAAGCAACGGTAAGGTGCACTAAGTGATATAAATATTGCAAAATCATCTAAAATACAATGTTCTATTTCTAATTGGATTCAAACTAGCCCTAGTCTTTCTATCTAAGCCAAGTAGGCCTAATTTTGGGTGAGGGGGTTTACAATCTACCCAACTTAAAACAATTTTGTCCTCGAAATTAAAATAAGGTATGGTTTTCTCTATCTAATCTTACTTGATCACAACCTAAAGGAATTCCACCTCAAGTTAACAATGTAACTTCTACCCAACTTAGAGTTTACCCATCTATCGCATAAGGCTATACATTTAAGAAAATTATTCCTTAAATTATTTAATTATGTTATTCAATCCTCAAAGTTTCTAACACACAAATATATCATATATATGATATGCCCTTAATTACAAAAGGTAGTCACCAATAATGCGGTTGGCCTATGGGGTATATTTATTACTCTCTGTGTATCAAACTTATACCAAGAACGAGATTTCGTCTTTCCAAAATAAGGGAAGACGAAAAATAATAATGAAGAATTCAAGGAGAAGGTGATAGAATACAAGTATGGGGATCAAGGCGATTAAAGGATTCAAAAGGAATTGTCAAGGCAGTTGTGGATTAAAATCCTATTTTGGGTAATTCCTATTCACATGCTCATATCAGTACAGTTATGTAACCGATACGATGTGCTCAGACATATCTAGAGGTAAGTATATTCGTCTACTAGTCAACTATCTATCTCAATCCACGTAAAGTAGTCATGAGAAGAGCGAACCAAGTGCACTAAGGTTGTCCAGACCATAATATACTAATTCTGATTAGACAATTATATCATTGTGTGGTTGATCAAGCCCCAATAACACATATGTCATGAACAATCTCGATAAAAGAATAAGCTAGCAAAACTAGGCTATAATAGCGACATAAGTCAAGGTAGTACAAAAAATATAAATACGCTGGATTATGATGGAAGAAGGTATAACATATATGGAGATATGGATACAAATTACATGATTTAAAACTAAGGTATAACCATAAAATTATAATCTATATGAATACTTAACTATCAAGTTCTAACTACCAAGCACAAAAATTCAAAATTTAAGATTAACAACTATAATCCTGGCAAACTATATATCCTAACATAAAAGAAATCACTTGGCCAACAATCAGAAGGGTTAGGTGGCATGAATTGAAGAATGAAAGAAAATTTTAGTTGTCGCATAATTAGCGAGCATTAGGGTTTCAGAGGAATAAGATATGAAATTAAAATAAAAAGACTTTTGATAATATCATAGTTATCTAAGGAAAAGGTTGTATGCTAATATCTTTGTTCGAGGTATGATCGAGGAAAATATTATATTCATTCATCTTGGCTCCCTAAGGTAATGTTCTGCTAATATCAAGATAGGAATCTAATTCATGGTTCTCTAATACTATCTTACTATAAAAGTTAGGTTTGGTCCTAATATTCGACCTTGGATTTTTATTGGTTCCTCAATACTAGGGTCAAACAATATGGCCAAATTTCTAACTAATCCTAGTAGTGTCTATACTACTCTCAAGTCCTTCATAAATATATCAAGGGGTAATAGTCAATTAGCCTATAGGTAAGGAATGCCAGGGTTCATTAGGTATTCGAAACTTAGTGATGTGTCAATATTCTAGTTGTATTCTTAGTAGGAATATTACCCTAATTATTATCCTAACAAAAATGATTCCTATATTCTAGTAGAAGACTATACTCAAGGAACTATTAGGGAAGCACATGAATCAAGCAGGATGCAATTATTCAAATAGAACAGACTAAAAGGAAGGTGAATCATAGTTAAATGTGGATAAGATCCTATACTCTAATCCTAGGTGCAGGCTTGCTCGGTACAGTAACGTAACCGAGACAATATACTCTCGACCTGTATGGGCCACCACTAAAAACATGTCACGCCCCAGTCCCAAAATACGTAGGACTAGGAATACGTAACAATGCCAGCCGTATGTATATGACAACAATATATGGAAAACATAACATATGTGTATGTTGTAATATGAATAACAATTCACAAGTGGTATAAATTATCACAAGTCACAGGGTATAACTAAATCTCATCCACATAAATCATAAATAAGTAAATAACCAATAACTATGTAACTAAATCTAAATGTGAAGTATCAAAAGATGATAGTCGGGTGGAAATAAATCTACTGCCAACTAGAATATAAGATAAACAAAATAAGTAAATCAACTAATAATTAATGCGACTCGAAGAGAAGTCCTCCTCGAAATATAAGTAGCTAGTCCGGATCTGCTCTTATGCTAATAATCATGAACATCTACACCTGAAAAGGGACCAAATCCTCAGAGGGACATAGCAAGATACCTATAAATATGCCAATAAAGTACTGACAATAAACATCCAACGGGTCGCCTAACCATCTATATGAATGCAGTTTGAGAACAACTTTCCAACAAGTGGGCTATCTGGCCAAAAATAGGATTGGCATGATTCTCTCGGAGAATCAGGGGCCTACAAAGTATGTCATCTTTTGAACGTCAGAGGCCACCAGTAATATAGGGGTCATCACCGCCACGTATCTCCGGCAGAGCGTACGGGTTACAAAAAGAAAAGTGCAAAGGAGCCCAAATGCCTTACTTGTTGTTCTCCCCACCCCATGCTCTAAGCATGTCACATCTATGACACGATGAAACCTCTAAATAACTGCCAAGCCTTCTAGCATGCAAATTCTATCAGCAGCTATTCCCTATCGTACGTCCCACACGTACTGATAATCAGTCAATACGTAAGTCCGTGATCTATATGAGACTCACAACTCGTGTAAAAAAAGTGTCACAGCCAAATGAAATATAAGAATGCCTCATGATAATGGAGTGGTCTCATAAACTAGGTCAACATACATATATATAATAAAAATAGAATACGACGCCACCGTCGTTGCACCCAAGTTATTCTTGGACGCGCAGTTTATATAGCAGTTTAAAATATATGAACTAAATGACAGAAATAAAATACATGCATTATATGGAATGTAAATCATAGTACAATGGTAAGGTATACTTGCCTGGTAAGAAAGCTGCGTAGTACCAATAACCTACTCCTGAAGTCTCGCAGAACAGTCCGATATCCTATATATATATATATAATATAATATAATCCAATATCAGCCATTATACTAGCACAGACACAACCATAATTACACAGAACTCAGAGGGTACACTAGGGGTGACACTGGTCGACTAACAGGGTCAAATGCGCTTATAATTATGCGGGTGTCACGTCTTAAAATATTGTGCACAATCAGACAGTCAACTAACATGTGTCTAAGCCAGTACGTTAATGTACACAAGGCAGTCAACTCACAAGTTCTTAGGGGCACTTGGTCAAACATAAATATAGGATATCCATAATTATCCTAGGGTCGTACAGTAAATAAACACATTAGTCATAATTAGTTTTAGCATTATCATTTAATTACTTATATAATACATATATATATACCAATCTGAACATTAAATACATACGCGTACGTATACGCATACGAGTCATATGGTCAAATGTCAATACAGGGTATCCACTACTAACACTTATGGTCACTCAACATCTATAATACAGTCATACCTAGTACTAGCATTAATTACCACACAATGTATAGGTACCAATTAATTACCTACACACACGCACACTGGTCTTTAGGTTAACCGACATGGTCTGAACTAAACTGAACCATAAAGTAATACTAATCACAAGCACACATAAAATAAGAGGAAAGGGACAGGTTCGAACCTTAGGGTTAGCGTGCACGGGCACGACGATCGAGGATCTGCTGCAGGTCATCTTCGGTGAGGGTGACGGGTCCACGATGAATACGATGATGTCGATGTTGATGACGAGGGTGATGATTGGTGAAGACAATTATGATGATGATTAGGTTAATGATGATGATGATGATTATGGAGGGGATGATGATGATGAGATGATAAGATGATGATTAGGTGATGATAATGGTGATTAAGGTGATAATGATTATGATGATGATGATGATGATGATTAGGTTATGATGGTGATGAAGATAATTGAAGTCTGCCGGAGAAGAACTCTGGTGAGGAAGAGGACAGGGCGAAGACGGGGTGCTATGGCGATGGGTCATGGTGGTGGCTGTGTTAACTCTGGCGGGTCGAGGGGAGTCCGGTGAAAGGTGAGGGTGGTCAGGGAGGTACTGCTCAGG
The DNA here is from genome assembly GCA_036927795.1 of Iris macrosiphon. Lineage (NCBI taxonomy): Eukaryota > Viridiplantae > Streptophyta > Magnoliopsida > Asparagales > Iridaceae > Iris > Iris macrosiphon. The sequence continues at coordinate 124,541,100 of JAYESA010000005.1, forward strand.
GAAGAAGGGAGAGGACAGTGTGGAGGGATGGTGGTCGAGCGGAGGATAGGGAAGATGGAGGTGGTCGTTCAGGTGGGGACTCGGTCGAGTCGAGGGGGAATGGTGGAGGATGGTCGGGATGATGAGAGGAGTGGTCGTGCAGGTGGTGGCGAGTGGCGGAGGAGATGGTGGTGGTGTTAATGGTGGTGATGGTCGGGATCTAGGTTATCGATGATGGGAGGGGGAGAGGTGGTCCAGTCGAGTTCAGGGAGGTCAGCAGGTGGTTCAGAGGCGGGGAGCCTCGGCGAAATGGAGCTCCTCCGGCTGGATGGCCAGACTCGGCTGCAGGAAGAGGAGAAAGGAGATGAACAGGAAGGGGATGATGATGTCAGCTGAGTTAGAGTTTAGGTATTTGGTGAATAGAAAAGGAAAAAAAAGATATATATATATATATATATATATATATATATATATATATATATATATATATATATATATATATATGTATATAGAAATAGGGTGGGGTATTAACCTAGGTAGTTGGGCCTTGGTCAACATTCTTGGAAAGGGGCCTTGGCTTCACATGGAGATGTTTGGAGGGCTAGGATTGCATGGTTTCAAAATAGAGGGCCAAGGTTCAATGAGGGTTGGTGTTTAGTGCTACACACTCCAAAAATCATGGAAAAAATTCACATGAAGGAAAAAATAGGTTTTATACATGTGTTGTGTCCAATGGGGTGGATACCTCAATGCACTTTTGCATAAAAGGGCCCAACAATTAAAAAATTGCACAAAGATAGAAATTGAATTAAATTAATTAAAATTAATACAAACGGTGTTCTAAAATTAATTAGAAGTACATAGGGCTAAAATTAGGTGGGACACAAGCATCATGGACATAGAAGACTCAGAACAGAATATTTATCATAAATTGGGTTGCACAAAATGGGTCAAGATTGTGTCTTCAATTTTGATTGGAACGCACAAGGATACAAAGTTGAATTTATTTAGAATTAAATATAAATGTCTGTGACGAATATTGTGCGACTAAAATGTAGCACAAGAGAGCATAATTATAAGTTACACAAAAGTCAGAATAGAAGGCGGGCACATCTAGGACAAGGGTATAAAATTTGTATGAAGGCAATGGCTAGTGTAGTGCTCCAATTATCGAAGCAACGGTAAGGTGCACTAAATGATATAAATATTACAAAATTATCTAAAATACAATGTTCTATTTCTAATTGGATTCAAACTAGCCCTAGTCTCTCTATCTAAGCCAAGTAGGCTTAATTTTGGGTGAGGGGGTTTACAGTTCCACGTGTCGCAATTGAGACGGTACGTGGCGGATCCCAGTCACGTATTGGATCACTCAGAGATTGTGGTGGGCCCTACTCTTAGCTATCCAGAGCAGCCGGTGGAGATTATGGAGCCGATATTGATCATAAATATTTGTATATATATTTAATTAGTTGGATGTATTTATTTTTATTGGTTATTTTAGGGTTTTGGCTAGTTTGGACCCGTGTCAGACCCTATTGGACCTTGTCAGACCCTTGTCAGACCCTTGTCAGACTCAACCCTTGGTGTAGAATAGTTATTTTATCTTTAATTATCTAGCTGGGTTATTTTGGATTAGTTAGATTTGTTTAAGAAACCCTAAACCTAAAACCCTAGTTTGGAAGACTTAAGTTGAGGGTATTGTGGTCTTTGTGTTAGGCTTCTAACCCTATTTCCTTCCACTTCATTTTCCTTCCTCCGTTCTCTTTCTTTACTTCTTTCATTTACTTCTCTCCAATTCCAAGTAAGTATTTTCACCTTCCCACTCTTCCTTCATTTACTTCTCTCATTAATGCAAACCCTAATCTTCCATTCTTTCTAACCTAGGTGTGTAGAGCCTAGATTTGGTGTAGAAGCTTGGTTTGGAGGCTTGGAGGCTTAGTATGGTGAATTCTAGGATTTTTGGAGACTTTGGCCTTGGAATTTCAACTCCCAAGAGATAAACCCTAACTTTACTCTTAGTGATTACTTTAATATAGTGTAATTAGTAGTTAAGAACCTTTCTAGACCTTAGGGCTACCCATGGGAGGAAGTTAGAACTTGTTTGGATAGGTTTGGAGACTTTAACCTAGGGTTTTGTGTCAATTTCGAGTAAAATCTGAGATTGACCCGTTTTGGAGGTTGTCCTAGGTTAGACGGACCTAGGTGGACGTGCTTGGGTGTCTTGAGGGTAGCTTCGTGTCCCCATTCGGACATGCGAGGTCGTATCAGGGAGTTTTGGGAGTTTCGGGCGATTTGGGGCTTTTCCTTCTCCGTGGGTTTCACGTGCATGTAGAATTTTGCTACGGACCTAGAATCAGAGAGTTAGCATTTTTGTGAGGTTCTAGACGTTGTTTAGAACACGTGAGTAAATTTTGGGTCGATTTCGATTAGGTTTGGCGTGCGTTTTGTGAGGTATCACAAGTCGCACTCCAAGTGTTCGTCGAAATGACCAAATGGCCATTTCGACTTGGTTTCGAGGTTTCGGGCTTGTGCTCGGGTTGGTCTAGCCTTGAAGAGTATGTATTAGGGTTTTCGAGTTTATATTTATATATATATATATATATATATATATATATATATATATATATATATATATATATATATATATATATATATATATATATATATATATATATGTATATGGGTGAGTATGTGTGTATTGGTGTGTTTGGGGGTGAGTGTGTTTGAGTGTGTATAAGTGTGGTTGTGTGAGTGTTAAGGATAGGTGTGTTTGAGTGAGTGAGATAAGGAGAGTGAGTGAGTAAGATTGGAGGAAAGGAAGAGGGACTGAGAGAGGGATCGAGATAGGGAGTGAGATTGAGACAGAGGGAGCAGCAGCAGGTAGTAACAACAGCAGCAGCAGCAGCAGGTAGTAGCAGCAGCAGCAGCCGCAGCATGCAACACCAACAGCAACAATAATACCCCCCCTTAGCTACTAGAGATGAGAGAGAGAGAGATTAGATATATAAAATACATGTATATATATATATATATATATATATATATATATATATATATATAGGTATAGTTAGATGTATAGTTAGTGAGATGAGAAGGGTAAGGTAAGGTATCTCAATACCTTGAGATATTAAGGTATTGAGGTAATGGGTATCGGGGCGAGGTATTAGGCTTTTGCCTAGGAATGGGGTTAGAGTTGGTTATATATATATATATATATATATATATATATATATATATATATACGTGTTAGGGTATTTATTAGAGGGTATAGACGGGGTGTATACGTAGGTTGATATATCGAATACCGAGGGTATCCCGGTATCTCAAAGAGACGAGTTTAAGGGTTTACTAGCTTAATGAGCTAGTTTTGACCTAAAATTTTATGGGCACCCTAGTTTGACCTAGAGTTGACCGTAATTGCCCCAGTAGGCCGCCAAAGTCAACCTTTGACCTAGTTTTGACCTAGAGTTGACTTTTTGGACCACAAGTTGACTTTTGACCCAAATTTCACCGGTTTGACCTGTTTGACCCGTTTGACCTAGAACAACCCTAGAAGCTTGTTTTTAGTTATTTTATTCTTGTTTAACTCTTTAGAACCCTGTTTAACCTTGCTTTTCGTAATAGGTCTTTTTGATGCCAGTCCGGATCTCGACCCTCGCTAGTTGCTCAGGACGTCAAGCGAGTACCTACCTCTGATTATTTCTATTTCATGATAGCGTATATATCACCTGTTCTAGAACTGTTAATACTTGATTCTGACATATTATTTCATGAGCTGGTACTAGTTGGATCCCGTCATGAGATGTTATCCCCCTTACCGTGTTCAGCGGGTACTCTATCACATGTATTTCATCATGTACTTCGGGTATTGATTCTCATGTGCTTCATGTGCTTCGTGTGCTCTCGCTTTCATGTGTGCAAGTTATTTATCATGTACGTAGTATGTCGTGGTTGGATCCAAGAGTATTAGTGGAGGAGGGGAGTAGAAGTTGGTTATGTGATCAAATCCAAACAGTATTCATGTGTATGTCGGTTATGCAACTCACGCATAACGAAGTTATCGTAGAATAAATCATGTGCAACCCAAGCCGATCACATAACGAACTTATGCTCAAGGCACTTAGCTAGTATACCAATTTTCTCACATGTAGTTACTTCTCTATTACTTGTATTGTTCCCCAGTTTTATATTACAGTTACTTTATCAGTTCTACCATGTATTTACTTTCCTGTGTATCTTTTATTCTTTTCTATTACTAGTCATATACACCTTACCATGTATTTGGAGTTGCTTTCAGAGTTATGTACTTTGCTCCAATCCTGACTGGATATATTTTTTAGAGGATCCTGAGGACTTTTGCCCGACTTACTACGGGCCAGGCGTCGACGATTGTTGCGACCCTGAGATCGAGGAGGAGCCTATCCTAGCTGAGGAGACACTGCTAGCGCCCTAGTATAGCTAGGTGGATTTCACTGGGTTTGTTCCCAATTGGTTTTGGATGACTGTATTATTTATTTTGCTACTACTGTGAGATGTTGTAGACTCTTAGACTTGGACTGTATATTTTGGATATTGTACTTGCTCTATTTGGTTCTTTGTTTCTTTTGCTGATATCTTATCATGATTTTAATCTTTCCCTAGTTATTGTGATTAAGTTTATGTATATATTGTAATGTTGTCCTCCTTTTGGAGAGGTTATCTTGACAAGTTATTATGAGATATAGATAGTTATGACCTAGACAGCATTCTACCGCCGATTCTGCGGCGTAGGTTGGACGTACCCATGACTCATGCCTAATTTTTTGGGTACGGGTCATGACAGAGAGCCCAGAGGATACCACAAACTGGATTACCCATACCCAGAAGTTATTAGAAGCATCACAGCTACCTACATATCTATGGATGACGGGCGTAAGGATGCAACTAGATGGTAATGCCCATCACTGGTGGGAATCAATGGAGCGCCAGTTGGGTATGTATCAGACTTGGGAACAATTTTTGGAGTGCTTTGAGAGGAAGTACTTATTGGACACTGTAAATGATGCATTGTACGATCAGTTTCTTCATCTGGAGCAAGGGAAAAGATAGTTGACGAGTATGATGCAGAGTTTAGTCGCCTTAGTAAATATGGTGCTGCCTTGATACCGAATAACTTGGTGAAGGCTAAGAGGTTTCACCGCGGGCTGACTCGGGAGCTCCAACACTACACCGGCTCACAGTCCCGGATCTCTTATGCCGAATTATTGACAGAAACTAGATTACAAGAGACTGTCAGCAAGGGAAAAGAAAGTCAACTGAAGACACAACAAGGACCAGCAAGGACACAGCAAGGAGGACCTATCAGACGTCCTTTGGCACAACAACAACAGTATTAGCACAGAGCAGGACCGTACCAGAATTCGAAGAAGCCCCACTACAGCTATTGTAGGAAATGCGAGCACATTTCGAGGGACTGTCGGACTCGCTTGGGACAATGTATGAGGTGTGGTTCCGGATAGCATATAACGAGAGACTGTCCAATACAGCAGACATTGACACTTCTACCGCCAGTACAGAGGCTAGCACTTCCAGCACCAAAGCCAGCTCAGCAGATGACTAGACCAGGAGCACCTCGACCTCCAGCAGTAGAAGGATTTCAGCGAGGACCACCGCTACCTACTCAGGAGGATCAGTACACGAGGGCCAGTCATGGACTTCTACAAAGGAATGGACAAGCTTTTGCACTAGAAGTGGATGACATGGATCAGGAGATTGATGTCATAGCAGGTATTACTCTTGTTTTTACTTTCCTGCTGTGATATTATTTGAAACGGGAGCTACCCAGTCGTTCATATCTTCTAATTTTATTGCCAAACACAATATTGCCACTACACCTTTACCTAGTTGTGTTAGAATTCTCACCGGAGAAGGAGTTATACCTATTAGTCAGATTTGTGGATCGTGTCCTGTAGTGATTTGTGGCAGAGAGACGAGTGCCCGACTCTTAGTCCTTCCTATGCCAACTTTTGATATTTTGCTTGGAATGGACTGGCTAAGCAAGTACCACGCTTTCTTCGACGGTTTTGGAGGAAGCATTCTTTTTAAGGTACCAGGCCAGCCGAAACTTGAGTTTGCAAAAGGATCCACAGAAGCCCTTAATGGTATACAGCTTGCAATGGACGACGTTATTTATCACCCCATCATTTTAGAGTTTCAAGACGTCTTTCCAAAGGAATTACCAGGATTACCTCCGGACAGAGACGTAGAATTCTCAATTGAATTGACACCGGGAGCAGCACCAATAGCATCGCATGTTTATAGATTGGCAAAGAAGGAGATGGATGAGCTGAAGGCACAGTTGAAAGAATTAGAGGAGAAAGGTTTCATCCGACCAAGTGCATCACCCTGGGGAGCACCAGTATTGTTTGTACCAAAGAAGGATGGGTTTGTGCGTATGTGCATCGACTACAGAGCCTTAAATGCAGTGAACATGAAGAATAAATACCCATTGCCACACATTGAAGACTTATTTGATCAGCTTAGTGGAGCCAAGGTGTTCTCGAAGATAGAGTTGAGATCGGGATATCACCAGGTAAAGTTACGGAAGCAGGACATCCCGAACACCGCATTCAGGACAAGATATGGACACTACAAGTTTCTGATCATGCCATTTGGATTGACCAATGCTCCATCTATCTTTATGGACTTAATGAATAGGGTATTCCATCAGTATTTGGACCAGTTCATGGTCATCTTCATAGATGACATACTTGTCTATTCGAAGAGCCACGAGGAGCACGAGAAGCACCTGCGGATTTTTCTAGAGACCTTGAGGAGAGAGCAGTTATATGCGAAGCTCAGAAAATATGAGTTTTTCTTGGATAGAGTCTCATTTCTTGGGCATGTCGTTACAGGAGATGGTATTTCTATTAATCCAGAGAAAATTTTGGCAGTCGAGACATGGACCGTTCCTAAATTAGCATCGGAGCTGAGGAGTTTCCTTGGACTTGCGGGATATTACTGACGGTTCATGGAGAACTTCTAAAGGATAGCAGCACCTATGACTCGGTGGACATGCAAGGAACAAGAGTTCATATGGACCGACGAGTGTCAAGCCGCTATCGAGGAGTTGAAGAAGCGACTGACCACAGTACCAGTATTGACTATTCCATCAGGATTAGGAGGTTATGTGATTTACAGTGATACATCAGAGAAAGTCTTGGGATGTGTGTTGATGCAGCATGGCAATATGATTGCATATTCATCTAGACAGTTACGAGTACATGAGAAGAATTATCTAACTTATGACTTGGAGCTTGCAGCCATTGTTTTTGTTCTGAAGCTATGGAGACATTACTTATATGGGGAACGAGTGGAGATCTATACTGACCACAAAAGTCTCAAATATGTCTTCATGTAAAAGGAGTTAAATATGAGGCAACGTCGATGGCTTGAGTTGATGAAGGATTTTGAGATAAAGCTACATTATCACCCAGGCAAGGCTAACGTAGTAGCAGACGCGTTAAGCCAGAAACCAGCAGCTTACTTCTTGACAACACAAAGGGAATTATTGAAGGACTTGCAAGAGATTGGCATAGAAGTGATATTATCCAGAGCAGATGGGACATTAGCCAATTTGCAAGTACAGTCATCACTAGTAGAGAGAATCAAGGCAGCTTTGCCTACAGACGCCAGATTCAGGAGATTTTGAAAGAAAGAACAGAGGCCGGAGAGCAGACAGGATTGTGAATTTATGAGGATGGGACATTACGATGTCGTGATCGTCTATATGTTCCCAATGGAGAGATTTGACAGGAGCTGATGGCAGAAGCTCATAGTTCGATATATTTTATTTATCCTGGAGACACCAAGATGTACCGTGACTTGCGATAGCACTTTTTGGTGGAATCGGATGAAAAGAGAGATAGCTCGCTTTGTGGCCAAATGTCTAGTATGTCAGCAGGTGAAGGCGGAGCATCAGAGAACAGCAGGGCTACTGTAACCAATTCTGATTCCTGAGTGGAAGTGGGAGCACATCAATATGGACTTTGTCACGGGTTTCCCAAAGATTCCAAGTGGGAGAGATATAGTATGGGTAATAGTGGATCGACTCACCAAGTCCGCCCATTTCTTGCCTTTTAGAGTTAGCCAGTCTACAGAAGCTTTGGCGGACTTATACATGAGGATATGATCACACGTGCAGTGTATGACCAACACTTAAGAGAGAACAAGACTTGTACATAAAGGATATGATCACATATCTACACTAAAATACTCTCCACCTCCGACTGGTATAGTAGATCTAACCATGGTATGCTATGGCATGGGATTCCCCAAGAAGATAGCGACTCTTTCCGAGAATCAGTGTATGTACATGTACAAGATAAATAATAAAATATGACTTGTACAAGATACACCATAAACAAGGAATAACATCTCATGACGAGATCCGGATATACCAATCCGTGTAACCACCGTGTCAAGAAATATGGATATTTATACTAGATACAATAAATATAAAGGATATCATAAATAAGAAACTATCAGAGAATGTACTCGCCTTGGGTCCTTAGCTGGCAATACCAATGTCCTATTCCAGAGTATCGGCTGAATGATCCAACAGTCCTATAGACATCATAAAATATAATATTTGCATCAGACGTTACACTAACACACAATCATAAATACATTAAACTCAGGGGCTACACTAGGTATGACACTGGTCAACTAGGGTCAAGTGCGTGTCTAATTGTGCGGGTGTCACGTCTGTAATTCCTGTGCAAAACAGACAGTCAAAGATACGGGTCTTGCTTGTACGTCGGTGTACATATGGCAGTCTGCTAACATGTTACATGGTCACAGGTCAATGTAACTACGGGGTATCCGTGGTTACACTCGGGTCACCTAGTATAAATATACATATTATTACAAATTATTAACTATCATATAATATTAATACTCATAATATATATACACACTAATTAAATACATATACAATATATATGTATACCAATTAATTACATATATAATATATGTATATACACTAATTGAATTATACTATATATATATATATATATATATATATATATATATATATATATATATATATATATATATATATATATATATTTATATATATACATACCAATCAAATATATTCATATTAAACGTATACTAGGGAATACATCTTCAATACATATACATATGTATATATATACTAATTTGAGAAATATACTATATATATATATATATATATATATATATATATATATATATATATATATATATATATATATGTATATACAAATGGGTTCATATGCTATATATAACATACACACATACACCCATATACCATAATACACGTATTAAACCATACAAATACGTATGTATACTAGTGAAGAATATGCGTATATGTGTACGCGTACATGTACGTAAGAGGGAACTCGAACTTGTGTATGCGCTCAGGTCGACGAGCAGCGGCTTCCGACGATTCAGCGAGTTGGCGAGCACAGTCTGGACAGCGGGTTGATGACGACGATGACGATGGTGTTGATGACGACGAGGATGACGACAATGGCTATGGTGTTGATGAAGGCTGAAGGTGATGATGACGATGTTGACGACGATGATGAAGGTACTGGTGGTGTATGGTGGTTCAATCGAGGGGCCGATGCAGCATGGGAAGAGCAGCAGGTTTTCGGTGGGTCATTGTCGTGCAGGCGGGGAGGTCAGGTGAACGGAGGTGATCAGGGTGGAGACGTCGACGAGACAGAGCTCGGGGGTGACTGGCAGCGAAGGGAGGTCGGAGACGGAGGCGTGGCGGACTGCGGTATCGTAGTTGCTGCTGTCGAGTCGGGTTGAGGCATGGGGAAGAGGAGGAGGTCGTCGAGGCCGATAGGTCGGCGATGGTGACCGGTGACAGTGGAGGTGGAGGTCGACGTTGAGATGGAGCCGCGGGGGAGCTTAACTCTCGTCGTGGAGGGACGTGGCAGTAGCAGCCGGGGAGGGGGAGGTTGTGATGGCGGTGGAGAGGGTTGGCCACCGGGGTTGGGTTCGAATGGAGGTGCGGGATGGTGGTGATGGCAGTCGGTCGGGGGAACTCGGTTGTGATGGTTGCCGAAGTTGGGTGCAGCGGCGAAGTCAGGCGCGTATGGAAGCAGCAGTAGCAGCCGGGGAGAGGGAGCTCGGCCGGGGTGGACGGCTGCAGTAGCTCGCCGGAGCTACAGGGACGGCTGGCCGAAGTTGGGGGCCGGTTCAGTTGGTTTGAACCAATAAATAAAAAAGAGGTGAAGAGGATGAAGAAGAAGGAAGAAGAAGAAGAAGAAGAGAAGAAGAAGAAGAAGAAGAGAAGAAGGAGAAGAGAATGGAAAAAACCTATGGTTGTGGGTTTGTGAGGAGGGAGGAGAGAGAAGGTGGGGGGTTTCCCAAGTTTAGGAATTAGGGCCTGCTTGGGGAAATGTGTTTATGAAGAGACATTATATAGGGGAGGGTGATGTAGAGTGTGTGGTGATGATGAGTCCCATTTTGAATGGGTGGCTCATATTCAATATAAAGAATATACATACAAAGGAGGAAGAGAGGAGTGAGGTTGACTAGTCAATGGGTTAGGGTTTCTCCATTTGGTTTGAACCAATGGAGTGATGACACCTAATGCAACATTTACAAATAAGCCCCTTAAATTTGGGTATTTGCACAAACACATAAAATGATGAAAAATTGGTGGACGATTTTGTGTTTGGTATTTTGTAGGGTGAGGAGGCGTTGTGTGTTTTACATAGGCTTAATTAATTGGGTATTTGGATTAAATTGGGATTAAAACGGGATTAGTCAAAGTTGGTATCCCCAATTTCATTAAATAAATATAAGTGGTGATCTAAAATTAATTAGAAGTACATGGGGCTAAAATTAAGTGGGACAGAAGTGTCATGAATGAAGAAGACTCAGAACAGAATATTATCCTAATTTGTGTTGCTCAAAATGGATCGAGATTGTGTCTCCAATTTCGATTGGAATGCACAATGATACAAAGTTAGATTTTATTCAGAATTAAAATAAACGTCCGCAACGAATATTGTGCGACTAAAATAAAGCACAAGAGAGCATAATTATGAGTTACACAAAGGTCATGAAAGGTATAGGCCTGGTGTCAGTCTTGGACCCTTTAATTGGTCCGGCTAAACGGATTGAGTTGATGTCTCAAAATTGATGACAACGACACATGTGCGCGACACTGGATTAAATAATGGATTTCGGATACGGAAAGTTGTGCAATTAAATTAGAGCACAAAGGATTATGATTTTGAGTGACGGAAAAGTCCAGCGCCTAAGTTGGCATGTCAAGTCTAGAATGTAATAACTTGTTAGAAATTATGGACTAATGTTGGGCTCCGAATATTGCAACAACGATAGGGTGTAACAATTAAATAAAATTACGGTAATTAATTACAACCTCAAATAATTTAATTCTAAATAATACAAATTAAAATCATAATCCTATATTTCGGTCAGGGGTCCATCTAGTGGGCTTCTAGGTCTAGTCTACTAACTCAAACATTAGGACACTGTATATAATATAATATAAATACACTTATCATGCAATTATTTAAAATAACTACACACAATATTAATAATATATAAAAAGTCAACCTATTTTTATAATGTGGTAGTGACAACTACTAAGCACATAATTCAAAATTCAAGATTAACAACTATATTCCTAGCAAACTATATATCTTAACATAAAAGGAATCACTTGGCCTACAATTAGGAGGGTAGGTGGCACGAATTGAAAGATAAAGAAAAATCTTTAGTCATGCACAAATAGCGAGTTTTAAGACTTCGGAGAAACAAGATATGAAATTAAATAGAGAGACTCTTGATAATATCATGATTTCTAAGAAAATATGGTATGTTAATATCTGCGTTCAAGGTATGATCAAGAAAAATATTCTATTCATTCCTCTTGGCTTTCTAAGGTATTGTTCTACTAATATCAAGACAAGAATCTAAATTTATAGTTCTCTAATACTATCTCACTATGAAAGTTAGCTTTAGTCCTAATATTCAACCTTGTATTTCTATTGGTTCCTCAATACTAGGGTCAAAAAATATTGTCAAATTTCTAACTAACCCTAGTAGTGTCATTACTACTCTCAAGTCCTTCAAAAATATATCAAGGGATAATGGTCAATCAATTTATAGGTATTGGATGCTAGGGTTCATTAGGTATTCTAAACTTAGTGATGTGTCAATATTTTAGTTGTATTCTTTGTAGGAATGTTACCCTAATTATTATCCTAACAACAAGGATTCCTATATTCTAGCAGAAGGCTATACTCAAGGAACTATTAGGGAAGCACATGAATCAAGCAGGATGTAATTATTTAAATAGAATGGATTGGAAGGAAGGTAATTTATAGTCAAATATGGATGAGATCCTATACTATAATCTTATTTGCAGGCTTGCTCGGTACAGTAACGTAACCGAGACAATATACTCTCAACCTGCATGGGCCACCACTAAAATCATGTCACACCCCAGTCCCAAAATATGTAGAACTAGGAATACGAAAGCATGCTAGCCGTATGTATATGGCAACTCCAATATATGGAAACCATAACACATACGTGCACTGTATTATGAACAATAATTCACAAGTGGTATATAATTATCATAAGTCACAGGGCATAACTAAATCTCATCCACATAATCAAATATAAATGAATAATCAATCAACTATATAACTGAATCGAGTATATGATGCTTTATAAAAACAAGTAGTTGGGTGGAGACAAATCCACTACCAAACTAGAATATAAGAGAAACAAAATAAGTACATCTGATAAACAATGAGGCTCGAAGAGAAGACCTCCTCGGAGGAGATAAGTAGCAAGTCCTGATCCGCGCTCCTACGAATAATCATGATCGTCTACACCTGGAAAGGGACCAGGTTCTCAGAGGGACATAACAAGATACATAGAAGCATGCCAATAAAGTACTAAAAAATAAATATCCAAGGGTCGCCTAACTATCTATGTGAATGCACTTTGAGAACAACTTTCCAACACGTGGGCTATCTGGCTAAAATGGGATTGGCATGATTCTCTCGGAGAATCAAGGGCCTACAAAGCATAACGTCTTTTGAACCTCAGATGTCACCAGGTAATAATATAGGGGTCATCATGACCGCGCATCTCCTGTGGAGCGTATGGGTTACACAATGAAAGTGCAAAGGAGCCCAAATGCCTTACTCGTTGTCCTCCCCACCCCATGCTCTAAGCATGTCATATCCATGACATGATGATACCTCTAATAACTGACAAGTCTTCTAGCATACAAATTCTATCAACAGCTATTTCCTATCGCACGTCCCACACGTACTGATGATCAGTTAATACGTAAGTCCGTGATCTATATGAGACTCACAACTCGTGTAAGAAATGTGTCACAGCCAAATAAAATATAAGACTGCCTCATGATCATGTGGTGGTCTATTAAAACTAGGTCAACATGCATAATATATAATAAAGATAAAATACGACGCCACCGTCGTTGCACCCAAGTTATTCTTGGACGTGCAGTTTATATAGCAGTTTAAAATATATAAACTAAATGACAGAAATAAAATACATGCATCATATGGAATGTAAACGATAGTATAATGGCAAGGTATACTTGTCTGGCAAGAAAGCTGCGTAATATAAACGTCCAGGTATCAAGTACACAGGACCAGAAACTATGGCCTCCGAATAAACGTCTTCGGATGCTGAAATAAATATCACCAACATTTTCAGAATAAGCAAGATAGCTAGAAAATACTACCCTTTCGTCCAATTTGGACATAGGGGCAAAACAATAATTTTGGGTCAAAACGGGTCCACATGTGGGCCACTTTGCACCAAAAAGTGTGCCAGAGGCAAAGGTCTCTAAATAGAACAAATTATAGGTCAAACAAATTCTAAATGACGATACGAACTTAACGGTATATCCAATTTTGGATTCTGGTGAGTCGATCACAAATTCGCCCTTAAAGTCAACCGTGGGGCCTACAAATAGACGGCTTGGTCAAGTGTCTCAGAATTGCGTGAAACTTGGGTCACGAGACCTGCGTGATACCACGAATCCAATGGCGCAAGTTTCGTCATATTCCGACGAGCATATACAAAATGGGGTGGTATTTTGCAAAAGTCGTGATATGGGTACTTTTTACGGATACGGGTTGATTTCGACGCGCACACACGTCCAAATTAGTTTCCGCAAAAGCCCACACGTCAGGATATACCATACGCGTCTTTCGATGCAATTGGTATGTGATGAGTCACTCCTGTTTGGCGGAGTGCACTCCGTATCACAAAATTTTAATTTTAATAAATCAGGTTTTTGGTCGTTTTGGAGGACGAATAATTTAACACATATAATGAATTAATAAAAACTAAAAGAACAAAAAAATTATCGGTTATATGGAGAAGAAAAAATCTTTAATTAGTTTTCAAAAATAATAAACGGGTTGGTGGCAAATTGGGTGTGAACATGGGAGTTTGGGTTGAAGTTTCTGGACTGTTTTTGGTCAGTTTTCCGGTCAATTTTTTGACCAATCGGGGACATGAAAACTCATCCTGCTTGAATGAAAATTCTAGAGGGTTAGGTTGTGAACGTACACGCACAAACTGCACGCAAAAATAATCACAAATGAAGGAGATACATCACCGTGAAGATGGAAGAAAAATGGTGCTGCAGTGCACGCGTGCGGTGCGCGAACGGACGGCGGCGTTGGCGCAGGGCAGCAGCGGTCGATGCTGGCGTGGGGCTGAGGTCATCGGGGGTCGCCGATCGCCGGGGCTGGAGGGTTAGGGCTAGGGTTTTATGTTATGGTTTGTTTGTTTTACGTATATATATTTATATAAAGAGGGGGAGAGAGAGAGGCACGGGTGTGTGGGTTCTGGGGGTCTTCGGCTGGGTAGTAGTAGCAATAGGAATTAGGTTAGGGGGTGGTTAGGTTATTAAGGGTGGTTTAGTTATAGGATTAGTTTTAGGATTTATTTCTTTTTCTTTTTCTTTTTCTTTTTCTTTTCTTTTCTTTACTTGTTTTTATTATCAATATTATTATTACTATTATTATTATTATTATTATTATTATTACTATTACCAATATTACTATTATTATTATTATTATTATTATTATTATTATTATTATTATTATTATTACTAACTATATATATATTAACATATATATATTTACATATATAAATGATGTTAAAAATCCTAAAACTAATATTTGCACACAAAATAAATTCTAGAAAATTATTTTGTAAAGTTTTAATAAAATACTACACTCAAAATATTTTATAAAATATTTTGTAATTAATAATTAGATATTTATTTAGTTATAATAAATTAAGTAATTATATTATCTAATTAACTAAGTAAATAATTGAATAGTTATCCACAAAACAGGTAATAGAAAATATTATGCAAATCTATAAAAAGGGAATGTACCTAATTTGTCACAAAAAATTATGGGATGCTAATTGTAGAAAGATGGAGTTAAAAAATAACCATAATTAAATTATATACATAATATCTAAATATTTAACAATTAATCTCCGGTCGTTACACTAATGTCATACTAACACCAAAGGATCGAATTTTTGTGCCACGAAAAGATCCTACAGGTAGTGTCTCCTGTGTAGGATACTTCCTATGAAGGGCGATACAGATTTTGGGGCCATCCTATATTATTAATGTCCAAAGCATGGTGAAGTGTCCTAATAAAATTATTGGATTTTATTTGATTTGATAAATAATGTAAAACAAATATAAGAAATACAAAATACACACAAAATACCTATTTTTGGGTAAGGAGGTTTACACATCTACACAGGCATTAACACTCCATATGTTTGATACACAAGCACAATTGATATGGAATCAACTTATTAGTGTGTCCATACATACCTCTTATAGTAACACTCCTACTATCCTCTTCTGAAACACACAGAGACAACCAAACAAATATACACACTGCCCCTCACACCTATACACTCATCAGCACACCCCTCAATCTCACCTACCTGTAACTCTGATACAACCACAGATAGAAGAAACTTTACCGGGTATTAATACCTTGGTGCGTAAGTCCTGTGGTCTCACCCACAGCTGCTGCTATGACACTAACTACTGACACCTCCATAAGTCCTTATATATGTAGATATCCTACTAATATTTACACTGGCACGTACTTGATACTAACATCTAGCTCATATCAACCCTATCATCAATACACTCAAACCCTTGGCCCACACTCTCATGCTATCCACAGTCACTACAAGATCTGTTGTGCAGAACTCTACCTAACTGTATTTACTGTACTTTACCCCTCTTGTACACTCTTTGATCCTAATTCACCATACATGATTCAAATACCCACTGATACCGGTATGCACTTCACTCACTGATACTTATGTGTATATCATACACCACACACACTCTACACTAACACTAAGACACATATGTTTGATAATAAACAGAAGAAATGAAACTAGGTTTATACGAAACCCTTTCTTTATTTACAAACAAGAAAAAGAAGTATAATTAATCATGTATGAGGATGTTAAGTACAATAAAAATAATTCTGGAGAAATATTGCTATAGGAGTCTGATCTGCGGTCGATCACTTTGTCTCTTGGACCACACGATGACGAAGAAGTGCTGTAGAAGAAGAAAAAACTTCAAAGATTGTAGGAGGGATTGAACTTTCGTTGCCAAAGTTATCAATCAACTCTCTCTATAATCTCTTGATCTCTGATCTCGATCCCTGACTTCACCTTGACCCATGATCCTTGATCCTTGATCTTGTGACTGGAAATCTCTATTTATAGAGATCAGTCACAGTAACTGATCAGTGGTGTAAAAGCCGATTAGTGGAGAGAGTTTCACCTTTTATGCGACGGTTATACCAACTGCTACCTACGTCTGGATGATCTCCTGAATCCGCGTGTGATGCGTGTCCCATTAAGAGGTGACGCGTATAACTAATTCTCGAAGATCACGGCATGCAAGCCACGTAGGTAACTGCCCCTCGCGTAAAGATAGCTGGCATAAAAGCCGAATAACTGTCTCATTGGCGTAAAAGCCAGATAGTTATCTTGTTGGCGTAAAAGCCAAATAGCTGTCTTGTTGGCGTAAAAGCCAAATAGCTGTCTTGTTGGCATAAAAGCCAAGTAGTTGTCTTGTTGGCGTAAAAGCCAAGTAGCTGTCTTGTTGGCGTAAAAGCCAAGTAGCTGTCTTGTTGGCATAATAGCCAAATTCTGCATAAAGCTTAATGCTACATAGGTAATAGATAACCAGCATAAACTATCCAATTATCCTTGCTGACTGAGGTCTTGAGCGTATTCTGGGCCAAATAGCCTTATCGCGTACCTTGCAAATATAGCCTGAGTTAGCGTATTTCGAGGAGATAGCATATGGCATACTCTTATAGTTGAAAATAGCCTGGTTGGCGTAATATGCAGGGATAGTAACGTGAGCATATTAGCCCTAATTTTAGCTCTCCCATTTATTAAAAGTAGAACCAAATCTCGTGCACTAAATGCAGAGATCTGCCCCTATCTCGCGCATTAACTGCAGAGACGTGCCTCGAGTTCTGTACGAAGAACAGCTTTTGACGTGGCGTTTGGTTTCCTCTCATCTTGAGCGTAAAGACTTATTTCTGCCTGTGTAAAAATAGGCAGCGTATTTCTTGAACGTGTAAAAAATGACTTATATTAAGGATTTGCCACTAAACGACAGTCTGGGTCTCTGTGTGGAATCATCATTACAGCCGTCCTCTCGATCGTCGTGCAGTACTCTTTATCAGGAGTCAGGTTCATTGTTCTGTCTGACAGGTTCATTCGAGGAATACGAAGAGTTCCTCGTATAACTTCACGCTGCATTAAAAGTAGACATAGTTTACGTCGGAGGGGCGATGTAGCAACCTTTTACGCCAAAACAGGCTTGGAGCGCTGCTTTACGCGGGCAGCACTGAAGTCTTATTTTACGCATATGATTCTGAAGCTTCTGTTTTACGCGTGCTTCATGTATGTTTGTGGGGTTTTTACGCATATAATTCTCCAGCGTATTTTTTATGCTTCTACAAGACCCCCTTCAAAGTTTTCAAATTCCTCGTAATTTGAAATACTTTGAATGAAGCATGAAACGGTCAAATTTGACTCTTTCTGCGAGGCTAATTTCTCGGCGGATTTTAGGAAGTTGTTGGGATTTGATGTGTTCTCTTCTGCCTATATAAAGGCAAGTGAGTGAACCTTTCTTTCCATACTTTCTTCACCAAAAGAGATAGTTGTCGAGATCCATTGGGCTGGCCTGAGACAGAAGAAGATCATGCTCTTCCAACATGTAAAGGGCCGTAAAAAGAAGCATCTTCGAGCAAATATCATCTACAACGATGGATCATGGAAGGATATCATAGTTTTCTTTGCTCGGGATAATCAGCAATTTTATATTACGATTCGTCCAGGAAAGATGAAGGGTCACATTAGACCACACAGCTTGTTAGCTGTATTTTCTTCCATTATGGCGCTGGGCGAAGGTAGGCAGTTTAGTCCTGTCTTCCAGTGTTATGTTGGGTCTGAATCCCTAACACAATTTTAGGACGTAGCTGTCATGGCGTATGAAGGGTGGGCTTGAATAATGCATGCCCAGTTCTGTATCCTCCCGCCATTATTTATTTTCTTGTTCATCAGCCGCAGAAGCCGATGAAGTGCTGTAGAAGAAGACAAAGATCTCTGCCAATATGAGAACCTGGCACAACAGATTCTCGGCAAGATCTTAAATGAAAATGGAAAATCTTTTGTAGAAGAAGGATTTCCATCATATGTAATCGTGAAAATGAAAAATCCTTTGTAAACTGGATTTTCATCATATGTAATCATGATCAATAAACTTGTCTTCTTTTACGCAAGCTAATTTGACATATTTGTTGTGAGGAAGTCTGATAATGTGAATAGTTTTACGCTGACTCTGTTAAATGCTTATCTGGTCGTGTCACATCTTTTATGCGTAACGGAAGATGCGTAAAAAGCTCTTTAGTATTAAGTTGTCTTGAAGATCCAACTGTCATGCTATTTTTGGACGAGGAGTCGCATAAAAATTCTGAATTATCACTTCTCTGATATGAAGAATTTTTGTTCAGACCATCATCTTCAAGAATGGTTTCCCCAAAAATCCCTCAAAATAGGGTGAGAAATGTCTGCCAACCAGGCCATACTTGAACGTAGCTGTAAAAGATTCTGACTAGACTTCGAATGAACTTCCAATAGCGCAAGAAGAAGAGTCATCTTCAATGCTGACCTCTCTGTGTTTCAGGCACTGGGAATGTTTTGTAGCCAAAAAGGAGCATTTTCTGCGTAAACCCTTGGGTTTGGCCTTCTTGAAAAAGTCATAGACCATAGAATATGTTAGCTTATGGACGTAAAATCATAGATCTGTAGCTTTTGTACGTAAAACCGTAGATTTGTGGCCTCTGAGCGTAAAAACTTCTGAGCGTAAAACCGTAGATTTGTAGCCTCTGAGCGTAAAAGTTTTTGAGCGTAAAACCGTAGATTTTTAGCCTCTGAGCGTAAAAGCTTCTGAGCGTAAAACCGTAGATTTATAGCCTCTGAGCGTAAAAGCTTCTGAGCGTAAAACTGTAGATTTGTAGCCTCTGAGTGTAAAAGCTTCTGAGCGTAAAATCGTAGATTTGTAACCTCTAAGCGTAAAAGCTTCTGAGCATAAAACCATAGATTTGTAGCCTCTGAGCGTAAAAGCTTCTGAGCGTAAAACCATAGATTTATAGCCTCTGAGCGTAACATCCGGATCCGTTACGCAGCATGAATGTCCGCCTTCTTTTTTCAAATGATAGGCTGACGTGGTCCCAAATCATAACCGACTATTAAATATTAGATTTTGTTAGGGATTCGAAGAGTTATACGAACTCTATAAATAGCCCAAGGTCTTGAGAGAGAAATTTTTTATCTGTCTTCGCAAAACCCTTGCTTTCCAAAAAACTTTCTTCTTCGTCTCTTTCCTGAGAACTCAGATTCGCCATGGCACCCAAACAAGCTTCCACTGCTAAGGGAAAGAAGGTCGCTTCCTCATCTCGCTCTACTGCTCAAGTACGAGCAACTCCCATTAGGCTGAGAGAATCCTGATCTGAACGCAGTGCTCCACCGTCGAGCTGTGCTCCGGACATTACAGGTAAAGACTTCGAGAGGGAAAACCCTTCGCACATATTGTGCGTGTATGCGCAAGGTCATCTTCTGTGCTAAGAATCTCTTCGAGGAAGATGATGCATAGTGATATTTTATTATTACGCCCACATTCCTAATGTGTCAGCATAAAAGCTCTAAATTTTTGCAGTCTGGCGTAAAAACTCAGACTGTCAAAATTTGGCGTATACTACCAACTTTGAGTTTTACGCGCTGGATGAAAATTCTGGCATAAAAACTCAAATTTTGGCAGTCTGGCGTAAAAAGCTCAGACTGTTAAATTTTGGCGTATAATGCCAACCTTGAGTTTTACGTGCTGAAAGTAGATTCCAGCGTAAAACTCAAGTTTTTACAGTCCGGAGTAAAAAGCTCAGACTGTTAGTCTTTGGCGTAGCCTGCAAGAATATAATGTCTAGCATAAAAACTGACTTATTTTCTTGCATTTTGCAGTGGACTTACAGATTTCTCCTTTGGCTGAAGTTATGGGCTCTGCTACCGGGATGTTGAACTCAAACTATCTGTAGGACTTGTCCCATGTGACATTCCCTATTTCTGGAGCCAATTATCCTGAAGAACGGGGAACCTTGATCTCGTCCCAAGGAGAACGCATGCTGCTGAGTATGATCAGTGGGGAGCCCCTGACATATATAGATGGGACGGAGTATAAGAAACCCGATTTCTTGTTCGGGGATGTTATCGACAAACAATCCCAGACTAAGCCCAAGAAGGAGGATTGGGTGTTTACTGCTGAGGGCACGATCATGTATCTGC
Organism: Iris macrosiphon; assembly: GCA_036927795.1. Lineage (NCBI taxonomy): Eukaryota > Viridiplantae > Streptophyta > Magnoliopsida > Asparagales > Iridaceae > Iris > Iris macrosiphon. The sequence goes on from JAYESA010000005.1 coordinate 124,562,073, forward strand.
CCAGGATGCCTAGGGATTACCCCATCTCGGTGTTCTTCCTTGCCACACATCCTAGAAAGATGATGTGGACCTTGACTCCCGATCTTCTTGGCCGCCCAGGAAAGATCTTGTACAACAAAGGATTGAACCAAGGAGCCTTTATGAGCAGACCTTCAGGCTCTGTTATGCCTTTTAGGGGATTACTGCCGGGTAGTGTCCCGAGTGAGGACACTTCACTGATCCAGCCGGTTCAAATATCGACTTTCTGTAATGAATTTATGGGACAGGGAGGAGTGTACCCTAAGGTCAACCCTCGGACCAGTGGATGGCTTAGCCCCGGGAATCTTCGATGGGCCAGTTTAACTGCCTGGGCCATGAAGCACTTCCAGACGGAGCTGGAAATTATTGGCTTGTTCGCGGCTGTGAGCGCCACTAGTGTTGGGCTGCTTGTCAACCCCAACTTGTTCTTAGCCTTGATGGAGCGATATAACTCGCTCACTAGGACTTTTGCCACTTCGCTAGGTCAGTTGGGCTTAGCCCTGTATGAGATGGCAGAGATTTCCAAGCTGCCAATGGGAGACACTCCTTATGAGGAGTACGTTTCCACAAACAGGGAGCTGAGGGATACAAACCCTCGGGCAGTGGCAGTGTACCAGGAGCTGATGAGCCACTACCTTGCCTGCACCACTTTCAACAAAGAGCCCTCTTATTTGGCTCATATCAATAAATGGGTATCCTACCTCTTCTTCCACCAGGCCAGAAATGCTAAGCCGGACAAGGTTGTAGATAGTCGAGATAAGCCCTTGAACTTCTTGAGCATGCTTAGTGCCACCACGGTCGATGATCTCATCGAAGATGCAGGGGCATCAAATTATATTCTCGATGAGGAGACAGGGGGTTATCCTGCAGACACTAAAGCCTTCAGTTATATGAGGCATTATCGCAAGCCTCTGTTAAGGGTGGTTCAACTGGCTGGCTTTCTCTCTGTCTGACTACGGCGATGGGTAGTACCGGGCATCGCGTCTGCGGACCGCATTCATCGCAACACCTTATGGCCCGCAGTACGGTTGGTGTTTGGAGCAAGATTAGGTCTGCTTCCTGTCATGGTCTGTAGGATACAAGCTGGCCTGAGGGCCATTACTGACGGGCTGCTTGCAGATGATACGCAGCGTGAAGGATTTCCCCTAGTGGAATTACCATTCCTATACCTGATGGGATGGTTAATCCTTCACAACACCAAGGTGATGTCTCCTGGTCCTGCCAGCGGTTCGAGAAATAACTTCTTGTTGAATTACAAGAATTCTCTTTGGAACGTGGCGAGCGTCATATATTGCCGACGAGCATTAAATTTTGCCCATGGTTGGAAGCTCTTCTGTATCATCCCCCCTGTACATATCAATCAACAGGGGACGAAACTTAAAGATGCAGATCAAGGAAGAACTATTCTTTCTCCTGAAGCCTTTTATTGGTTGGTCTGCATTAGACCTTCCCACCTGCAGTACAGTAGTGATGACCACTGCTACTTGGAGCCTTATCTGCCAAGCCGGTTCGCCCGACAATTTGGGTACGACCAGTTGCATATGGAGAATCCCATCACCAGCTTCAAGTCCAAAGGTGGACTTATTGATGGAGCCAGAGGATGGCGGTATTTTATTGCGGGTTGTACAGGTGCAATGTTTGCTGTGCCCGCGACTTCTCTCTCTATGGAATTGTACATTCTTTATTCTTACGTGCAGTTTTATGCGTCCATCAACACCTTTCATCGTGATTCTGACGTGCATGAAAGTTTCAAGATGCCCACCCATAGGTCCACTGGAAGGGAGGAGATACCGTCTGTCTCATCTGATGAAGGTGAAGACCCTACTGGTGCAGACGAGTTCTTGTTGATAATACCGAGAGGCGTAATAGCTCCGCCAGCAGAGCCTCTCATTATCTCCAATAAACAGAAGGCTTCCACTCCGAAAGAGCCTTCCCCCCGCAAGAAGAAGAAGGCCAGAGGTCCTAAAAGGACTTCCACCAAGGGGGCTTCTAGGAGTGAGCATGTCATTTCCCCGATTGGGGATGATTCTTTGATCCGAGGTCCTTCGCCTTTTAGAGAGGGAACCTCCACAGTTCTAACTTCCAGTGCTGGAGATTCTTTGCTCATGATTGCTGTCGCTACTACCGCTACTGGTAGTGCTTCGAGTCGCCTTCAAGACCGAGCATATTCAGAATCAATATACCTTTATCCAGACCAATAACTGGAGTAACCCCTACTTCGTCTGTAAGTATTTCCAGCGATATTCCACCCGATGAACCTCGAGTGGATCTGGGTGAAGACTGGGAAGACTACCCGCCAGTGTCAGTTGGTGCACCCTCTTCTCCAGGTATGACAGCTTGTCTAGCATCATTAAGAGATGATTTAGCTATACAGGCTGCAAACGCAACATACATGCCATCGGCCATGGGTAAATGTTGTCTTCATATTTTCTTCATGAAAATTAATATCAAATTGATATTAACTTTCTCTTGTCTTCTTTTTAGGTGAAGTTATCTCTGGGGAGGGCGGAGTTGATGCAACTTCTAATTTTGTTGCGAATCCATTTAATAAAATGGTGGTGATCGACGTCGAAGAAGAGTGTTTTGAAACTGCCGATCTCTCATCCGCAATATTCTCAGGTGTCATCCCGCCAGTGGGAGTTCAAATGACATCAGGGGAAGATGAACCCACCATCTCGTCCGTGCCTCTTAAGTCGAGCATACCAGCAACTTCAACTGTTGTTGGTGTCTCTTCTTTTGTCGCGCCCTCTGTTGGAGCAATGACCGTGGCAACTTCCTCTGCAGTCATTCCTGGAGGAAGATTTACTGATATTGTAGCCACCCTCGGCGTCCATTCGAGCTTTGCTATGCTAGTAGATCAATACACTAGCATATTCTATCTCACTTTGAAAGAGTTAATATCGCTGGTGCTGGAGAAGAACTTAGGTTTCGATGCTCTGAAGATGTCCTCCAATCTCCTTATAGTGCAGATTAGAAATTTCAGTGATAATGACAGAGCTGATGCGCTAGAGCAAATAGTTAATGGTTTAGAACAACCTATTAACGAGTATTTGCAACTATCTCGGGGCAGCATTGATGATCTGATTCAAGCTAAGTATGACTCCTTAACTGTAGAGCTTGCTGAGAAAATAGAAGCTCTAGACAAATCCATCCAGGAATAGCAGCAGGAGATGGATAAAGAGCGGGCTGTCTTGGTGGATTTTATTCCTCAGTTAGCTAAGTACCAGGCCGAATATGCGGGAGATGAAGCGAGGGTTCAAGATTTGGAGGCTGAACTCGCTCAGGCCAGGGAGAGGCTTCTCAAGACATCGGCAGCTCGTGATATATTTAAGGGCCAAGTGGAGATAGATCAGCAGAACTTGATGCATGCGAGTACCATTTGCTCCAGTTTTGTTGATGCTCGGTCCGAACTATCTCGCTTGAACGATGACGAGGCAAGGCTGGAACAAGCTCGCAACCATATTTTGAACTCCAAGAATGAGAGGATGGCTGCTTTGGCGCGACAGATTAGGGATTTAACTGCTCCTCCCCAATGATGTATCTTTTTGCTTCCTCTGTAATTTTGCTATTCCCAAAGATAATAAAGATATTTTTCTGATTTTGTGGACCTATCACTTTTGAACAAAAATGATAGGCTAATATAAAAGTGATATCAGAGGTAATATGGACATGATATACTTTCGGTAAGTTTTAGTTGGATATATCTATTCAGAGGTTATATGGACATGATAGAATATGCTCCAACTAAATTTGTATACAAAACACTATCAGAGGTAATATGGACGTGATAGGTTTTGAAGTTTCAAATTAGTCAAACATTCTATTCAGAGGTCATAATAACATGATAGAATATGATCCAACTAATCTTTGTATGTAGTGTCATCAGAATGAAATTTTCATCATACTCCGTTTAAGCAAGGGAGATTAAGTATAGTACTTCTTCAAGAATTTGCCGTTGATAGGAGCCATTATTAAATCTCCATTAGGCTTGGCTAATCTGTAGGCGCCATTTGAGAACGTCGTTTCAATCACATAAGGACCTTCCCATTTAGGCTGGAATTTGCCCTTACTTTTGTGTGTAATGATCATTGGCCTCTTCACAGCTAGAACTAGCTCGCCAACTTTGAACACACTTTCCTTTATTTTTTAATTAAAAGCTCTGAAAATACGTGCCTGGTAGAACGCAATGCGCTGTTGAGCTTGAAGGCGTTTCTCGTCTAATCCTTCTAGCTCTTGAAGCCTTAAGTGGTCATTATTTTCCTGAGTCAACTCATTAGCCACTGCTATTCTGAGTGATAAAATTTGTATTTCAATGGGGAGAACTGCTTCACACCCATAAACTAATGAAAATAGGGTACAACCTGTTGGTGTTCGTACCATTGTGCGATATGCCCAGAGATATTCTCCTAGCTTCTCATTCCAATCTCTTTTGTTCGAAGAGACGAACTTTTTCAAGAGTTTAATTATGGTTTTATTGAAGGCTTCCGCCAGACCATTAGCAGCAGGATTATAAGTCGTCGAGGCCATATTCTGTATTCGATTCTTATCGCAAAATCGGTGAAATGCTTGGCTGATGAATTGAGGTCCGTTATCATGAATTATCCTTCGGGGTATCCCAAAGCGATAAATTACATGATGCTTGACAAAGCTGATCATGTTAGATGTCTTTACCTCAGCAAGAGGGATCGCCTCCGCCCATTTAGAGAAATAATCCGTGATAGACAATATGAACCGATGTCCTCTAGAAGATGACGGGTGAATAGGACCAATGATATCCATACCCCATACTTCAAAGGGCCATGATGCAATCGTAGGATGTAAATACTCAGAAGGCTGATGTATAAAATCTGTATGAACCTGACAGGCTTTCACGGTATCTGCAATCATGGTAGGCCAGTAGTAGCCCATCCTCCTGATACGATCCTGTAACTTAGGACCGGGTTGATGTGCTCCACATATACCGTCATGAGCTTCTCGGATAACCCGCTTTGCATCATCGTCAGAGAGACATCGTAATAGCAATCCATCGTAAGTTCGGCGATATAGACATTGTGAAGACGCATCAAAATAGAAGCGTAGTGATCATCTTTTGATGGATACTGCTTCTATAGGATCCTCTGGTAAGATTCCGTATGACACGAAGTCTATAAAGGGACTTCTCCAGTCTCTCTTAGGAGGAACCGTGTTTACAGCGTAGCTGCGTTCTATGTAAAAATTATTTTTCACACAGAATAAATCTCTGTTAAGAAGGATCACCGAATTCTGCCTTCTTATAGGAATCGCTAGATCTGTAGCTAGGCTGGCCAGAGCATCAGCTTCCAAATTTTGAGATCGAGGCACGTGCTCTAGGAAGAATCCTTTAAAAGACATGGCTATCTCGATCGTTGCTTGGTGATAAGGAATGAGATCTGGATTGTGGACTTCATATATTCCCCTGACCTGATTGACAATCAACTGAGAATCACTAAAAGCTTTCAGGTATTCAACATCCAATTCTTTAGCGACTTGAAGCCCGATTAGTAGGGCGTTATACTCTGCCACATTATTAGAGCAGGGTTCGCTAAGAGAATATACTCGATAGATGACGAGTTTATTAGGAGTCACCAGGACAATTCCCACTCCTGAAATCATGTTTCCCCTGGGATCAGTCCTGGAGGCACCATCGAAGCATAGCTGCCATGTATCACCTTCTATTGCGGAATTACATTCTGCAACTTCGTCGGGAATGTCCTTGTATAGTTTAGAGGTTTCCGAAATTGGATGAGTAGCTAAAAATCAGCCAAAGCTTGACCTTTGATGGACTTCTGAGGGACATATATCATATGGTGTTAATAGCATCGCCCAAGTCGCGAGTCGGGAATTAAGAACGCTTGGTTTGTTCATCAATACCCAAAGAGGATTGATTCTGGAGATGATATGAATAGTTTGGCCCGTTACGTAATGTCGCATCTTCTGAATGGCGAACATTAGGGCCAAGCATTCTTTTTCTACTGGATTGTACCGATGTTCAGCTCCGACCATCATCCTGCTTAAATAGTAGATAGCCTGTTCATGACCTTCATTGTTCTTCTGTGCGAGAAGAGCCCCTAAAGAATGATCCATTGCTCGAACATACAGCAAAAATGGTCTTTCTATGACGAAAGGCACCAGAACTGGAGGATTAGTGAGATAGCGTTTGATATCATTAAACGCTTGCTGACAGGCTTCATCCCATATTAATGACACACCTTTCTTTATCAAGTAAGAAAAAGGTTGACATCTCCAAGAGAGGTTGGATATGAATCTTCTGATATAAGCCAGACGACCTTAAAATCCCCTGAGTTCCCTCAGATTACGGGGTGGTCGCATTTCTAAGATAACCTTTACTTTATCAAGGTCCACTTGAATGCCTTTAACGGTAATGACAAATCCCAGGAATTTGCTACTGGATACATCAAGAAAGGACTTTGTAGGATTCATTTTGAGTTGATGTTGGCGCATCAACTCTAATACTGTCTTCAGGTCTTGGATGTAATTATCCTTGAGGCAACTTTTGACAGCAATATCGTCTACGTAATATTCTACTATTTTGTGTAAGTGCTCATGGAATATGTTACTCATAGCTCGTTGATACATAGCCCCGACATTCTTCAGTCCGAAAGGCATAACCGTATAACAATATACTCCCAATGGTATCCGGAAGACAGTATGCTTCTCATCTTCAGGATTCATCTTAATCTGATTATATCCTGAGAATCTATCCATGAAAGACATGCATTCAAAATCGTACGTATTATCGATCATGACGTCTATAATATGAAGAGGCAACTCATCTTTAGGGCAGGCCGCATTCAGATCTCGGAAATTGATGCAAATACGCACTTTCCTACTTTTCTTCATGACCGGGACAACATTGGCGACCCAGTCAGGATGTTGTTCTTCCCGGATAAACCCATAGGCTATTAGCTTCTTGATTTCAGCTTCAATGGCATCCATCATATCCGGACGGAACCGACGTTGGTATTATTTTACAGGCTTCGAATTGGGCCGTATATTGAGTTTATGGGTAGCCACTTTAGGATCAAGACCTGGCATATCCTTATAATTCCACGCAAAGATATCGATATATTCTTTTATCAGTTGGATTATTTCTTCCCTTTCTTCTTCGAAAAGATTGTTACTAATAAATATCGGCTTTGGTGAAAATTCATCCCCAACATCGACTTGAATAACTTTATCTTCAGTGGGTGGTTCTCTTTGCTCGAACCGGAGTTCCCATTGTGTATCCATTTGCTGAGCCCAGGATTCATCTTCAAATGGTTCAGATTTTTGTTTCTCTGTTTTGAGAGAATCGATCAACACCATATTTACTGATAATACCTGTTCGAGTTTATCTTCTGAATCAGAAGATAACAAATCGTCTTAAAAAGAGGAAATGGTCTCCTCACTTGACTCAGATTCATTGGAAGTTGCAAGATGTATGGTATACCCTAACCCAAAATGAGTTCGTTGACAGTAGGGATCACCATGCAACGGCATTCGTCTGCCTTTCCCATAGTTGAGGCCTGGTTCCAATTTCAAGTCATAACCCATACTTTGCATAATCTTCAAAGCTTGTGGGCTATATCTGTGAACTTGCATTTTTCCAGCATCAGACTCGTGAGAATCTTCTTGTATAATTGGTTTATTCCGCATGCGACCGAAGACTATTGGATGCTGATTATTGCGAGTAGGTGGGATAATAAAGATAGAATCTTCATGTGGCCTATATGTCGTGATGACATTAGATGTTGATGCCACTTCCCATATATACGGATGATAGGAGTCTATAGCTTCCAAGAATTTTTGTGCTATAGGTTCTATATCGTTATGGGGAGAGGATTCTTGATTTGGAAATTGAGCGTCAGTATACTAGAAAAGAGAATCTTTATTATCGTCAGAAACCACGTTCTCGGTTGTATTTACATCAGTCAGCTGCTTGTTGCGCCTGAGGTTGATAACCAAAGGTGGAGGCTTCTGGTTCAAAGTGATCACTAGAGGGTGTAGCGCCCCGTTCTCCCGGTGCGGAGATCGCGGCTAAGAAACACAAGACGGTATCGTTCGATCGGGATAGATTGAATTAAGAACTCATCCTCGTTATGGATTTGTTTCTTCGGAATCGATTTCCATATTCAGTGGACTACGCCCCAAGGATCGGCTTAGCGGCAGAGTCAGGAGGGACCTCTCCGCTGCTATCTTTTATTGCCTCGGTTTTCGATGTCGCTTGTTGCCTTCGTGCTTTGAGTTGGTTTTGGAATTTGCTTGTTTTCCTTGAACGGTTTCGATAGTTTTCATTGTTTTCGTTCATTGAACTGCATTTCTATTCCGAGATTGGAAAGAGAGGAAGAAGTATTAATCGAGCTGTTCGTGTGCAGGTGAACGAGCAGTAGGCGGCTTGCGAGCGGAGTCGTGAAGCGCCTCTTTCCTTCTCCCTTCCTAAATCTAAGTGAGTGGCTACCAACCCGATTAGCTAGCCCTGCTTCCAAGCTTTACTCCTTCGTCCCGATCAAACGATACCAAGTAATAATAAAAGAAACCAAGATAAAAGAGAATAGACTTGGTATATTATGCTTGTCAATAAACCGCACGAACGGATACTTAACTGCATGCTTGTTCGCTTGGAAATAATCATAAACTGTTGCTTGTCTTGTGCAAATACATGTTTCATACTCGTGTTGCCTGAAGTGCATGAATGCTTAACAATTTGGATATGTCGTGTGCTCGTGTTGCCTCGAAGGCGTAACTGATTGTTTAAGTAATGTATTGTTCGATCATGGACAACTTGTGCACAGGGGTAAGTTCTGCGGACGGTCGCTGGGGCACTGGCACCGTTCCGATCCGGGCGGAACTCGTGTGTAGTCTTCGTGTGCTGGAGGGGATAGCTTGCAACGCATCGTGTGCTTGTCGTGTGCTTGTCGTGTTCTCGTTGCATGCTATCCCTGTCCTTGACTATGTCTGTTATGGCACCACGCCAGTGATCATCGTGTATATTTAAACCTGTTGCATACTAACTTGTATCTTCGTGGCAGGGAAGACATGGTAAGTATTGTGCAGGTAATTCAGACGGTCAGGTAAAATCCACCTAACGGTGGCACGTTCATTTCAGTAAATTCTATATGCTGCTTACTTGTAAATGAACTAAGGCAAGATAGAAACCCATAAAATATGCATGCTTCACTAAACAATGTGTTGATTGGTATAGTTCGGCTAGCTCGCCTTCACCAGCATGTTTCGATATGCTGACCCTCGTTGAAACAGGTTCTCCGCACCAAGGCAAACCGAGCGAGGAGCCGAAGTCGTCTTCCCAATCCAATCCAGCTGTTGGCGCATCTTTACCGCGCCCTCGAAGCATTTTGAAGCCAGAAGCTGCAACTCTTCATACACAAATGCAGCTCCGTGGCAAAGCTATCCTCCAGCCTGGGTGTCTATATCTTTTGAAGTTTAGTAAAGGGATATAATGTACAGGACTGATATCTCATTTTGAGTCATCTCTTTGTAAGCCGTTCGGCATATTAGCTAACTCGTTCAAGAGTTTGTAATAGATGTTCATTATCAATAAAGAGAACTTTTCCATGTTTCAAATCTGTGTTTCAATTTATATGCGTACTCTGAATATGTGCTTGCTATGCAAATCATTAAAGTCTTGTGCGGGCGCAACTCCAGGCCCGCACGGCGGTCACGATTCGGGGGACGCCTCAATTGATTCTACGGAATTGGGTCGTGACATAGTGGTATCAGAGCACAGATTCAAAGTTCCTTAGACTTTGTGCTGGAAAAGTTTCTTTAACGATCAAATTCCTGTGCGAACTCTTGAACTCGCTAGGCCAAAATGAGATACGTTCATGCAATAAGTCCATAATACATTATGATTCTAATATAATTTACCTTCTTTTGAAGGAATGGTACCAGCGCAATCTGCAGCGCAACCACCGAACGAAACACAGGAAAGCAGTTCGGGCACTTCGGGAAGCTCTCGGAGCCAGCGTGGTATATCTCAAGTCGACCCGCTTGAGCGGGTAATGCAAATGTTAGAATCGCAACGACAAAGAGATAATGCTCGCCAAGCCAAGTTCGAGAGCAATCTAGAGACCCGATTCTCAGTCCAACAAAAGCAGGTGGATGCCCTGCAACAGATTGTTCAGACTTTGGCTGCCAACCATTCCGCCGCAACAGCAACGACTCCGGTGGAACAGCCCGTGCTTGAAGTAGAGACGCCATAAATTCCAAGGCCGAGGGACGTGACTGCCTTCAACTTGGGACTCTTCAAGAAAGTCTGCAATACCCCATTCAACGGGACTGAGGACCCAGTGGTAGCTCTAGATTGGCTAGCCAAGCTTGAAGATCACTTCGCTCTGCTAGAAGTTCCCGAAGAGAAGTGCGTCGACTGCGCGCAACTACAGCTCCGCCTCAACGCGCACGATTGGTGGGACGTGCATCGACGATCTCTCCAATTTGATCACGGAGAGGAGGCAATCTCGTGGACGACTTTTCGTGCCGCGTTTGAAGAGGAGTTTATACCCCCCCAGTACAACGTCAAATGGAAAATGATTTCGTACAACTGAGGCAGGGCAGTATGGCGGTGAAGCAGTACTCCGCCGAATTCAACTGACTCTCCAAATTCGCTAAGGCCTATTTATCTGATGCAGCGAGTCGAGCTAGAAGGTTTGAAGGCTGTCTACGCCCTGCCATTCATGGGCACGTGGTCAATAATCAGTATGGAACGATGCGTGAAGTCATGAATCACGCCCTATCTCTGGAACCGCAGTATCCTCACGTTTTCACCGGCGCTGTGCATACCTACAATCACAAACGCCAAGGCAACGATAGAGGAAACACCACTACAAAGCGCCCGAATAACGCTGGTCAGCAGGACGGGGATTAGAACAAAACTTGTCACTTCTGTAAAAGAAAAGGGCACCTTAAGAAGTACTGCCGTAAAAGACTTGGATTATGCCTCGCTTGTGGCCATCCAGGCCATGCTATTTCCTCCTGTCCGAACCTTCATGGTCGTCGTCCTGAACAAAATAATCCTTAACGGTAGGTCCTATTCTTAAGTTTCAGGACGAAACTTCCAATTAGTTGGGTAGGATATAGCGCCCCGTTCTCCGGTGCGGAGATCGCGGCTAAGAAACACAAGACGGTATCGTTCGATCGGGATAGATTGAATTAAGAACTTGTCCTCATTATGGATTTGTTTCTTCGGAATCGATTCCCATATTCAGTGGACTGCGCCCCAAGGATCAGCTTAGCGGCAGAGTCAGGAGGGACCTCTCCGCTGCTATCTTTTATTGCCTCGGTTTTCGATGTCGCTTGTTGCCTTCGTACTTTGAGTTGGTTTTGGATTTTGTTTGTTTTCCTTGAACGGTTTTGATGGTTTTTATTGTTTTCATTCATTGAACTGCATTTCTATTCCGAGATTGGAAAGAGAGGAAGAAGTATTAATCGAGCTGTTCGTGTGCAGGTGAACGAGCAGTAGGCGGCTTGCGAGCGGAGTCGTGAAGCGCCTCTTTCCTTCTCCCTTCCTAAATCTAAGTGAGTGGCTACCAACCCGATTAGCTAGCCCTACTTCCAAGCTTCACTCCTTCGCCCCGATTAAACAATACCAAGTAATAATAAAAGAAACCAAGATAAAAGAGAATAGACTTAGTATATTATGCTTGTCAATAAACCGCACGAACGGATACTTAACTGCATGCTTGTTCGCTTGGAAATAATCATAAACTGTTGCTTGTCTTGTACAAATACATGTTTCATACTCGTGTTGCCTGAAGTGCATGAATGCTTAACAATTATGGATATGTCGTGTGCTCGTGTTGCCTCGAAGGCGTAACTGATTGTTTAAGTAACGTATTGTTCGATCATGGACAACTTGTGCACAAGGGTAAGTTCTGCGGACGGTCGCTGGGGCACTGGCACCGTTCCGATCCGGGCGGAACTCGTGTGTAGTCATCGTGTGCTGGAGGGGATAGCTTGCAACGCATCGTGTGCTTTTCATGTGCTTGTCGTATTCTCGTTGCATGTTATCCCTGTCCTTGACTATGTCCGTTATGGCACCACGCCAGTGATCATCGTGTATATTTAAACCTGTTGCATACTAACTTGTGTCTTCGTGGCAGGGAAGGCATGGTAAGTATTGTGCAGGTAATTCAGACGGTCAGGTAAATTTCACCTAACGGTGGCACGTTCATTTCAGAAAATTCTATATGTTGTTTACTTGTAAATAAACTAAGGCAAGATAGAAACCCACAAAATATGCATGCTTCACTAAACAACGTGTTAATTGGTATAGTTCGGCTAGCTCTTCTTCACCAGCATGTTTCGATATGCTGACCCTCGTTGAAACAGGTTCTCCGCACCAAGGCGAACCGAGCGAGGAGCCGAAGTCGTCTTCCCTATCCAGTCCAGCTGTTGGCGCATCTTCACCGCGCCCTCGAAGCATTTTGAAGCCAGAAGCTGCAACTCTTCATACACAAATGCAGCTCCGTGGCAAAGCTATCCTCCAGCCTGGAGGTCTATATCTTTTGAAGTTTAGTAAAGGGATATAATGTACAGGACTGCTATCTCATTTTGAGTCATCTCTTTGTAAGCCATTCGGCATATTAGCTAACTCGTTCAAGAGTTTGTAATAGATGTTCATTATCAATAAAGAGAACTTTTCCATGTTTCAAATCTGTGTTTCAATTTATTTGCGTACTCTGAATATGTGCTTGCTATGCAAATCATTAAAGCCTTGTGCGGGCGCAACTCCAGGCCCGCACGGCGGTCATGATTCGGGGGATGCCTTAATTGATTCTACGGAATTGGGTCGTGACAGAGGGTCACTTCCTCCTCCCAATTTGGTTCTGCTTAAGTGGATAGGCATGGGTTCCATGACCTTCGGACGGGTAGTCCGCCCTTTCACCTGGATTTATAAAGGTTGCTCAATAGATGGTTCTGCTGGCTCCCGATAGGATTCCTCTTTCGTCTTGCCTGACACCTCCTTCATGTAGTCTTGGGTGTATAACATGGCATCAGAATAGTAGGATTCAACTCCTTTGAAAGGATTGAGATCTGCAAACTCTGTTTTTACTGTCCCTTGGGCGTCTATATATTTGAAGCATTGATGTAGAGTGGAAGGAACAATATTGTGATCTTGGATCCAAGGTCTGCCCAACAGATTGTTGTAAGACACCTCTAAATCAATGATATAGCATATAGCCACTGATCTAAGGTCACTAATCTGGATCCTCAGACGAATCTTCCCCAACGGTTTGCTCTTTCTGGCATTAAAGCCCATGATTGTGGTGGTAGTGTAAGCCAGTTCGCTTGTATGGATTCTCAACGGTCTTAACAGACTGTAAGGGATAATGCTGATCAACGATCTCGGATCTATGTAAATCCAGTCTACCTCCATGGAACCAATATATCCAGTGTAATAAAGAGGCCTGTCATGCTTGTTATGTTTCAACAACATATCCTCTTGAGTGAAAGTAATATTAGGGACCACTTCCATCACACTATGGCATTGAGGGCATGCCACAGGCTCTTTATCAGGGGACTTGAGCTGAGTCAAGCATACATCCGTCTATTAATGCTTCACTTAAGGCTTGATGAGTGTCTTTGGATAGCCTTAGGAGCTCAAAAATGGATAATCTGGCTGGTGTATTAGCCAACTGGGCCAAGATGTCGAAGTTATATGGTTTTTCTAAACCTTTGTTTTGAATATTCTTCAAAGGTTTATCAAAATGAACTTCTTTTTGCTTGCCCTTGTCCATTGAAGTTGGCTTAGAAGGACCTGCCTCTGGTATAACAGGTTCAGGCTCTAGAGGTTTGGCAGCTGAAGTGTCTATCGTTGATTCCTCCTAGTTTCCTTCATAATCCTTGAGGTAGACCTTGCCTGACCGGGTCCTAGTTGCCAAAGCCTCTTCTTCTGATGTCAGGGATATTGCAACCATATAGCATGGTTTGTATCTTGAGTTCTTTTTAGACTTAGCTTTTAGCAGCTTGAGTCTCTTCCTCAATCTCTGACACCAGATCTGGGTGGACCAACATGATCTTACCATGCTTGGTAGTTAGGGTTACCAGGTCACGATTTTGACCCCTTGCTGGAGAAAGATTAACAATGTTCATCATCGCCCTAGGAATAGGTACTACACCATCCGGAATTTCCTGAGGGGGCAAATTGCCAAACTGGAGTGAGATCATGTTGGCAGTGACCGTCTTCTCGCTATTACGCAGAGTGATGGCCTTGGCGTCGATCAGCTCCTGAATTTTCCTTTTTAATACATAACATGCCTTTGTGGGGTGATGTATGTATCTGTGGAAAATACAGTACTTAGGGTTGTTGGTACTGCCGACTTCATTTGGCCGCTTTACCTCGGGGAGAGTAAGCTTGCCACTTTTGACTAAACAATCGAATATGCTCGGAATATCGTCGTCGTCAAAAGAATACTCTTCTTTAGGCCTGGAAGTCCCAGGATTCGTCTACATAGTTACCGGAGTGTGTTGCCTGGACGTGTTAATTGCCAGAGCTTCCTTCCCTTTAGAACTACGAGCATGATCGTTATTAGAAGCTGACCGCTTCCCTCTATCAGACGTAGAGATCATGATTCCATTGTCACGCGCCTTCCGACTGTTATCTTCAGCGGCTACCGCTGAGATGATAAACGAGGGCCAATCATGGAACTGATATAGTCCCGTAAACACTGAGATCAGCGGGAGAAGGTTCTTCCTGCAAATGTCTACCAAGGTAGAATCCGGAACTCTGGGAGGCATCTGCAAGGTAGCATAACGAAAGCGTTCGATTAAAGTACGAACGCTCTCCTTCTCCTTCTGCTTTACTTTGATAAGTGATGAAATAGACATGTCCGTCCCTCCTTCGTAGAATCGAGAAAAGAACAGGATCTTGAAATCTTCAAAGAAAGTAATGCAGTTGTCCGCAAGACTATGGTACCACTGATAGGCTACTCCAGACAGACAACCTTTAAACACTCGAGTGAGAAGGGCGTCATTCCATTGCAACAACACTGTCATCATACTAAAATAGTTCATGTACTGGCTCGGTGACGTCTTTCCCTCAAACAAAACCAAAGCCTGTGGTTTGTATTTAGGTGGGAAAGGGATCTCGTCCAAGATAGCTGGGTATGGCTGGTTGATTCCCAACTTCTTGAGCTGATCCTTATGCTTCAAGGCATCAAATTGGGCTTTCAATTCCCGAACTACCTGCATCGGGTCTTCAGCTGGTAAAGGGACCGCAGAGTGGTGGGAGATCGGTTGTATTATAACTCCAACAGGAGGCAATACATTCTCCGAGTTAAGAAGTTGAGGAGCCGCTGACTCTTGATTTAGAACAGGCTCCTGGTTTGCGTTGGATGGTGGTAGGTCCACCCCCATACGTAGTTGAGTCAGAGGAACCGATGTTTGAGCTATTGCAGCTGCATGTTGAGTCACCATCATCTGACGCATACTCTCCATCATGGAATGCATCTCTTTAAGTGATGCTTCCAATACAGCGATGCGTTGGTCAGTACTTCCTGATGGGGAAGCCTCTTCATGTTCATATCCAATGGCATAAACTCCTATTTCCCTGGATGCTACTGAAGGATTAGTATAGATCTCTGTAGAGATCGAGTCTATACTTTCAGCATCCGATTCGGGAAACTGGCGACCCCCAGTATCGGAATCAGAAGAATATGAAGCCGGTTGTCGTGACCTCGAGCGGGTATTTCAACAAACACCTGCTTCAATATTCTCAAGGAGTCTGTCGAATCTCCTTTGGCTTGGAGTTCTAGAAAGATGGCGACTCTGCTGGGGACTACTTTCTCATCTGACGAGAAAGCCATTGCTTAATACGATGCTGTATCCGTCGGATCAACGAAGAAGACTTTGGTCGTCCAATTTAACCAATCGGCTTATGAAGACATGCTTTGAGCAGGGGGTAGCTCTCATTCCCTCTTTGTCTAGGATAACAGGAAGATGCGTAAAGTATGGATGCCCCGGACATCCTCTACCATTCCTGAGGACTCTCTTTCTCCGATCAACAAGATTGTGACATCATGACCTTTATGCCTTGTGCGTAAAAACCCGTCTCCCGTCTGTGACATGGCAGACAAAGCTTCTGGCAATGCCCTAATGCCAATCCAGAAGTCTACAACGTGCCCCGCGCGTAAAAAACCATCTTCTGTCTATGACGTGGCAAACAAAATTTCTGATAAGGCCTCAGCGCCAATTCAGAAATTTTATACGCGCCCTGCGCATAAAACTTCGTCTCCCGTCTGTGACGTGGTAGACAAAATTTCTGACAAGGCCTCAGTGCCCGCGCAAAAAAATCAAACGCGCAGAGTCGCCATCTTATGTTTGATGATAAACAGAAGAAATGAAACTAGGTTTATACGAAACCCTTTCTTTGTTTACAAACAAGAAAAAGAAGTACAATTAATCCTATACGAGGATGTTAAGTACAATAAAAATAATTCTGGAGAAATATTGCTATAGGAGTCTGATCTGCGGTCGATCACTTTGTCCCTTGGACCACACGATGACGAAGAAGTGTTATAGAAGCAGAAGAAGCTTCAAAGATTGCAGGAGGGATTGAACTCTCGTTGCCAAATTTATCAATCAACTCTCTCTATATGTACTCTCTCTATAATCTTTTGATCTCTGATCTCGATCCCTGACTTCACCTTAACCCTTGATCCTTGATCCTTGATCCTTTTCTCCTGTGATTGGAAATCTCTATTTATAGAGATCAGTCACAATAACTGATCAGTCGGTGTAAAAGCCGATTAGTGGAGAGAGTTGCACCTTTTACGCGACGGTTATAACGATTGCTACCAACGTCTGGATGATCTCCTGAATTCATGTGTGACACGTATCCCATTAAGAGGTGACGCGTATAACTGCTTCTCGAAGATCACGGCATGCAAACCATGTAGGTAACTGCCCCTCGCATAAAGATAGCTGGCATAAAAGCCGAATAACTGTCTCATTGGCGTAAAAGCCAGATAGTTATCTTATTGGCATAAAAGCCAAATAGTTGTCTTATTGGCGTAAAAGCCAAATAGCTATCTTGTTGGCGTAAAAGCCAAGTAGCTGTCTTGTTAGCGTAAAAGCCAAGTAGCTGTCCTGTTGGCGTAATAGCCAAATTCTGCGTAAACCTTAATGCTGCATAGGTAATAGATAACCAGCGTAAACTAGCCAATTATCCTTGCTGACTGAGGTCTTAAGCGTATTCTGGGCCAAATAGCCTTATCGCGTACCTTGCAAATATAGCCTGAGTTGGCATATTTCGAGGAGATAGCATACGGCGTACTCCTATAGTTGAAAATAGCCAGGTTGGCGTAATATGCAGGGATAGTGACGTGAGCATATTAGTCCTAATTTTAGCTCTCCCAGTCATTAAAAGTAGAACCAAATCTCGTGCATTAAATACAGAGATCTGCCCCCATCTCGCGCATTAACTGCAGAGACGTGCCTCGAGTTTTGTACGAAGAACAGCTTTTGACGTGGCATTTGGTTTCCTCTCATCTTGAGCATAAAGACTCATTTTTGCCTGTGTAAAAATAGGCAGTATATTTCTTGAACGTATAAAAAATGACTTATATCAAGGATTTGCTACTAAACGACAGTCTGGGTCTCTGTGCGAAATTATCATTACAGCTGTCCTCTCGATCGTCGTGCAGTACTCTTTGTCAGGAGTCAGGTACAATGTTCTGTCTGACAGGTTCATTCGAGGAATACAAAGAGTTCCTCGAACAACTTCATGCTGCATTAAAAGCAGACATAGTTTACGCCG
Source organism: Iris macrosiphon (assembly GCA_036927795.1). Classification (NCBI taxonomy): domain Eukaryota; kingdom Viridiplantae; phylum Streptophyta; class Magnoliopsida; order Asparagales; family Iridaceae; genus Iris; species Iris macrosiphon. Next base: position 124,579,882 of record JAYESA010000005.1, read on the forward strand.
GAGGGGCGATGTAGCAACCTTTTACGCCAAAACAGGCTTGGAGCGCTGCTTTACGCGGGCAGCACTGAAGTCTTCTTTTACGCGTATGATTTTGAAGTTTCTGTTTTACGCGTGCTTCATGTATGTTTGGGGGTTTTTTACGCGTATAATTCCCCAACATATTTTTCATGCTTCTACAACATATACCTTCAACCACACTCATACACCCAAGTATCCTAGGTGCACTAGCACCCTAACCAGGATACACAATTGTCATGCCCCAGTCCCAAAATACGTAGGACTAGGACACGTAAGCATGCCAGCCGCATGTATATGGCAACTCCAATATATGGAAACCATAGCACATGCGTACGCTGTATAATGAACAATAATTCATAAGTGGTATAAACTATCACAAGTCACAGGGCATAATCTAAATCTCATCCACAGAAATCAAATATAAATAAATAACCAATATCTATGAAACTAGATCTCAATATAAAGTATCTAAGATGATAGTCGGATGGAAACAAATCCACTACCGAACTAGAATATAAAAGCTAACACAATATAAGTACTACAACTGGCAATCACTGAGACTCGAAGAGAAGACCTCCTCGGAATATACGTAGCAAGTCTGGATCTGTGCTCCTGCGAATACTCATGAACATCTACACCTGGCAAGGGACCAGGTCCTTAGAGGGACATAACAAGATATATAGAAGCATGCCAATAAAGTACTGAAATAAATATCCAATGGGTCACCTAACCGTCTAAGTGAATGCAGTTTGAGAACAACTTTCTAACAAATGGGCTATCTGGCCATAAATGGGATTGGCATGATTCTCTCGGAGAATTGGGAGCCTACAAAGCATGTCATCTTTTGAACGGCAGAGGCCGCCTGATAATATATAGGGGTCATCACCGCCCGTATCTCCGGTGGAGCATCCGGGTTACAATAAGGAAAGTGCATAGGAGCCCAAATGTCGTACTTGTTGTTCTTCCCACCCCATGCTCTAAGCATGTCACATCTATGACACGATTTGGTTTATAGCCTATCTTTAGTATAATAGCCCAACCCTGCAACCAGACAAGGACAAGGATTGGACCACCGTACTACAATAGGCTATGTCCATGGACTACTAATAACTGGTAAGTCTTCTAGCATACAAAGTTTCTAACAACAGTTATCCCTAACGCACGGCCCATACGTACAGGAGGCCAGACCTGTCACACAGTCCGTGATCTATATGAGACTCACACTCGTATAATAGTTGTGTCACGGCCAATGAAACCTAATGATGCTTCATGATAATGGGACGGTCTCATAAACAAGGTCAATGCATATACATAAATAAAAATAAATTATGACGATACAGTCGTTGCACCCAAGTTTCCTTGGACGCGCATTTTATATAGCAGTTAAAATATATGAACTAATGACAGAAAATAAAGATGCATGCAACATATAGAATATGAATAACAGTACAATGACAAGATATACTTGCCTGGCAAAAAGCTGCGTAGTACCAATAACCTGCTCCATAAGTCGCGCAGAATAATCCGATATCCTATATACATATAATATAATACAATATAATTATCAGTCATTACACTCTTACATACACAACTATAAACACTGGGCTCAGAGGGTACACTAGGGTGGCACTGGTCAATTAACAGGGTTGACTGTACGTCTAATTACGCGGGTGTCGTGTTTGTAATTGCTGTGCAAAATCAGACAGTCAAAATAATACGGGTCTCGCCAGCACGTCAGTGTACATAAGGCAGACCATTCATAAGTTCTTAGGGTCAACATGGTCAAGGTAAATACGGGATAGTCCACAGTGTCCTAGGGTCGTACAATATAAATACATATATAGTCATAACTATTACTTAGCATTTAATTACATATATATCCATATAATTATATAATAATATAACCCGTAATTAAGTTACATACCCATTTGAATATATATACTAAATATATATTTATATATACCAAGTTGAACAATATACGCATACGCGTACGTAACGTATACGAGTTTGGGTTCTCCGACACGGTCTAGTGTCAACTAACTGAACTGAACCAATATGCTAACCTAGATGTTATTTACACAACACACATAAAATAAAGGAAGAGTGACAGGTTCGAACCTTGGGATACGCGCACGGGGACGACGATGACGACGATGATGACGATGATGGTGATGATGACAATGAGGATTATGATGAGGATGATGATGGTGAGATGACGATGAGATGATGATGGTGAGATGATTATGAGATGAGGATGAGGATGAGATGATGATGGTGAGATGATGAAGAGATGATGATGATAATGAGATAATGATGGTGAGATGATGAAGAGATGATGATGATGATGAGATAATGGGAATGGCTTCTCCGGCCAGGGAGAGGTCCGGCAAGTCGAAGGAGGAGGAAGACAGGGAGCAGGGAGGAGGACAGTAGTGGTGGTCGAGGTGTACGGCTTGGTTGACGGGAGAAGGTTCTCAGGAAGGTAGGAGGAGGAGTTCAGCGGGGTGCTTCTCGTCGTCCGACTGCTTCAGGCGAGTGGCGGGTGGAGGAGAGTCGACGAGAGGGCTGTGGTGATAATGGTGGTGGCGATGGTGTATGGATCAGGTAGTCGGCAGGCGGGGTGCTCTGGGTTCAGGCGAGGAAAGGAGGTCGAGGCTGGAGACGACGGGAAATTTGGCTTCTTCGGTAATGCACGATCGTGGGGAGTGCACAGTGACGAGTAGAGGAGGACGGTGAGAGAGGGATGATGGCCGGGGAAGATGACGGAAGACGGTGGGGATGGGTGGTTCGTGGTCGTGTACGGGTCGAGGAGAGGCGTTCAAGCGGAGGATCTCAGACGACTCAGCGAGTAGGGAGGGTCGGTATTGGCTGCTGCAAGAGGATGGCAGCGAGGCTTCTGGCGAGGGGTTGACGATGTCCACGGCGAAGGGGTTCGGTCCGGCGGGCTGGCTCCAGTCGACGGTTTGAAGGAAGGAGATGAAGATGAATAGGGAAGTCGGCTGGGAAAATAGGTTAGGGATGGGTTTTGGTGTTTAAAATAGAAAAGGAAAAGAAAAGGAAAATTTGTATATATATGTATGTAAAATTTAGGTTTCTGGTTGACCTAGGTAGGTGGGCTTGGTCAACATCCTCTTGGGGTTGGGCCTGGCCTTACATGGGGGTGTTTGGAGGGCTATAAGTTACATTGTTTAAAATGCAAGGATAGGGTTAAAATGAGGGGCGATGTTGTGCGTTGCACATTCCGAAAATTATGGAAAAAATTCCTATGAAGGGAAAGTAGGTTTCTGCATGTATCATGTCCAATGGTGTGGATACTTCAATGCACTTCTGCATAAAAGTGCCCAACAATTGGAAAATTGCACAAAAATGGAAATTGGGTTTAAATTAATTAAAATTAATGCGCAAGGTGTTCTTGAATTAATTAGAAGTACATGGGATTAAAATTAGGTAGAACACAAGAGTCATGGACATAGAGGGCTCAGGGTAGAATATTATCATAAATTAGGTTACACGAAATGGGTCAAGATTGTGTCTCCAATTTTGATTGGAACGCACAAGGATACAAAGTTGGAATTATTTAGAATTAAGAAATAACGTCCGTGACAATTATTGTGCGACTAAAATGTAGCACAAGAGAGCATAATTATAAGTCACACAAAGGTCAGAATAGATGACTGGCATGTCTAGGACAAGAATATGAAATTTGTAGGAAGGCAATGGCTAGTGTAGTGCTCCAATTATCGAAGCAACGATAAGGTGCGCTACGTGATATAAATATTGCAAATTTAAATAAAATATCGTGTTCTATTTCTAGTTGGATTCAAACTAGCCCTAGTTTCACTATCTAAGCCAAGTAGGCCTAATTTTGGGTGAGAGAATTTATAATCTACCCAACTTAAAATAATTATGTCTTCAAAATTAAATTAAGGTATAATTTCTCTATCTAATCTTGCTTGGTCATAATCTAAAATAATTCACCTCAAGTTTAATAATAAAAAATTTACCCAACTTAGAATTTACCCATCTACCACATAAGGCTATACATTTAAGAAAATATTCCTCAAATCATTTAATCATGTTATTTAATCCTCAAAAGTTTAATCACCAATTATATCACATATGATATGCCCTTAATTATGGAAAATAATCATTAAGTAATATGATTGGCCTATGGGGTATATCTAGTACTATATGTTTGTCAAACTTATACCAAGCATGAGTTTTCATCTTTTTGAAATAAGAAAAGACGAAAAACAATAATAAAGAGTTCAAGGGGGGGTAATAGAATAGAAGTATGGGGATCAAGGCGTTTAAAGAATTCAAATGGGAATTGTCAAGGCAGGCGTGGATTGAAATCCTATTTGGTAAATTCTTATTCGCATGCTTGTATCAGTATAGTTATGTAATCGATACGATATGCTCAGACATGTCTAGAGGGCAAGTACATTCGTCTAAGAAGCTAAGTCAATTTTATCTCAATCAACATAAGTAGTCATACGAAGAGCGAACCAAGCGTACTATGGTTGATTAGACTGTAATACACTAATTCTAAAATATACTAGTGTATGTATCCAATAATACATATGTTGTGAACAAGCTTGATAAAAGAATAAGCTCGCAAAACTAGGCTATAATAGCGGCATAAGTCAAGGTTGTCACGCCCCAATCTCCCACAAGCCCAATAGTCCCTGCTGAACGTGAATCACCACGTTACAGCTCTCTCGCAGGACCATTGTTCTCATCGGAATGTGATGCCGTGCAAGGCTAAAGTGCACTTGCACAAGGCCAAAGCTTTGATACAAGGGTAAGTAAGCTATTCCATACTGAAGCAGCGGCACACATATTGCAGAAAAGTAAAGAACACAGTGGCACATGATAAATAAGCTCTTTTATTGATAATCGAAAGTGTTACAAGCGGCACATGGCCGAGGTTACAATCGCTCAAGCACTCTTTCTCTCGATTACAATGACACCGTTCCATACATCATGTCCCTCTATACAAAAGCAGCTCAAAGCAGGCACAATCTCGATGTAGCTCAAGGCATCGACTCCAGATTTCCGGTTCCTTGGGATGAGGCACGGCTATCGCTTCCTCGGACGAACGAGTACCTGAGAACAAGCAAACTGTTGGTGGGTCAGCACTTTATGCAAGTACTGGTGAGATAAACAACTGAACAGAAGCTACACCCCCTGAAACCCACACTAAGTAATCAAGTGAGAAAATATTGCATTACTAGTGATCTTGCTAGTTTTACTTATGTTCATTTCATGCAGCTCAGAACTAGTCAGATTACATCTTTCAAAACACGAGTTGGAATCCAGCTTTGCGTATTCGATACTCAAGCATTCCAGCAACTATAAGGGACAGTTTTCATCGTGTAGTGTGCAACATGTATTGTGGATCCATAATCTAACTCTCGGGGCAAATCTCCAATCGAGGCAAGCATAACAAGTGGACTATCATTTACTCAAGCGATTAAGGCAACACATCTATATGATTTCGGTCCCCGAAAAACTCAGGATTGGCAGCGAAAATCTATCTATCCAATGACTCACATACTGGTACTATTAGCAGTTGTGACCAAGGTTCAGCTTTGCACTAATAGCCATTGTCCAACCGATGCGAATGCATAATTGCACTAGCAGATAACCCACGAGGCATACTGAATGATTAAGCAGGCTATAGATAAACTCATAATATTTCTACCCACGGCCGAACGGTTATCCCTGCAGCAGACACACAAGTTAGCCACAATTTGCATAACATAAAGTATACAGTTCTCTAGTTTCCTGTTCGTCCCTGCATCAAACAGTTAGGTATGCAAGAAGGCTAGCCTAGCATGCGCCCTAACTACATGATGGTCCCCTCAACGGGATTAGCAGTTGGGACGTACAAGCCCATCTCACTAATAGACGGTCTACCAAAAGGACGTACAAGCCTCAGGTATCTAGTTCCAGATCTCTTCCCGGCAGAACGATCCCCAGTGCCCCAGGAATCGCTCGAGAGATAATCCTAGTGCACAAGTTGTCCTTACCAAATACGATAATGCAAGCTCCTATCAATACAAGATTATGCACATGATGCAGAACAAGCAAGCAAACACATCTATCAAGTCTAGATAGCCAAAGCTCACACTCTCAGTACACATTGCCTAATAGCCACACACCCCCCCATAAGTAAGGTGTGTTAAGCCTCAGGGTGGAATATTAGTCTAGATTCACAAGCTCACGCCATTGGCCAAGTTCCATCTTATGACAAGCAATAAATGAAGCATGTTCAAGCAAAGCTAACTCGTTAAACAAGTTACAAGCAAGAACAATTCTATAACTCTAGCATGTAAATTCTATCTATTGTGGGACAAGCATCCAAGGTTTCCAGTCTAGCATATGATATCACGAATAAGTGCAAGCAATCCTTTTTACTCCTGTTATTAGCATGGCAAGGTTCTATCTCATTTAGACAAGCATTTCCAGTTCTCTTATTAGGCAAGCAAGCAGATTTGTTTCAATGACAAGCTATGTGAGTTCTCTTATTAGCATACTGAGTCGGTTCTAGCATTCTTCTTATGAAACAATCTTTTTTAGCAACAAGCATTCACAAACTCAGATTCATTATTAAGTCGTGCAAGAATCAGAGAATGCAGTTCTGCCCACTCACATTGTTTAATCGGTCGGGAACTCTCCGAGAAGACTTCCGTTCGAGCAAGCAAGGCGATCTCACTTGTACATAGTGCCTACGCGGAGCGGGGCACTACATACTTACCCACCAATAAAGAGTTTCGTCCTCGAAACTCAAGGAGAAACTCACGAAAATACAGAGCAGCGATAGTCCTTATCCCTCACCATCCCAAATCAAAACTCAGCAATCCAGAAATCATAAATCACATCTCAAGTAATGAAAACAAATCCAAAAAACTTTTGTGGCCATCTTTGAGAATATCTATGAACTTATTGTATGGAACGTTCATTGCAGCACAACACAACTCAGAGTCAGAGGCAACGGAATGGGCAAGGAATCGAGTCGCTCTGATACCATTATGTTACGCCCCAATCTCCCGCAAGGCCAATAGTCACTGCTGAATGTGAATCACCATGTTACAGCTCTCCCGCAGGACCATTGTTCTCATCGGGACGTGATGTCGTACAAGGCTAAAGTGCACTTGCACAAGGCCAAAGCTTTGATACAAGGGCAAGTAAGCTATTCCATACTGAAGCAGCGGCACACATATTGCAGAAAAGTAAAGAACACAGTGGCACATGATAAATAAGCTCTTTTATTGATAATCAAAAGTGTTACAAGCGGCACATGGCCGAGGTTACAATCGCTCAAGCACTCTTTCTCTCGATTATAATGATACCGTTCCATACATCATGTCCCTCTATACAAAAGCAGCTCAAAGCAGGTACAATCTCGATGTAGCTCAAGGCATCGATTCCAAATTTTTGGTTCTTTGGGATGAGGCACGGCTATCGCTTCCTCGGACGAACGAGTACCTGAGAACAAGCAAACTGTTGGTGGGTCAGCACTTTATACAAGTACTGGTGAGATAAACAACTGAACAGAAGCTACACCCCCTGAAACCCACACTAAGTAATCAAGTGAGAAAATATTGCATTACTAGTGATCTTGCTAGTTTTACTTATGTTCATTTCATGCAGCTCAGAACTAGTCAGATTACATATTTCAAAACACGAGTTGGAATCCAGCTTTGCATATTCGATACTCAAGCATTCCAGCAACTATAAGGGACAGTTTTTATCGTGTAGTGCGCAGCATGTATTGTGGATCCATAATCTAACTCTCGGGGCAAATCTCCAATCGAGGCAAGCATAACAAGTGGACTATCATTTACTCAAGCGATTAAGGCAACACATCTATATGATTTCGGTCCCCGAGAAACTCAGGATTGGCAGCGGAAATCTATCTATCCAATGACTCACATACTGGTACTATTAGCAGTTGTGACCAAGGTTCAGCTTTGCACTAATAGCCATTGTCCAACCGATGCGAATGCATAATTGCACTAGCAGATAACCTATGAGGCATACTGAATGATTAAGCAGGCTATAGATAAACTCATAATATTTCTTACCCACGGCCGAACGATTATCCCTGCAGCAGACACACAAGTTAGCCACAATTTGTATAACATAAAGTATACAGTTCTCTAGTTTCCAGTTCGTCCCTGCATCAAACAGTTAGGTATGCAAGAAGGCTAGCCTAGCATACGCCCTAACTACATGATGGTCCCCTCAACGGGATTAGCAGTTGGGACGTACAAGCCCATCTCACTAATAGACGGTCTACCAAAAGGACGTACAAGTCTCAGGTATCTAGTTTCAGATCTCTTCCCGGCCGAACGATCCCCAGTGCCCCAGGGATCGCTCGAGAGATAATCCTTGTGCATAAGATGTCCTAACCAAATACGATAATGCAAGCTCCTATCAATACAAGATTATGCACATAATGCAGAACAAGCAAGCAAACACATCTATCAAGTCTAGATAGCCAAAGCTCACACTCTCAGTACACATTGCCTAATAGCCACACCCCTCCCCCCCCCCGTAAGTAAGGTGTGTTAAGCCTCAGGGTGGACTATTAGTCTTATCACTACCACATTCTGAAAACAGGGGTATTTTCGACTTTTTATAATTATCAGTATTGTGGTATTTATATTAAATGATTTCTCAATATTGTATTTAAATTAAATAATTGCATGAGGTATGTATTTAAATATATTATATTATATACTGTGTTCTTAATGTCTGAGCTGGTAGACTTGACCTAGAGGCCACTAGACGAACACCTGATCGAATAATGGGGATTATGTATTTAATTGTTTTATTTTAGAATTAATTTATTGGAGGTTGTATTAATTACCGTATTTATTTAATTGTTGCGCGCTGCCGTTGCTTCGATATTTGGAGCGCTACCCTGACTTTTGCCTTCCAACAAATTTTACAACCTTGCCCTAGACGTGCCTGCCTTTCATTCTGATATTTTTGCAACTCATAATTATGATCTCTGTACCTTCATTTTAGCCGGACAAAAATTGTCGCGGACGTTTATTATATTTTTGGATAAATTCCTATTTTGTATCGTTGTGCGTTCCAATCAAAATTGGAGGCAATCTTGACCTATTTTTTGTACGACCCAAATTAGGATAATATTCTGTTCTAAGTCTTCTCCATTAATGTTATTGATGACCCAACCTGATTTTGGCCCTATGTACTTCTAATTAATTTTAGAACACAGCTTGCATTTATTTCTAATTAATTTGAGGATACCATTTTAACAAATTCCAAAAATCCTAATTTAATTCCAGTGCCCTGCTATTTAAGCCCGTGCGACACACACAATGCCCCCTCACTCTGCAAAACACCGAACACCGAATCGCCCACCCAATTTTTATCATTTTATGCATCTGCACAAATACCCAAATTTATGGGGGCTAATTTACAAATTTATATTTGGTGTCAACACCCCATTGGTTCAACCCAATGGAGAACCCCAAATTTTGACTAATCAACCCACACCCTCATCCCCACATGAAAATTTTATTCATGTTTAATCTTGGCCATCCATTCAATGGGTCAATCACCACCCTTCATTCCCTCTCACATCACCCTATTTAATGTCCTCACTAGCCCTAATCCCCAAAAACCTAGGGGAGCACACCTCCTCACTAGCCCCCAAGCTCCCTAAACCGTAGCCTCCTCCATTCCTCCATTTCTTCACTTCTTTATTTTTCTTCTTCTCTTCTTCTTCTTCTTCCCTTCTTCTTCTTCTCATTCTTTTGAATTGATGAGAGGGGGGGAAACACCACCACCACCCTACAGCTTACTCTCCGGCGGCCGAACCACCCCCCGACTCCACTGCAACCCTCCACCCTCCGGCAACTGTTCACGAGCACTCCGGCCCAGCTCCGGTAGCCCGACCCCGACCCCAGATCACTGTTCCCTGCATCAACCTTCCGTCCCCAGCTGTTGTTCTCCTCCCAGGCCCGACCTCACTCCGACCATCCTCGGCCCCACATCCAGCAGGCCAAACCATCTTCCCCGACCTGCCTTATTCCCACTGCAAATACCTCAGGAGTCAACCACACCGGCCATCTTGAGCTCCACCTGCAGCCCGGACTCCCCGACCGGTTCGTCCATCCCTGCGCCCTCGACAAGGCGAGCTCCCCACTGAACATCTATCCGGCCCGGCAAGCCTCCTACACCCCCTATCTCCTCCACTCGAGTCCGACCCCGGCGAGTTCCCGACTTCCTCTGCTTCCCTAGCGAGCCCACTCCCCGACCTGCCCTCCTTCCGGCGGCTCTCCACTGCTCCAGCACCACCACGGTGGATCAGCACCACCACCAGCAACCGGTTCAGCTTCCCTGCTCCGGCAGCTCTTCCCTGGAGCCCCGCTGCATCTGCCTCAACACTTCCCGAGCCACCATCACCACACGAGCCGACTCCGGCTGCTGCACCCCGCTCCAGCCGACCCCGGCGGTGCAGCACAGCCCCAGACCCGACTCCGGTGCATCCCCTCCGCCTGCTGTCTCCACAGCAACACCCCACTGCTTCTCCCCTGCCCGCCAGTTCAGCCACCCATCCGTCGAGCTCCTTCAATTCCTATTTCCTCCGCCGGCCAGCTCCCCCTCGGGCCGGCCAGCCAGCCTCCACCAGCCCCCCCTGTGAGAGCTTCTCCTCTCTTCTCCCTCTTCCTTCTTCCTATGTATATATATATATATATGTATATATATACATACGTATATACATATATGTATGTATTTAATATAAGTATATGTATATTATTTATTTAATTAGTGTTTAAAACATGTATAAGTATAGTATATATATATATATATATACTTAGTATATGTATGTACTAATGTATATGAATATTGTGTATGTATATATATATTTAATTGGCATATGTATATATATATATATATATATATTATTGATATGTATATATATATATATATATATATATATATATATATATATATATATATATATATATATATATATGTTTTATATATACTTAATATATTTTCAATATATATATATATATATATATATATATATATATATATATGTTTGGCATACATATGAAATATATATATATATATATATATATATATATATATATATATATATATATATATATATATATATATATATATATTGTTAAATTGGTATATATGTATATCTGTATTTTGTATATGTAGGTAATTATTAATTTGGTATATATAAATAAATATGCATATTTATTTTGATATATGTACGTAATTTGGTATGTATATATATATATATATATACTTGTTTTGGTATTTTGGTATATATATATACTTGTATACATATATGGTATAAGTAAATTTTATTAGTGTATATATATGTATAAGAAATAACACATGTATATTTTGTCACTAATATATATATAGTACATAAATCTATTTAATGTATATACACTTATATATATATTTTGTATATATTATGGTATAACTCATATATGTATTAATTTAATTATTGGTAATATGTATATTTATAAATATCTCTTCTAGGTAACCCGAGTGTAAATACGGATACCCTGTATTTATACATGACCTTGTGACCCTGTGAACTATTAGCAGTCTGTCACGCGTACACTGACGTACTGGCAAGCCCCGTACCATTTTGATCGTCTGTCTTGCCCAGCAATCGCAGACGCGACGCCCGTGCAACTTGACGCACACTGACCCTAGATTGACCAGTGCCATATCTGGCAGAGCCCCTGACTTCATGTATTGTGTTGTGCTAGTATAGCATCTGATGCAAACGTTGTATTATTTATTATATGTTATAGGACTGATGGATCCTCCAGACGATACTCTGGGACAGGACATTGGTTTTACCAGCTAAGGACCAAGGCGAGTACATTCTCTGATTAGTTTCTTATTTATGATATCCCCTATGTTCACTGTATCTAGTGTAGACATTCATGCTCTTGACACGCTGGTTACACGGATTGGTACACACGGATCTCGTCATGAGATGTTATTCCTTATTTATGGTGTAGCTTGTACAAGACTTGTTCCCTTGTTATCTTGTGCATGTACAGACACTGATTCCCGGGGAGATTTGCTACCTCCCTAGGGAATCCCGTGCTATAGCGTACCATGATTGGATCTACTATACCAGTCAGGGGTGGGGAGTATTTTAGTATAGATATGTGATCATACCCAACTCTACATGCATCATAGCTCACCCCACATCTTACGTCGGGTGCGGCCTGACCATTTACATGATTCATAGCTGTTACGTGTTATTAGCCTGACCTCTACATGCATCATAGCTAACCAACGGTTAGCCTGACCTTACATGAATCATAGCTAATCACATGTAACCAGCCTGATCAAGTTCCCAAGCCAATCACATGTTAAAGCTAGTACTCACACACTTAGTCATAGTATCCTTGCTCATTGACATATTGTTCCTTTTTTTGCATTTACTTACAGTATTTCCAGTATTTCTTTTATTTGTACATTTCTCGTACATATACATGCATCTTGTATATTTCCATCTATATACTGCTACATAGTTTATATCATTAATACAGAACTACTATTTACAGATGTACTTTGCTCCTTCCTGACTGGAAAATATTTTCCAGACTGTGACCTTAGTGGACTTGTTTCTGACACACTTGAGGATTGGATGTTGCTGATATGACTATTTTACTGTTAGATTTGTCTGGTATTTCTTTGCTTGCCTTGATATCTCATCGTGCTTAGTTTATGTGATTGAGTATCCAGCATTATTTTATGATATCCACGTCTCCTTATGGAGTTGGGTATTCATGTGAGATTGATTAGATAGTTACATGACCTAGATAGCGTTCTACCGCCGATGCTGCGGCGTAGGTTGGACGTACCCACGCTCTCGTACCCCTAAATCGGGTGCGGGTCATGACACGTTTTTAGTGGTGGCCCATGCAGGTCAGACTTCGCAAGTTGTGCGATATCGTGGTTGTGCGACGTCATAGTTGTACTACTATATACCTGCTATAGAATATAGGACATAGGATACTAAGATGAGAGAGGATACTCAATCACAAATTCTTGAGAGATTCCTGGGATGACCCCTTGAGAATCTTATTATAATTTTAAATTTTAAATCCTTCGCCTTGTTTCCGTCCGTCCTCACTCGTTGATATTGAGTTTGATTCATGTTGATCAATTATTAAATTAGGATTTTGGTTTCATTGTAGAGTTGATTTCATGCCGAGATAAATTTTACGAACTAAATTTTATGATATCATATGATGACATATATTGATGAGAACAGTGAGAAAGGTGAAACGTCTGTTTTGGTTATGGAACCTAGAGTTTATCGCAGCCATACCGGTTGGCGTGGCGAAGATTCTAGATGACATGACTATAGGATTGCGTACTTTAGTTACAGAACCTGTCGTTTATCGCACCTATGCTTTCTGGCATGGCGAGGATTCTCAGCGTCATGATTTCTGACCGACGTGTATGATTATCAGGTTGTGTCTTAAAATTTGTTCTTAAAGTATCATCTCAATACTTATCTATTTCTGTTATACAGGACTTTTTCCATCATTTCTTGGGTTGCTAGTAGTAGAAACACCTTCAGTCCTCAACCCAGTTCCTTTGGAGCTTATATCCTTGAGGATTCCATGATTAAGTATGATAATTAGTGACTTGTGATTATGTCTGTGTCTTGAGTATTAGTACGGACTGAGTGTTGCTTATGAGTTTGTAAGTGTTTCCTAGTTGGGCATGTGAGCAGTAGGCCTTAATCTAGAATTAACCCATAGCATAGTACCTTGTAACAATGGTTCTAGGATAAGTGTCATTAGAGACTATAAGTAGAGGAGAGTACAGAGTATCAGTAACAGTTCCTAGAGTTAGTATCAGAGCCAACATACCCGTCCTGGATAATCATGATTATGCAATTGGATGATCTACGGGAACAATTAAGTATCCAGGAATTGTGTTAAGGATTAATGGAGCATGGTGTTCAATTTGATGATTGATATCAGAAGTGTTAAAGGTAAGGAAATATATACACATAAAGAGCTATAATGAGATGTCATGAGTAGAGAAATATCGAAATTGGAAAGGAAAAAAATGGTAAAGCGTATCACAGATTAGTTTAACAGGCTTTAAAGGATTAAAGGAAAATACCTATACATCAATCGAGATGAAGAACCATATACATGCCCATGAGAGTAAAGAAACATGAGTGTTATAGAAGATACATGTAATCATGAGTTATAATGAGCTTGATGAGATGATCCATTAATGAAGCTAGTGATATAATACAAGAGTGCTAATGGTTCTATTTTGAGGGTTAGTCGAGAATGACGCTCAAACAGTAAGCACTCTGCGTGATGATAACCGGATTGTATACCAGTTAATATAGATTGAAAATCATGGAAGAAAATACATGTGATGATAACTTTGATCATTGAAGAAAATAGTGCAAGTAATTAGGGCAGTACAATTTTAGTACACAGTTGTAGACAATAGATATTTTGAGTTCACCTCGAGAATTAGAGACCGTGAGCACTTTTATGTATATTTGTGGATTTATAAATTAAAGAGTGGAAAGGAATCTTAATTTTGAGAATTATTGAGGAGTTGAGATTGTGTCATTAAAATTTTTGAGGATTTCAAATATTGATTCAATAAACATGGTCAAGGCTACAAAGATTTTAGAAGTGATTAAAATTTTATTTCGATGTTGAGTATCTGACTTTGAGGAGGTATATGCAATTTATTTTTGTTGATCGAGAAGTTAAACCTTGACGATTATTTTGAGGATTAATTTTATGGTAGATGAGAAATATGAATATTAATATATGAGTAGATGATATACATGTGTAAGGATCTGTGGACTTGGTCATGATTGAGATGGCACCGCAGACAGACTTGGGTGTACATCTAGAGTTGTATTAAAAAGGGCTTAGCACTTAGTATGGTGTTGCACTTGACGTGTATTTGAGTGATAAGAACAACTAGTATGAACAATTATAGTAGGAACGGGAACTGGCAGAGAGTATGGTACTAAAGAGATAGAGGTATCAAACTTGGATGCATTATTGAATCATGGTTATATTAGAGATTCTTGGCATCAGATTTTGTCACGACCGGCACCCGAAAATTCGGGCACGAGTGCGTGGGTACGTCCAGCCTACGCCGCAGAGTCGGCGGTAGTACGATGTCTAGGTCAAATCCATATTTAACTAAACTAGCTCATTCACAAAAACATAGGCAAGATAATAATGGGAAACAAATGCTTAAGATTTCAGATGAAATAAATGTGACAACAGAATCAAATGTTTAATACAGACTTCAGAATTTAAAATCGGGGACAAACCTGATTACTAAGATAAAAGAGCGTGAAATAAAATAGCTACTGCTAACTACTCTGCAGTAGGGGTCTCCTGGGTGGGATCTGGCTCCTCATAAGTGTCATATGTTCCCTCATAGGGACCATAATATGTAGGGACAAGGTCCTCATCATCGCCTAAATCAACGGATCCAGTCAGGAAAGGAGCAAAGTACACAATGCACAACAAGATTAAACTAAATATTTATGACAATTAAATTGAGTATCTTATTGAGAAAATTGCATAAAAGAATATCAATATCTCAGAGTTAATACTATAAATAGGAAGATAAGAAAGCAGGAATAAATAAGACAGGGAAAAGAAACTACCACAGTCAGCAAGAACTATAACAAGATCCAGAAACTATCTGTGTGAACTTGTGTTTGTTTTAGAATACATAGTTGGCATGTAGGGGTTTATAAGGCTAATTTGGCCATCACAAACGGCTATTAAATAGGAATAATCGAGATCCGGCTGAGGGTACAGTCGTGTACCAACAGCTATTAAACACGACAAGGGGAAGGGTAAACTACATGCCTTCTAGTATTCTCCCACCCGACATGAAAAATAAGACATGAAATCCAATATTCAAGACATAAAATCCAGTATTCCTAACACTAGGTGTAATCATCAAGGGTACTAGTAAAGCAGAGAATTAATTAGCACAATATAAAGATTTAACTTGAAGTACAGGTACTTGCCTGTTGTTTGGATCCAATTAATTGTATCTCGGGGAAATTCCAGAAATGAGTCCAAAACCTGAAATAGACATTACAATCACGCTCAGAAGATGTCAAATAGCTAGAAACGCCTGTCCTTGGGTCCAATTTGGAGACAAGGGCAAAAACGACAGTTTCGGGTCAAAACGGGGTCCGCCGGTGGGCCCGCTTTGCACCGAAAAAACGCGTCAGGGTTAAAAGTCTCCAAATGCACCAAACTTAGTGTCAACAGGTCAGGAACGCTGATACGAACCCAACGGAACTTTCAAAATTGAATTCCGATGAGCCGGTCACAAAATCGCCCGTCGAGCGGGGCCTATGGGGCCCACGACACGCAATTTCGTCAACGTTCTCAGAATCGAGCCAAACTTGACCCACAGGACCAGCGTATCGCTACGAGTCCGTTGGCACAAGTTTTGTCTCGATCCGACGAGTGTACAAGAAGTTAGGGCGAATTGCAGAAAAGTCAGATACGGGGCGATGTCCGCGGATACGCATTGATTCCGGTGTGCACGCACACCCGAATCAGCTTCCGTGAAATCTCACACGTCTGTATCGACGGCGCGCACGTATCTGTGAAGACCGCACGCGACCAAGTCGTCCCGTTTGGCTGGGCGTACTCAGTTCCGGGGTGAAACCGAGTCTGGTTTTTCCTGTTTTTGGATCGCGGTGTGCGATCACCACAGGACGCGATGCCCCGAACGGTTTGTCCGGACACCGAGAGGGTCATACAGGCTTCGCAACGCAATTTACGGAATTGAAATCCGAGCTACGAGTAAGAAGATACACGCACCTGAACAGGACCCAAAAACCGGGGTCAAAATGTGTCCGACACGACACAGGACTCGTGTCCTGTGTCGGACACGGGGGAGAGAATTAGGGCTAGGGTTAGGGTTTTTCGGCGCATCTCCGGCGGCTCGGGCGGCGGGGAAGGCCGGAGGCGGTCGAGGGCGGCTGGGGGAGTGCTGGCGGCGCTGGCCGGAGGCGGTGGAGCGCCGGAGCGGGCGGGGCGGCGCTGGGGTTGCTGCTGCTGGACGTCGGAGGGGAGCAGGAGAGGGAAACGGCAGAGACGGGCGGTGGCGCAGGGAGGCGGGGCTGGCAAAGGCGGGCGAGGCGGCGCGGCGTGTGGCGAGGTGAGGCGGAGGAGAGGAGGAGGTCGACGGTGGCCGGAGGGAGGAGGAAGGGGGTTATATAGGGGAGAGGGTGGCGTCGAGGGCCGGGGAAGGCGGAGGAGGGGAGGGGGACGTGGCCGCGGAGGAAGCGGGCGCCGGCGCGGTTCAGGCGGGGAAGAGGGCTGGGGTGACCGGGTCAGCGGGTCGGGCGGAGGCACGGTTCGGGTTTGACTGACCCGACCCGACCCGCTAGGCTGTGGGCCGGGCTGGGATAGGTGGGTTGGGCTGGGCCTTGTTGGGCTTGGGCCCGGTTGGGTTAAGGAATTTAAATAAAATAATTAATAAATAAATAAATAAATAAATAAATAGTTTTTAGGTATTTAAAATTAGGTCCGGGGCCCGATAAATTCCAGAAAAATTACCCTAAGTCCAGTTTTCCATTTTACACCCAAAAATATTATTTCCATGATATTTTAATATTGTTTATTAACAATTAAAAATTATTTAATATTTAAAAACCCTGATTTTAATTTCAGAAAATTCCCAGAAAATTCTAGAAAATTGTAAAAAATCCTAATTTTAATATTTTTGAAAAATCAGGGGTTTACAATCTACCCAACTTATAAAATTTTGTCCTCAAAATTTAAGAATAACAATGGCACGAAAAGAAAGGCCGGGAAATTAAAATATACCTCAGGGTTCAAAAAGGTAAGGGTAGCGTTCTCTAATCTCGTCTTCTCGTTCCCAGGTGGATTCGCCGGGAGAATGGTGCTTCCAAGCTACACGAACAAGGGAGATAACCTGGTTCCATAGAACTTTCTCCGATCGATCCAGTATCTCCACGGGCTGCTCTTGGTAAGTCAAACTTGGGCCTACTTCGAGCTCTGAGTGATCCAAAATATGGCTGGGGTCTGACACGTACTTTCTCAGCTGCGACACGTGGAAGACGTTATGGACTCCATCCAGAGAGGGTGGCAATGCCAGTCGGTATGCCACTTCTCCGATTTTCTCCTGAATGCCAAAAGGTCCAATAAATCTTGGGCTGAGTTTTCCACTCCTTCCGAACCTAATGGTGCCACGTGTCGGAGAAATCTTCAGGAATACCAGTTCTCCAACCTTAAAATAGAGTCATAATCAAGTCTTAGTTGCATAATCATAATGTTTAAATTAACTTGAATTTCATAAATTTAATTACCTCAAATTCCAAGGGCCTTCAGTGGCTATTTGCCCAATGTCGTTGCCTGTCTTGAGCCACTCGAAGTCTATCCCTTATTTCTTTTACCTTCTCAGTTGAATCGATCACCATCTCAGGTCCCAGTAAGGCTCTTTCTCCTACGTCATCCCATGATAGCGGGGTACGACATCTTCGTCCATACAAAGCTTCAAATGGAGTCATCTCAATACTTGCTTGGTAACTGTTATTATAAGAGAACTCCATAAGATGTAGATAGTCTTCCCACGATCCTCCAAAATCCAGAACATATGTACGGAGCATATCTTCAAGGGTCTGGATTGTACGTTCCGATTGTCCATCTGTTTGGGGATGATAAGCTGTGCTGAATTTGAGTTGAGTCCCCAAGCTGGCTTGTAAGCTCTTCTAGAAGTGAGAGGTGAATCTTGAATCTCGGTCGGAGACAATACTTACTGGAATCCTATGCAATTTAACAATATGTCTGATATATAAATCTGCCAGCTTTTCTGTAGATAGCCCTACTTTGAAAGGTAGAAAATGGGCAGATTTGGTCAGTCTATCTACTATCACCCAGATTGCATCCTTTCCACTAGGTGTCCTTGGAAGTCCAGAAACAAAATCCATTGTAATATGTTCCCACTTCCACTCCGGAATGGGTAGTGGTTGAAGCAATCCCCCAGGTCTTTGTCTTTCTGCCTTGACCTGTTGGTACACTAAATAACGAGATACGAACCTGGCTACTTCTCTTTTCATGCCATGCCACCAAACATGCGTCCTCAGGTCCTTGTACATCTTGTTGGCTCCTGGATGTATAGAGTATTGCGATCTGTGCGCCTCTTGCATAATTTCTTCTCTTATATCTCCTTGAGGTACACATAATCTATCTCCATGCCTCAGTGATCCATCTTCATGAATTCTGAAATCTTCCACTAATCCAGCTTGCACTTGACCTCGAATGCTTTGCAGGCCTTCGTCTTGAAACTGAGTCTCCTTGATCTTATCTATTAAGGTAGACTGAATCTGCAAGTTCATCATTTGGCCTTTTTTTCCTAGGATAATTACCTCAATACCTAGACTTTCCAAGTCCTCGAGCAAGTGTCGATCCATAGTCAAGTACATCGCCATAGGATATCTGCTTAGAGCATCAGCAACTACATTGGCCTTCCCAGGATGATATTGAAGGGTGATATCAAAGTCTTTCATTAGTTCCAGCCACCTTCTTTGCCTCATGTTCAGCTCTTTCTGAGTGAAGATATATTTTAGGCTTTTGTGGTCTGTAAATATTTCCACCTTTTCTCCATAAAGATAATGCTTCCATAGCTTAAGAGCAAAAATGACAGCTGCCAATTCTAAATCATGAGTTGGATAGTTCTTTTCATGAGGTCGAAGCTGTCTAAAGGCATATGCTATTACCTTCTTGTTCTGCTCCAATACACAACCTAGACCTTTTCCAGAAGCATCGCTATATATAGCGAATCCTCCGGTTCCAGAAGGTAAGGTCAGAATAGGGGCAGTAGTCAGCCTTTTCTTCAATTCCTCAAAAGCATGCTGACATTCCTCAGTCCAGGTGAACTCTTTATCCTTCCTTGTTAATTTTGTCATGGGTTCAGCAATTCTAGCAAAGTCCTTCACAAACTTCCGATAGTAGCCAGCTAGTCCCAGGAAGCTTCTAATCTCCGCTACAGAGTCTGGAGTGGGCCATGATTCAACTGCCACTATCTTCTTGGGATCTACTGCTATTCTATCTCCAGTCACAACATGTCCCAAGAATTCTACTTTGTTTAGGAAGAATGCACATTTAGATAATTTTCCGTAAAGTTTTTCCTTCCTCAAAGTCTCCAATGCCAGCCTCAAGTGTTCTTCATGTTCTTCAGGAGTCTTGGAATAGATCAAAATATCATCAATAAAGACCACTACAAATTTGTCTAGGTATGGCTGGAAGACTCTGTTCATCAAGTTCATAAAAACTGCTGGAGCATTCGTCAACCCGAACGGCATTACTAAGAATTCGTAGTGTCCGTTCCGAGTATTGAAAGCAGTTTTAGGGATGTCTTCCTTCCTCACCCTTACTTGGTGGTAACCAGACCTCAAATCAATCTTTGAAAATACTCGAGCTCCACTTAATTGATCAAATAAGTCATCTATCCTGGGTAGGGGATACTTATTCTTAATTGTTAAGGCATTCAAAGCCCTATAGTCAATACACATTCGGGATGTTCCATCCTTCTTGGGCACAAATAATACTGGAGCTCCCCAGGGTGAGACACTAGACCTAATGAAGCATTTGTCTTCTAACTCTTTTATTTGCTCATTTAGTTCTATTATCTCCTTCTTGTTGATTCTGTAGGGATTTTGAGATACTGGCGCTGCTCCCGGTACTAAGTCAATAGAGAATTCAACTTCTCGGTCTGGGGGTAAGCCTGGGAGATCCTCAGGGAAGACATCAAGATATTCAGAGATGATAGGCAGTTCTTTTGTTACTAGGGCTCCACAAATTTTGTTACTACCCATTTCTCTAGAACCCCTAGCAAATTCAAATTCTGGCTTGTCAGGGGGCCTGAAGATTATATTACCTCTGTGATAGTCTAAAGTGGCATGGTGTTGACTCAACCAATCCATACCCAGTATAATGTCAAAACTGGGAACTGGCATTACGAGTAGCCTAGCATATAGTTCTCTTCCACATAATGTAATAGGACAATTGTTACATGCATCACTAACCGGGATAATTCCTCCACCGGTAATGATCTTATAATAATTCCTAAGGGGTTCAGTGATTAAGCTGTGCTTCATAAGGAAATCTACTGACATGAATGAATGTGAAGCTCCAGAATCAAATAAAATAATGGCTGGTATTGAATTTATAAGCACAGAACCTGTGATCACGTCTGCTGTGGCTTCAGCTTCTTCCAGAGTCATTGCAAAAGCACGGCCTTGCTGAGGTGCACCCCGCTGTTGCTGCTGTTGGTGCTGAGGAAAGCGTTGTTGTTGTGTTGGAAGCGGGGGTCCCTTCTGCTGTGCTGCTGGGGGCCTGGCCTGGACGGGAGCCTTTGGTGCAGCTGGGCGTCCTTGAGCAGCAGGATAGTCCCTCATTTGATGCGCTGCTGAGCCGCAGTAGAGGCAGGCACCTAGCCTCTTCCTGCAGACTTGCCAAGTGTGACCTGGTTTTTGGCAAAAGTTACAAGTAGCAGCTTGTTGGTTCTGTCCTTGAGTCTGGTGTTGGGGTGCTGGAGCTCGAGGGAGAGGACGCTGAGTTTGCTGCGGGGCCCTCTGCTGTTGTTGTTGTTGAAATGGGCGTTTGTTGGGTCCCGTATTTCCAGTATCTCTCTCCCGCTTTAGTTTATGCCCCATGTCTCTCTCGAAGCCTTGTGCCACGCTCAAGATTTTCTCATAGGTGCGAGCTCGGCTGGTGGTGACAGCAAGGCGAATATCCGGAGACAGCCCCTTCTTGAATCTACGGGCTCTGTCCTCCGGGGTATGAACCATGTACTCCGTAAAGTGGCTCAACCTGCTAAATTCAGCAGTGTACTCATCAACAGATAGGTTACCTTGTTCCAGTCTCTCGAATTGGCTTTCGAGAGCTTCCCGAGACACTTCGGGGTAGAATTTCTCCTTGAATAGCCTCTTGAAGTCCTCCCAGGTGAGGTCGGGAGCAGATAGTTGGGGTTCATCTCTGAACCAGGTCTGAGCTATGTCGAACAGTTACAGGCTTGCGGACTCCACTTTGAGATCGTCAGGGACCCGAGCAGTCTTCAGGAGTCTCTCGACATTCTCTATCCACTCATCGGCATAGAGAATGCCCTCAGTTCCGTAGAATTCCAGGGGTCTAAGGTTCTTGAAGTCTTTGGCACTCCCTGGCCTCTTGAGTGGCGACTCCTGGGACCTAAGAGCTTCTGAGAGACTGGTCCGTAGAAGTGCAGTCTGTTCTTTCTAGGATTCTACGAGTCCCTGGAATACTCCGAGTAGCTGTGCCCCATCTAGAGTAACTGCTGGAGTAGATGGAGGCGGCGGGAGTGCAAGAGTTTCGGGCATATTCTGCTCAGCTGGTTCTGATGTGCCTCCTACTGTGTTCCTTGTCTGGACCATTCTGAAAGATTAAGGAATAGGAAGATCAGAATAGATTACTTGAAAATCAAGGGCGATAGGAAAAATTGACTAGGACCGATATCAAGATTGGAAGTAAAGATCATATTCTGTGAATGAGCTTTTATCCTAAAATCCTCAATCTTGTTGCAGGCCGGTTTGGTCCCTAAGTTGGAACCGAACAATTTAGTCATTTGGACCTGCATGGGCCACCACAAAAATGTGTCACGACCCGCACCCGGAAATTCGGGCACGAGTGCGTGGGTACGTCCAGCCTACGCCGCAGAGTCGGCGGTAGTACGCTGTCTAGGTCAAATCCACATTTAACTAAACTAGCTCATTCACAAAAACATAGGCAAGATAATAATGGGAAACAAATGCTTAAGATTTCAGATGAAATAAATGTGACAACAGAATCAAATGTTTAATACAGACTTTAGAATTTAAAATCGGGGACAAACCCGATTACTAAGATAAAAGAGCGTGAAATAAAATAGCTACTGCTAACTACTCTACAGCAGGGGTCTCCTGGGTGGGATCTGGCTCCTCATAAGTGTCATCTGTTCCCTCATAGGGACCATAATATGTAGGGGCAAGGTCCTCATCATCGCCTAAATCAACGGATCCAGTCAGTAAAGGAGCAAAGTACACAATGCACAACAAGATTAAACTAAATATTTATGACAATTAAATTGAGTATCATATTGAGAAAATTGCATAAAAGAACATCAATATCTCAGAGTTAATACTATAAACAGAAAGATGAGAAAGCAGGAATAAATGAGACAGGGAAAAGAAACTACCACAGTCAGCAAGAACTATAACAAGATCCAGAAACTATCTGTGTGAACTTGTGTTTGTTTTAGAATACATAGTTGGCATGTAGGGGTTTATAAGGCTAATCCGGCCGTCACAAACGGCTATTAAACAGGAATAATCGAGATCCGACTGAGGGTACAGTCGCGTACCAACAGCTATTAAACACGACAAGGGGAAGGGTAAACTACATGCCTTCTAGTATTCTCCCACCCGACATGAAAAACAAGACATGAACTCCAATATTCAAGACATAAAATCCAGTATTCCTAACACTAGGTGTAATCATCAAGGGTACTAGTAAAGCAGGGAATTAATTAGCATAATATAAAGATTTAACTTGAAGTGCAGGTACTTGCCTGTTGTTTGGATCCAATTAATTGTATCTCAGGAAAATTCCAGAAATGAGTCCAAAAGCTGAAATAGACATTACCATCATGCTCAAAAGATGTCAAATAGCTAGAAACGCTTGTCCTTGGGTCCAATTTGGAGACAAGGGCAAAAACGACAGTTTTGGGTCAAAACGGGGTCCGCCGGTGGGCCCGCTTTGCACCGAAAAAATGCGTCAGGGTCAAAAGTCTCCAAATGCACCAAACTTAGTGTTATCAGGTCAGGAACGCTGATACGAACCCAACGGAACTTTCAGAATTGAATTCCGATGAGCCGGTCACAAAATCGCCCGTCGAGCGGGGCCTATGGGGCCCACGACACGCGATTTTGTCAACGTTCTCAGAATCGAGCCAAACTTGACCCACAGGACCAGCGTATCGCTACGAGTCTGATGGCGCAAGTTTCGTCTCGATCCGACGAGTGTACAAGAAGTTAGGGCGAATTGCAGAAAAGTCGGATACGGGGCGATGTCCGCGGATACGCGTTGATTCCAGTGTGCACGCATACCCGAATCAGCTTTCGCGAAATCTCACACGTCCGTATCGATGGCGCGCACGTATCTGTAAAGACCGCATGCGACCAAGTCGTCCCGTTTGGCGGGGCGTACTCAGTTCTGGGGTAAAACAGAGTCTGGTTTTTCCTGTTTTTGGATCACGGTGTGCGATCACCACAGGACGCGATGCCCCGAGCAGTTTATCCGGGCACCGAGAGGGTCATACAGGCTTCGCAACGCAATTTACGGAATTGAAATCCGAGCTACGAGTAAGAAGATACACGCACCTGAACGGGACCCAAAAATCGGGGTCGAAATGTGTCCGACACGACACAAGACTCGTGTCCTGTGTCGGACACGGGGGAGAGAATTAGGGCTAGGGTTAGGGTTTTCTGGCGGATCTCCGGCGGCTCGAACGGCGGGAAAGGCCGGAGGCGGTCGAGGGCGGCTGGGGGAGTGCTGGCGGCGCTGGCCGGAGGCGGTGGAGCGCCGGAGCGGGCGGGGCGGCGCTGGGGTTGCTGCTGCTGGACGCCGGAGGGGAGCAGGAGAGGGAAACGGCGGAGACGGGTGGTGGCACAGGGAGGCGGGGCTGGCGAAGGCTGGCGAGACGGAGGAGAGGAGGAGGTCGACGGTGGCCGGAGGGAGGAGGAAGGGGGTTATATAGGGGAGAGGGTGGCGTCGAGGGCCGGGGAATGCGGAGGAGGGGAGGGGGACGTGGCCGCGGGGTGCGGGGCTGCGTGGCCGGGCGGGGCGCCGCGTGGCCGGGCGTGGCGGCGGAGGAAGCGGGCGCCGGCGCGGTTCAGGCGGGGAAGAGGGCTGGGGTGACCGGGTCAGCGGGTCGGGCGGAGGCACGGTTCGGGTTTGACCGACCCGACCCGACCCGCTAGGCTGTGGGCCGGGCTGGGATTGGTGGGTTGGGCTGGGCCTTGTTGGGCTTGGGCCCGGTTGGGTTAAGGAATTTAAATAAAATAATTAATAAATAAATAAATAAATAAATAAATAGTTTTTAGGTGTTTAAAATTAGGTCCGGGGCCCGATAAATTCCAGAAAAATTATCCTAAGTCCAGTTTTCCATTTTACACCCAAAAATATTATTTCCATGATATTTTAATATTGTTTATTAACAAATAAAAATTATTTAATATTTGAAAACCCTGATTTTAATTTTAGAAAATTCCCAGAAAATTCCAAAAAATTGTGAAAAATCCTAATTTTAATATTTTTGAAAAATCAGGGGCTTACAGATTTAGGTGTTAATAGACAGGTGTGTGCAATATGGATATATTCATGGATCTTGTGGATTAATGACTAGTTGATATGGGTACCAGTGTACAGGAATAGGAATTAGTTAGTGAATATGCTAGAGTTAAGTGTATGTTAGAGGTAAGGGATACCGCAAGAAATATGTTAGCAGTTCTTTCTTTTCTTCCTCATGTTCTTTTTTGTCTTCTGATCGATTGATTCCCTAGTATTGTAGTTCGTGTGCATGATTTTCTTGTTAGAATGTAGTTAGTAGTACACCCTGATACAGAGACTACAATACCATGACAAAAGACATCATGACCGTACATATTTCCCCTCAGGCTGTATGTTGTATGACTGTAGGTAGAATTTTCTTAAACCATGATCATTGGGGTTTTTGACCATAGCAAAGATCTATGACAAGGTTATGACTTGACAAAAAGGGGCAAGATGATTAAATTGTGGATAAGCATTCATTTAAATAAAGAGTTAAGGAGTTAATATAACAGAATTGATGGATCATTAATTTTACGAAGATTGAGGATGATTGAAACTCGAGGATAAATATTGACTTGAATAGAGAGTTAAAATTTAACATGGCAAAATTAAGGATTTATTAATTTTTGGAAGGTTATGATATGATAGAATTGGTGAAAAAAAAAATTAGAAAATTTAGGAGATTGTCATTATATTTATTTGACCGCAAGTTATAAATTTTTGGACGTTGCATTAGAAGGATCTCTAAGTGTCGCACTGGTGAGTATTGTGAGAAAAAAAAAGGGAAACTGAAGAATCAGATCATTGATGGATTATTGTTGAATTCAGACTTTTGGGACGAGATTCAATACATTGATTGAAATTAAATTTGAGGAACAGATATCAAATTTTGAGTATTTAATTAACTTAAAATTTTGGAGGAATTATGAGAAAAATGGACTTTGATTTTTATTTTTGAGGATATTGCAAGAATACAGTAATTTCAGAATTTTTTTGAGATTATGAAATGGCAAGGTGGATTACTACCTGATTTTGTGGTTGATGAATTAACTATTGATGGAAAATAAAATAATGAATAAACACTACTATGAGGACTTTAAATTTCGAGGACGAAATTCTTTTAAGGAGGGTAGACTTGTCACTATCACATTCTGAAAATAGGGGTATTTTTAAATTTTTATAATTATCAGTATTGTGGTATTTATATTAAATAATTTCTTAATATTGTATTTAAATTAAATAATTACATGAGGTGTGTATTTAAATATATTATATTATATACTGTGTTCTTAATGTCTGAGCTGGTAGACTTGACCTAGAGGCTACTAGACGAACACCTGATCGAATAATGGAGATTATGTATTTAATTGTTTTATTTTAGAATTAATTTATTGGAGGTTGTATTAATTACCGTATTTATTTAATTGTTGCGCGCTGCTATTGCTTCGATATTTGGAGCGCTACCCTGACTTTTGCCTTCCAACAAATTTCACAACCTTGCCCTAGACGTGCCTGCCTTCCATTCTGATATTTTTGTAACTCATAATTATGATCTTTGTACCTTCATTTTAGCCGCACAAAAATCGTCGCGGACGTTTATTTAATTTCTGGATAAATTCCTGTTTTGTATCGTTGTACGTTCCAATCGAAATTGGAGGCAATCTTGACCTATTTTTCGTATGACCCAAATTAGGGTAATATTCTGTTCTGAGTCTTCTCCATTAATGCTATTGATGACCCGACCTAATTTTGGCCCCATGTACTCCTAATTAATTTTAGAACACAGCTTGCATTTATTTCTAAATAATTTGAGGATACCATTTTAACAAATTCCAAAAATCCCAATTTAATTCCAGTGCCCTGCTATTTAAGCCCGTGCGACACACACAATGCCCCCTCACTCTGCAAAATACCGAACACCGAATTGCCCACCCAATTTTTATCATTCTATGCATCTGCGCAAATACCCCAAATTTATGGGGGCTAATTTGCAAATTTATATTTGGTGTCAACACCCCATTGGTTCAACCCAATGGAGAACCCCAAATTTTGACTAATCAACCCATACCCTCATCCCCACATGAAAAATTCATTCATGTTTAATCTTGGCCATCCATTCAATGGGTCAATCACCACCCTTCATTCCCTCTCACATCACCCTATTTAATGTCCTCACTAGCCCTAATCCCCAAAAACCTAGGGGAGCACACCTCCTCACTAGCCCCCAAGCTCCCCAAACCGTAGCCTCCTCCATTCCTCTATTTCTCCACTTCTTTATTTTTCTTCTTCTCTTCTTCTTCTTCCCTTCTTCTCCTTCTCATTCTTTTGAATTGATGAGAGGGAGGGAAACACCACCACCCTACAGCTTACTCTCCGGCGGCCGAACCACCCCCCGACTTCACTGCAACCCTCCGCCCTCCGGCAACTGTTCCCGAGCACTCCAGCCCAGCTCCGGTAGCCCGACCTCGACCCTAGATCACTATTTCCTGCATCAACCTTCCGTCCCCAGCTGCTGTTCTCCTCCCAGGCTCGACCTCACTCTGGCCATCCTCGGCCCCACATCCAGCAGGCCAAACCATCTTCCCCGACCTGCCTTATTTCCACTGCAAACACCTCAGGAGTGGACCACACTGGCCATCTCGAGCTCCACCTGCAGCCCGGACTCCCCGACCGGTTCGTCCATCCCTGCGCCCTCGACAAGGCGAGCTCCCCACTGAACATCTATCCGGCCCGGCAAGCCTCCTACACCCCCTATCTCCTCCAGTCGAGTCCGACCCCGGCGAGTTCCCGACTTCCTCTGCTTCCCTGGCGAGCCCACTCCCCGACCTGCCCTCCTCCCGGCGGCTCTCCACTGCTCCAGCACCACCACGGTGGATCAGCACCACCACCAGCAACCGGTTCAGCTTCCCTGCTCCGACAGCACTTCCCTGGAGCCCCGCTGCATCTGCCTCAACACTTCCCGAGCCACCATCACCACACGAGCCGACTCCGACTGCTGCACCCCGCTCCAGCCGACCCCGGCGGTGCAGCACAGCCCCAGACCCGACTCTGGTGCATCCCCTCCGCCTGCTGTCTCCACAGCAACACCCCACTGCTTCTCCCCTGCCCGCCAGTTCAGCCACCCATCCGTCGAGCTCCTTCAACTCCTATTTCCCCCGCCGGCCAGCTCCCCCTCGGGCCGGCCAGCCAGCCTACACCAGCCCCCCCTGTGAGAGCTTCTCCTCTCTTCTCCCTCTTCCTTCTTCCTATGTATATATATATGTATATATATACATACGTATATACATATATGTATTTATTTAATATATGTATATGTATATTATTTATTTAATTAGTGTTTAAAACATGTATAAGTATAGTATATATATATATACTTAGTATATGTATGTATTAATGTATATGAATATTGTGTAAGTATATATATATTTAATTGGCATATATATATATATATATATATATATATATATATATATATATATATATATATATATATATATATATATATATTATATATATATATATATATATATATATATATATATATATATATATACGTATTTTAGTATGTATTATTGATATGTATATATATATATATGTTTTATATATACTTAATATATTTTCAATATATATATATATATATATATATATATATATATATATATATATATATATATATGTTTGGCATACATATAAAATATATATATATATATATATATATATTATTGTTAAATTGGTATATATGTATATCTGTATTTTGTATATGTAGGTAATTATTAATTTGGTATATATAAATAAATATGCATATTTATTTTGATATATGTACGTAATTTGGTATATATATATATATATATATATATATATATATATATATATATATATATATATATATATATATATATATATATATATATATACTTGTTTTGGTATTTTGGTATATATATATATATATATATATATATATATATATATATATATATATATATATATATATATATATATATATATATATATACTTGTATACATATATGGTATAAGTACATTTTATTAGTGTATATATATGTATAAAAATAACACATGTATATTTTGTCACTAATATACATATAGTACATAAATCTATTTAATGTATATACACTTATATATATATTTTGTATTTATTATGGTATAACTCATATATGTATTAATTTAATTATTGGTAATATGTATATTTATAAATATCTCTTCTAGGTAACCCGAGTGTAAATACGGATACCCTGTATTTACACATGACCTTGTAACCCTGTGAACTATTAGTAGTCTGCCACGCGTACACTGACGTACTGGCAAGCCCCGTACCATTTTGATCGTCTGTCTTGTCCAGCAACCGCAGACACGACGCCCGTGCAACTTGACGCACACTGACCCTAGATTGACCAGTGCCATATCTGGCAGAGCCCCTGACTTCATGTATTGTGTTGTGCTAGTATAGCATCTGATACAAACGTTGTATTGTTTATTATATGTTATAGGACTGTTGGATCCTCCAGACGATACTCTGGGACAGGACATTGGTTTTACCAGCTAAGGACCAAGGCGAGTACATTCTCTGATTAGTTTCTTATTTATGATATCCCCTATGTTCACTGTATCTAGTGTAGACATTCATGCTCTTGACACGCTGGTTACACGGATTGGTATACACGGATCTCGTCATGAGATGTTATTCCTTATTCATGGTGTAGCTTGTACAAGACTTGTTCCCTTGTTATCTTGTGCATGTACAGACACTGATTCCCGGGGAGATTTGCTACCTCCCTAGGGAATCCCGTGCCATAGCATACCATGATTGGATCTACTATACCAGTCGGGGGTGGGGAGTATTTTAGTATAGATATGTGATCATACCCAACTCTACATGCATCATAGCTCACCCCACATCTTACGTCGGGTGCGGCCTGACCATTTACATGCTTTATAGCTGTTACGTGTGATTAGCCTGACCTCTACATGCATCATAGCTAACCAACGGTTAGCATGACCTTACATGAATCATAGCTAATCACATGTAACCAGCCTGATCAAGTTCCCAAGCCGATCACATGTTAAAGCTAGTACTCACACACTTAGTCATAGTATCCTTGCTTATTGACATATTATTCCTTTTCCTGCATTTACTTACAGTATTTCCAGTATTTCTTTTATTTGTACATTTTTCGTACATATACATGCATCTTGTATATTTCTATCTATATACTGCTACATAGTTTATATCATTAATACAGAACTACTATTTAGAGATGTACTTTGCTCCTTCCTGACTGGAAAATATTTTCCAGACTGTGACCTTAGTGGACTTGTTTCTGACACACTTGAGGATTGGATGTTGCTTATTGCAGGTATGACTATTTTACCGTTAGACTTGTCTGGTATTTCTTTGCTTGCCTTGATATCTCATCGTGCTTAGTTTATGTGATTGAGTATCCAGCATTATTTTATGATATCCACGTCTCCTTATGGAGTTGGGTATTCATGTGAGATTGATTAGATAGTTACATGACCTAGACAGCGTTCTACCGTCGATACTGCGGCGTAGGCTGGACGTACCCACGCTCTCGTACCCCTAAATCGGGTGCGGGGGGTGACAAGTCTAGATTCACAAGCTCACGCCATTCGCCAAGTTCTATCTTATGACAAGCAATAAATGAATCATGTTCAAGCAAAGCTAACTCGTTAAACAAGTTACAAGCAAGAACAGTTCTATAACTCTAGCATGCAAATTATATCTCTTGTGGGACAAGCATCCAAGGTTTCCAGTCTAGCATACGATATCACAAATAAGTGCAAGCAATCCTTTTTACTCTTGTTATTAGCATGGCAAGGTTCTATCTCATTTAGACAAGCATTTCCAGTTCTCTTATTAGGCAAGCAAGCAGATTTGTTTCAATGACAAGCTATGTGAGTTCTCTTATTAGCATACTGAGTCGGTTCTAGCATTCTTCTTATGAAACAATCTTCTTTAGCAACAAGCATTCACAAACTCAGATTCATTATTAAGTCATGCAAGAATCAGAGAATGCAGTTCTGCCCACTCACATTGTTTAATCGGTCGGGAACTCTCCGAGAAGACTTTCGTTCGAGCAAGCAAGGCCATCTCACTTGTACATAGTGCCTACGCAGAGCGGGGCACTACAAAGGTAGTACATAAAATATAAATTCGCTGGATCATAATGAAAGAAGGTACATAATAATTCAAGTTTACCCAGAAGATAAGACTCTACAGTCTCTACAGTTGTCATACAAACTCCTTGTCTAAGTCGCTAGTCGACCAAATAGGACATGGACCTCTAAGTGTTATAGTCGAGATAAATACTATCGTCTTATGCAAGCATATAGTTAATGTCATTCAATTATACTCCATTAATGGGTCAAGAGGACTATGTAACACTAGGTTATGAGGCATACTACCCAACTTAAAAGAATAAACTAATAATGTAATTGCCTTGAGGGGATCCTACAAAATAATATTGATCTTGTAAATAAAGTATAAACTCTTATTAGGGTACATACGGAAAAGATCTTGGTACTTATTAGGGTCTCATATTGCATTATATAGGTAGTGGTCATCTTAAGTCTTAATCACAGTGCTCATAGAACATAGGTGTCAATATTGAGAATGGAAGGGTTACTAGCTCTCCAGTGAAATAGGATATAACTTATATGGAGATATGTGGAACATGTTGCTTGATTTGAAGCTAAAGGGTAATCATAAAATCATAATCTAAATAAACAAATCAAACCATCAAGTTTTAACTACCAAGCACAGAATTTCAAAATTCAAGATTATAACTATAACCGTAGAAAGCTATATATCCTAACATAAAAGGAATCACTCGGTCTATAATCAGAAGTGTCAGGTGACACGAGTTGAAAGAAAGGAAAAGAAGAGAATAATTAGTCGTCGCACAAATAGCGAACGCTAAGGTTGCAGAGGAACAAGATATAAAATTAAAATAGAAGGACTTTTGATAAGATCCTAGTTTCCTAAGGAAGGGTGGCATGCTAATCTCTGTGTTCGAGGTATGATCAAGGAAAATATTATATTTATTCCTCTTAGTTTCCTAATGTTAGTCTGCTAATATCAGGACAAGAATCTAAATTTATGGTTCTCTAATAATATCTCACTTATGAAAGTTCGGTTTAGTTCTAGTATTCAACCTTTGATTTCTATTGGTTCCTCAATGCTAGGGTCAAACAATATGGTCAAATTTCTAACTAACCCTAGTAGTGTTTGTACCACTCTCAAGTCATTCATAAACATATCAAGGGATAATGGTTATCTAATTTATAGGTATGGGGTGCTAGGGTTCATTAGGTGTCCTAAACTTAGTGATGTATCGATATTCTAGTTGTATTCTCAGTAGGTGTGTTACCCTAATTATTATTCTAGAAACAAGGGTTCCTATGTTCTAGGGGAAGGCCATACTCAAGGAACTATTTGGGAAGCACAGGAATCAAGCAGGATGCGATTGTTTAGATAGAACAGATTGGAAGGAAGATGAGTCATAGTCAATTGTGGATGAGATCCTATACTCTAATCCTAATTGTAGGCTTGCTCGATATAATAACGTAACCAAGACAATATACTCTCGACCTGCATGGGCCACCACAAAAATATGTCACGCCCCAGTCCCAAAATATGTAGGACTAGGACACGTAAGCATGTCAGCCGCATGTATATGGCAACTCCAATATATGGAAACCATAGCACATGCGTACGCTCTATAATGAACAATAATTCATAAGTGGTATAAACTATCACAAGTCACAGGACATAATCTAAATCTCATCCACAGAAATCAAATATAAATAAATAACTAATATCTATGAAACTAGATCTCAATATAAAGTATCTAAGATGATAGTCGGATGGAAATAAATCCACTACCGAACTAGAATATAAAAGCTAACACAATATAAGTACTACAACTAGCAATCGCTGAGACTCGAAGAGAAGACCTCCTCGGAATATACGTAGCAAGTCCGGATCTGCGCTACTGCGAATACTCATGAACATCTATACCTGGCAAGGGACCAGGTCCTCAGAGGGACATAACAAGATACATAGAAGCATGCCAATAAAGTACTGAAATAAATATCCAATGTGTCACATAACCGACTAAGTAAATACAGTTTGAGAACAACTTTCTAACAAGTGGGCTATCTGGCCATAAATGGGATTGGCATGATTCTCTCGGAGAATCAGGGGCCTACAAAGCATATCGTCTTTTGAACGGCAGAGGCCGCCTGATAATATATAGGGGTCATCACCGCCCGTATCTTCGGTGGAGCGTCCGAGTTACAATAAGGAAAGTCCAAAGGAGCCCAAATGTTGTACTTGTTGTTCTCCCTACCCCATGCTCTAAGTATGTCACATCCATGACATGATTTGGTTCATAGCCTATCTTTAGTACAATATCCCAACCCTGCAACCAGACACGGACAAGGATTGGACCACCGTACTATAATAGGCTATGTCCATGGACTACTAATAACTGCTAAGTCTTCTAGCATGCAAAGTTTCTAACAGCAGTTATCCCTAACGCACAGCCCATACATACAGGAGGCCAGACCTGTCACGCAGTCCGTAATCTATATGAGACTCACACTCGTGTAACAGCTGTGTCACGGCCAATGAAACCTAATGATGCTTCATGATAATGGGGCGGTCTCATAAACAAGGTCAATGCATATACATAACTAAAAATAAATTACGACGACACAGTCATTGCACTCAAGTTTCCTTGGGCGCACATTTTATATAGCAGTTAAAATATATGAACTAATAACAGAAAATAAAGATGCATGCAACATATGGAATATGAATAACAGTACAATGATAAGGTATACTTGCCTGGCAAGAAGCTGCGTAGTACCAATAACCTGCTCCAGAAGTCGCACAGAACAATCCGATATCCTATATACATATAATATAATACAATACAATCATCAGTTATTACACTCTTACATACACAACCATAAACACTGGGCTCAGAGGGTACACTAAGATGGCACTGGTTAATTAACAGGGTTGACTGTGCGTCTAATTACGCAGATGTCGCGTCTGTAATTGCTGTACAAAATCAGATAGTCAAAATAATACGGGTCTCGCCAGCACATCAGTGTACATAAGGCAGACCATTCACAAGTTCTTAGGGTCAACATGGTCAAGGTAAATACGGGATAGTCCACAGTATCCTAGGGTCGTACAATGTAAATACATATATAGTCATAACTATTACTTAGCATTTAATTACATATATATCCATATAATTATATAATAATATAACCCGTAATTTAGTTACATACCCATTTAAATACATAAACTAAATATATATTTATATATACCAAGTTGAACAATATACGCATACGTATACGTATACGAGTTTGGGTTCTCCGACACGGTCTGGTGTCAACTAACTGAACTGAACCAATATGCTAACCTAGATGTTATTTACACAACACACATAAAATAAAGAAAGACGGACAGGTTTGAACCTCGGGGTGCGTGTACGGGGACGACGATAATGACGATGACGATGATGAGGATTATGATGAGGATGATGATGGTGAGATAATGATGAGATGATAATGATAAGATAATGAAAAGATGAGGATGATAATGAGATAATGATGGTGAGATGATGAAAAGATGATGATGATGATGAGATAATGGGAATGGCTACTCCGGCCAAGGGGAGGTCCGGCAAGTCGGAGGAGGAGGAAGACAGGGAGCAGGAAGGAGGACAGTGGTGGTGGTCGAGGTACACGGCTTGGTCGATAGAAGGAGGTTCAGCGGGGTACTGCTCATCGTCCGGCGGCTTCAGGCGAGTGGTGGGTGGAGGAGAGTCGACGAGAGGGCTGTGGTGATAATGGTGGTGGTGATGGCGATGGTGTACGGCTCAGGGAGTCGGCAGGCAGGGTGCTCCGGGTTCAGGCGAGGGAAGGAGGTCGAGGCTGGAGACGACAGGAAAATTGGCTGCTACGGTGATGCACGATCGTAGGGAGTGCTCAGTGGCGAGTGGAGGAGGACGGTGAGAGAGGGATGATGGCCGGGGAAGATGACGGAAGATGGCGGGGATGGGTGGTTCGTGGTTGTGTACGGGTCGAGGGGAGGCATTCAGGTGGAGGATCTCAGGCGACTAAGCGAGCAGGGAGGGTCGGTGTTGGCTGCTGCAGGCGGGTGGCAGCGAGGCTTCCGGCGAGGGGTTAACGAGGTTCACGACGGAGGGGTTCGGTCCGACGGGCTGGCTCCGATTGACGGGTTGAAGGAAGGAGATGAAGATGAATAGGGAAGTCGGCTGGGAAAATAGGTTAGGGATGGGTTTTGGTGTTTAAAATAGAAAAGGAAAAGAAAAGGAAAATTTGTATATATATATGTATGTAGAATTCAGGTTTGGGATTGACCTAGGTAGGTGGTCTTGGTCAACATCCTCTTGGGGTTGGGCCTGGCCTTACATAGGGGTGTTTGGAGGGCTATAAATTACATTGTTTAAAATGCAAGGATAGAGTTAAAATGAGGGACGATGTTGCACGTTGCACATTCCGAAAATTATGGGAAAAAATTTTATGAAGGAAAAGTAGGTTTCTGCATGTATCATATCCAATGGTGTGGATACCTCAATGCACTTCTGCATAAAAGCGTCCAATAATTGGAAAATTACATAAAGATAGAAATTGGGTTTAAATTAATTAAAATTAATGTGCAAGGTATTCTTGAATTAGTTAGAAATACATGGGATTAAAATATGGTAGAACACAAGAGTCATGGACATAGAGGGCTCAGAGTAGAATATTATCATAAATTAGGTTGTACGAAATGGGTCAAGATTGTGTCTCCAATTTCGATTGGAACGCACATGGATACAAAGTTAGAATTATTTAGAATTAAGAAATAACGTCCACGACAATTATTGTGCGACTAAAATATAGCACAAGAGAGCATAATTATAAGTCACGAAATGGTCAGAATAGATGACTGGCATGTCTAGGACAAGAATATGAAATTTATAGGAAGGCAATGGCTAGTGTAGTGTTCCAATTATCGAAACAACGGTAAGGTGCGCTACGTGATATAAATATTGCAAATTTAAATAAAATACCGTGTTCTATTTCTAGTTGGATTCAAACTGGCCCTAGTTTTACTATGTAAGCCAAGTAGACCTAATTTTGGGTGAGGGAGTTTACAACAACAATACACTAATGCATCTACTAGCAGTCAATACCCATACTCTAAACTTCAACATAAATGCAAGGGAATTGAAATTCTAAACATCCATAATTACTTAACCCCATCTCTGCTGCATACTTAACTAATATTGAAACTTTACTGTGCAGATACTCTGCACAGTTGCTGATACCTCAGTATTGCACTCTTGATGCTCTCAGAACCCGCAATGTGCTGTTGTGCACTTCATCTTGTGTAGCTCACTGTACGCTGTTGTGCATCGAGGAATATGTACTGCACTGAACTTTGTTACTTGCTGTGAAGGGCTGGGCATTGGCCTGCCTCCCAGTGCACACTCGAGTATAAGCCACCCACACATCAGTCTCCCTTCTAGTATAATTAGTGAACCACCTAAAACTGTGCACAGCAATGCACTATTGTGCATTGTCTGCAGGCACCCTAAACCAAGCCATGCATTTGCAGTTTCTTGTAATTCTTTCTGAGCTTCCCTTCTTCCACTTTCATGTTGAACAGTTTCCCCCTTCCACCTACACTCATCCACATGCTCTCAAACACATTCACTCACACAGGTCATAACACTCAATGCATATATGCATATATCTCTCTCTACTTATACAATTACTATATATATATATATATATATATATATATATATATATATATATATATATATATATATATATAACACATGACACAATATAAAGCCAATTATCACACAAAACATATGCATACCCAAATATAATCGTGCATATCATGAGATACCATGACACGATACTACGTATCCTATTTAGGACACATACACCAAATCTCGACTCAAGAAGTACACAAAATCCCTTTGGGGATACGTATCGAACACTTGGTGGACATGATTCAAAATTCCTCCAAATCGAGCGCAAAACATCATTCCACAAGAGGGAACCCTAGATCTATCAAAATGAAGGCTTCTAACACCTAGTTCTAGCATTAGAGAGTCAAATCCACCTATTGGAGGGTCCCTATAGGTCCAATGGGTGTTCTTAACCATGAATGGAGTGCAAAATAAGGAATTACCTAAGTTTTGAGTGACCTCCTTGAAGAGGTCCAAATTTGGATACGAGAAAGATGAAGTGGACACGATCCTCAACTCATGGACTCCTCTTCAAGCTTTCTCTAAAAATGCCAAGCTCCTTAGCCTCGTTGAAATGAGAATAAGGGAGATAAAATTTGGAATGAGGAAGTTAGGGTTTACTCTCTTATTGGGAATAAAATAATAAGAAAAGGGAATGAGGGTTATTCATGAACAAAAGGTTTATATAAGCTCCCTCTTAGGGTTAGGTTGTGGAATGTTTGATTTGACCCAAGTGCCCCTCTCATCACTTCATGAATATATATATATATATATATATATATATATATATATATATATATATATATATATATATATATATATATATAGCTGTGTTTAAGTGTATTTATGTATGTGTGTCTATGTGTGTTTGAGTAAGTGAGAGGGCAGTGGCAGCCATCGAGGTGCAGCAAACTGCACAAGGGGGGAGAGTGCAGCTGCACTTGTGCAGAAATGCACAGAAAGTGAGAAGACTGTGCAGCGGGATCGGGCATTCGGGTATCAATGCACAGCAGCTCAATGTTAATGATGTTCAGCAGTAGCAGCAACCCGAGAAGTAGCAAGAGAGGCCCAGTATCGAGCAGATACTACAGCAATAGTTCAGCAGGGAGCTCGTATAAAGAAGGGACAGTAGCAGCTCCAAGGCTCGAGCACCACTGAGCAGTCTGCACACAGCTTGGTGTGCAGTTGGTCAGCAACATTGGACATTGCCTTGAGCAGTCGAGGCAGTAGCTCATTATGCAGTGAGCACAGCAAGGTGACTGAAGAAGTGCAGCCAAGGAAGAGGTGCATCAGCAACCAGTGCTTGACACCAACAGCAGTTCACTGATTCAACAGGTATCAGTCCATGTGTTGTCCACTGCACGTATCAGTAGAGAGGAGCATCAGCAGCAAGAGGGCTCGGGGTAACAGCAATTCTGCAGGGAGTATTAGTCGAGCAAGGAGCCATAGCATAGAGCACATCAGTGCACACAGGGAGCAGCCACTGTGCAGATATGCACAGAATTGTTTCAAGTTTCAGTTTCTTGTGTCAGTGAGTTAAGGTATTAGTTGGGGTTTTGGGTGTCAAGGTATATTGGGTATTGGTTTAGGTAGTTAGTTGATCTATTAGTTATTTATCAGTTAGTTGGTAGCTAATTGGTCAGAGTTAGTTAATAGTTAATATAGTCAGTTTAGTTGTTAGTGATTCATTAAATTAGCTAGTAGCTAGTTAGCTACATAAATAGTATATACATAATTGTATTAATTGCTATCCTATAGTAGTTAGATATAGTATAGTATAGTTGCATAGCTAGTATTAGCTTGGTTATATATGTATTAGTTATGTTAGTTTTTGGGTTGCCTTGGGATACCAAGGTA
Organism: Iris macrosiphon; assembly: GCA_036927795.1. Taxonomy (NCBI): domain Eukaryota; kingdom Viridiplantae; phylum Streptophyta; class Magnoliopsida; order Asparagales; family Iridaceae; genus Iris; species Iris macrosiphon. The sequence continues at coordinate 124,619,021 of JAYESA010000005.1, forward strand.
TCACCAAGGTATTGGGTCGATACCCAAGGTATTGAGTTTGGGTATCGAGATAGGTGCAATACGCATTGGTGCAAGGCCAAGGTATCCTATTTCAATTGATTTATTATATTATTATAATATTTGACTTGAATATATATATAAAATATTATTTTCATATTTAAAACTTACGTATCTTGGGATACGGCTCTTTGAGTGCCTTGTTGTTTCTTAGCTTAGCTAGTATAGCATAGTTCATAGTGTATCGACTTAGTGACTTAGCATTAGACTCTTGCAACCAAGATTTTATTGGTTTAACTTAGAAATGGTGTATCGACCTAGAATTGTATCAACTTTACTTATTTTATTCTTGAACCTTGTATTGATGCAACATACCATATATAGGTTGTGTGACACCAGCTTGGGCATCGAGAGACACACCTTGCTCAGGACGTTAGGCGAGTACATTTCTCTGATTATTTTTTATTCATAATATTGTATATATACATGTTCTAGAATTATATACATCGATCCTGACACAGTGATTTCACGGACTGGTACTATATGTATCCCGTCAGGAGATGTTATCCCCTACCGTGTTCAGCGGGTACTCGTGTATATTGTATCTCATCGTGTATATTGGGTATTGATTATATTTCGTGTTCATGCACTGCTTGTGTTCAGTGTGCTTATTCGTGTACAACCACCGCTCTTGTTCGGTGGTTATGATATTCGTGTACACCCACTGCTCGTGTTCAGTGGTTATATTTCGTGTTCGTAGCGTGTCATGATTGGATCCATCGGTATTAGTTGGGGTGGGAGAGTAGGAGTTGATTATGTGATCAAAGCTATTGTTATATTGTGTATATTCTGGTTACATACCTCACTTGTAATCCATCTTACCTGATCATGTTCATCCAACCCGATCACATAATAAACTTGTATTCTGAGGCACATTAGTTAGTTTAGATTGCAGTTATTTTATCATATTGTGATATCCATATTGTTGATCTATATTCTTGTACATTACCTGTATATCTATTATTCATCATTCATATGTTTAGTGATCTTATATTTTATTTATATATCTGTTTATATGCTCGATTATGCTATTGAAACTGCTTTCAGAGGTATGTACTTCGCACTAATCCTGACTGGATATATTTTTCCAGATGACTGACTTTTAGAGCAGTATCCCACATTATACGGGCTACAGGACGGAGTACCTTTAGAGGATACTCCTATTGACCAGGAGGACTTAGTTGCAGAGCCGGAGGAGGTCTAGTTATTTGTATTAGACTATTCTTTTGGTGGATTCACCTTTTTTATATTATTTTTGATTGTGGATTGTACATTTATTTCTTTCCTTCGCTATTCCATTCGTGCATTATTCTTCCTTAGTTTATTTTGTAATTGAGATTAGTTATACCTGTGAGATACCATATTCCTCCTCCGTTTGGAGTTGAGATGATTGACAGGTACCATATTATATTGTTGAGATGTTAGATAATTAAAAATAACCCAGATCGCGTTCTACCATCGATTATGTGGCGTAGGCTGGGCGTAACCACGTACTCGTGCCCAAATATCAGGGTGCGGGTCGTGACACATTTTTAGTGGTGACCCATGCAGGTCTAGATTCTCAATTAGCGTGATTTTGTAGTTATGCTCGTCTAGAGTACTACTATGAGCCTGCTTTAGGAAATAGGATTTAGGTTGAGAGTTTACTCAATCACAGCTAAGAAATATTCCAAATCTATTTTTGCAAATTTTTATCTATTGAATATTGCTTTTACTTTGAATTAAGTTCTGTCCTTCTTTGATGATATCGTATCATATTCAATATTGATTTCGTATTTTAATCTATCTTCAGGAGGCCGTCGAAGATACGTTCCCAGCGATCAGGTGCCGCGACAATACGATCAGTCACTTTATCACCCATGAGGGAAGCATCCTCAGACGATAGTCGAGCACCTACATTCAAGAGGTCGGTTCTATCGGTCCAGGTGGGCGTATCGACAGCAGCTTTTGGAGGTTCTCCACCTCCAGTACCGAGGACATGACAGACAGTTTCTGAGGATCTTTCGCCTCCACCACCAGTAGTTGATCAGACACAGATGTTCATGCTCTTCCAGCAGATGATGGAGGCACAGCAGCGACAGTCAGAGGTCCTACGACAGAGCGTGGAGAACGATCACCAGATCGCACTTACAGCAGTGGAGAGATCTACTACAGTCCAGCCACAGACGGCACCAGCTCAGTTTATTCTATATCAGTCGAGGCCAGGTACCATCATCGACTTCAAGCGGATAGGCCCGAAGGACTTCAGGGGCACAGAGGGGATAATTATGCGGATGAGTGGATCGAGGACATCGAGCGGAACCTACGGCTGGCGCAGATTCTAAAGATGCTACAGATAGAGGCAGCGGGTTGTATGATGTTTGACATTGCCTTGACATGGTTCCGGACAGACCCCAGGATTGCAGTACCAGGACTCTCTTGGGAAGCCTTCAAAGAGCTTTTCAATGAGAAGTTCTTCCCAGATGTGGCCCTTACATCTTTGGAGAGTCAGTTCCAATACCTCATCCAGGGAGGTATATCAGTGGACGAGTATGCGGCAGAGTATTGCCGTCTAGGTCGCTTAGTGGAGGGTCAAAACCCTAGAGGCAGAGCAAGGAAGTTCAGGAAGGGCCTGAACCGGGAGGTCAAACCCCACACCAACGGAGATCATACAGCCACCTTCGAGGAGATACTCAGGCAGGCGCAGAGAGCGGAGGATGACTTAAAGCTAGGCTCTAAGAGGCCGGAGGACACCAGAGGAACTAGCACCATCACGGGTCCAGTGAAGAGGACTCACTTCCAATAGTAGCACCAGAGGCCTTACCAGCACCAGAGGCAGCAGTATCACGGGACAGCTAGAGCGTCGGCCCAGTAGATGCATCAGATTCAGAGGGCAGCAGTTCCTTGCACTTTCTGTATAAAGCAAGGACATGGATGGGATGCATGCAGGATGAGGCTAGGCCAATGCTTATTCTGTGGATCGAGAGATCATCAGTTACGGGCTTGTTCTAAAGTCCCAGCTCGTCCAGTTCAAGGTAGAGGACAGGCACAGAGGGTACCCACTAGACCACCAGCGGGCCAGCAGAGAGGACCTCTTCCACCACAGCAGCAGCAGTTTGCCCAGCATCAACAGCAGAGAGGAGAGCAGCGATAGGGGCAAGCTTTTTCCTTGACTATCGAGGAGGAGGAGCCGGTTGGCAATGTCATCTCAGCTTCAGTTTCTTCCAATTCCTTTCCATCTCATGTTTTGTTTTATTCTGGTGCTTCTCATAGCTTTGTATCTGTATCTTTTGCTTTGAGGCATCATCTTAAGTCTGAACCGTTGGCGCGGACTTGCAAGATCACGACCGGGGGTGGCATCATCCTGGTCAGTAATGTTTGCAAGAACCAGAGAGTTTATTTGGGAGGTCGTGAGCTGAGCGTATGTTTACTCGTAATGCCACTTCCGAGTTATGATTTAGTACTCGGGATGGATTGGTTGAGTAGGCATCACGCTAGTATCGATTATCGTGGAGGCAGAGTTTTATTTCAGTCATCAGAAGAGCCAAAGTTCAAGTTCGTCCGAGGAGCAGAGCAGAACTAAGGCAATTTCTGTAGAGCTCTGGTAGAAGAGCAGGAGCCGCCACATCCGTTGATTTTAGAGTTCTTGGATGTTTTTCCAGAGGAGTTGTCGGGATTATCGTCAGACAGTGATGTTAAAAACTCTATAGATTTAGTGCCAGGTGCAGAGCCGATCTCTCAGCACGTCTATAGAGTAAACAACAACGAACTGGCAGAGTTGAAGAAGCAGGTGGATGAGTTACAAGATAAAGGTTTTATCCATTCTAGTTCATCCCCATGAGGTGCTCCAGTACTTTTTGTACCAAAGAAGGATGGGTCAGTATATATGTGTATCGACTACAGGGCACTTAATAACCTCACTATCAAGAACAAATACCCGTTGTCGCGGATAGATGACTTGTTTGACCAGTTGAGCGGAGCGAAGGTATTCTCCAAGATAGACTTAAGGTCAGGGTACCACCAGGTAAAAGTGAAGTGGGAAGACATCCCGAAGACAGCTTTCAGGACTCGTTATGGGCAGTTTGAGTTCTTGGTGATGCCGTTTGGGTTGACTAATGCCCCGACAATGTTCATGAACCTGATGAACAAGGTGTTTTATCAGTACCTGGACTAGTTTGTTGTAGTCTTCATTGATGATATTCTGATATATTCGAAGACCCCAGAGGAGCATGAGCAGCATTTGAGGATTGTTTTGGAGACTCTTAGGAAGGAGAAGCTGTATGGCAAGTTATCGAAGTACGAATTCTTCCTTGAAAAGGTTGAATTTCTTGGGCATGTTATTATAGAAGATGGAATCTCGGTGGACCCGAAGAAGATCTCAACAGTTGAATCGTGGACTACCCCAAGTTCAGTAGCAGAGAGTAGGTCCAAAATATACGTAAATAAAATATGATACGATGACATTGTCGTTGCACCCAAGTTTTCTTGGATGCACAATTTTATTTAGCAAATAATGAACTAAATAAGCAGAAATAAATTATGCAGGCAACATATGGAATGTAAATAATAGTACGATGGCAAGGTATACTTGCCGAGCAAGAATTTTGTATAGTGCAAGCGTTCAAACCGGTGTTAAGTTTAGTGTAAGAAGTGGGGTTAGGTTTGGGAGAGTTTGCAATATATATAGAGATCAAGAGGCGGTGGGGTATTAGTGGTTTCAAAACCACCGCTGCTGCTGTTTCTTTTTTTTCTTTATTTTGGTTTCGGTTAAGGAGAATTTAGTAATAATAGTGATAAGAAGCTATGGAATGAGAAGGCTCACACGCGCGGAGAAGGAAAAAAGGAAAGTTGGTTTTTGCTACTGCTGCTGTTGATATTTCTTCTCCTAACGGGTCCGGGTAGGGGTTAAACGGGTAGTGGGTTTAGGATAGAGGGTTTGGGTTTCGGGTTGAGATCCAATAGGAATTATATATATATACACATATTTATTCATAGAAAATTCTAAAAATTATATTGGTGCATACCATTAAGCTAGCAACTGTCCAAAGGGTCTCTTACATGGAATAAATTAGGAAAAATTATAATGGCTCCATAAATCCCCTAAATGCACAAACACATCAAAATAAAATCTATCTCCTCTATTTAGCTCATAATTATTATAAATAAATAATTAATACGGTTTTCAGAATTAGTGGTTTTACAGAGAGAGAGAGCAGCCGCGGCTAAGGATGTGCCATTTGGCATCATCCGCTGTTGCCCGCTCGGATCGGACGGCCCGCGTTCCAGCCGGCTTGGCTCGGCTGAGTCCGAGTCAGACTAGGACGCGGCTCGGCTCGGCTAGGACCGACTTCTCCCGCGCCCACCCTCGCCCCCTCTCGCTGACAGCTGGGCCCCGCTGACTGGCCGCACTGGCTGACACGCGGGCCAGGCTGGCTGCTGACTGGGAGGGTTGGGTTAAATTAGGATTTTCTTTTTTGGAAATTAGTTTTTAATTCAGTATTTCCTAATTACTAAAAATAAATGCTAAAATTAATCAGAAAATTTTCATAAAATTCTAGAAAATATATTTGATTATTTAGAACCTAAAATAAAAGTTTGGGGTATTTTTAATTATGTTTGACCCTAAAATAAATTCTTAAAAGTCCTAGGAAATTAGTGTTACTAGTTTTTTAATTAACCAAAAATTATGGAAAAATCCCACTAGCCCCAAATTATCCTAAAAATAATATTTAAGCTAGAATTTTAGGATACGGAGGTTACAAGTCTACCCTCCTAAAAAAAATTCGTCCTCAAAATTTAGGACAGAACAAATACAAGAAGAAAATTACCTCATGGTGCAAGAAGATAGGGGTAACGCTCTCACATCTCCTCTTCCCGCTCCCAAGTGGATTCACTGGGAGAATAATGCCTCAAAGCGACGCGAACCAAAGGAATTACTTGGTTACAAAGCACCTTATCTCTGCGGTCTAGGATCTCCACTGGCTGCTCCAGATAACGAAGGCTTGGTCCAACCTCAAGCTCCGAATGATCTAATACATGGCTAGGATCCACCACGTATCGTCTCAGCTGGGACACATGGAACACGTTGTGTACTCCTTCTAATATAGGCTGTAAGGCTAGTCGATAAGCTACTACTCCGACCTTCTCCAGAACGTTGAAAGGTCCGATGAATCTTGGACTAAGCTTTCCACCTCCACCGAAATGAATCATTCCACGTGTCGAAGAGATCCTCAAGAATACTAAGTCGCCAACCTATACCAAAATAGGAACTTAACACATGATCTAAGAACGTAATAGATATTTAAATAAATGAATCGATACCTCAAACTCTAGCGGTCTCATGTAGTTGTCGGCCCACTGCTTCTGTCTGTCATGGGCCACTCGAAGTCTCTCTAATATGCTTCACCTTCTCAACAGCATCAACTACCACCTTTGGTCCCAAAAGTACTCTCTTTCCTATGTCGTCCCAAGATAATGGAGTTCAGCACCTCCTACCGTAGAGAGCCTCGAAGGGAGATATCTCGATACTAGCCTGATAGCTATTGTTGTATGCAAATTCTACTAGGTGAAGATAATCCTCCCACGAGCCACCAAAATCTAGTACACATGTCTGAAGCATATCCTCGAGCGTCTGAATAGTCCTCTCTGACTGTCCATCCATCTGAGGGTGGTAAGTAGTGCTAAATTTGAGTTGGGTACCCTAGCTAGCCTGCAAACTCCTCCAAAAGTGGGACGTAAATCTACTATCCCTATCGAACACGATGCTTACTGGAACTTCATGCAGCCTGACTATCTGTCTCATATATAAATTAGCGAGCTTCTCCGTGGGCAATCCTACTTTGAAAGGCAAAAAGTTGGCTAATTTGGTTAGCCTGTCAATAATGACCCAAATCGCGTCCTTCCCTCCTGGAGTGCATGGAAGTCCGAAAACAAAATACATCGTGATATGCTCCCATTTCCACTCAGGAATTGGGAGTGGCTGTAGCAATTCTCCTGGTCTCTGCCTCTCGGCTTTGACCTGCTGGCATACTAAATATCTGAAGACAAAACATGCTACCTCTCACTTCATTCCATACCACTACACATATTCCCTCAGGTCCTTATACATCTTGTTAGCTCCCGGATGTATAGAATACTGAGAACGATGAGCCTCCTGCATGATCTCTTCCCGCAGATCCCCACTAGGCATACATAACCTAGTCCCGTGCCTTAAAGAACCATCCTCAGCAATAGAGAAGTCACCCATCAATCCTTCATGTACTTGAGCTATGAGGTTTTGTAGACCCTCATCCTGGTACTGCGTCTCTCGGATCTTCTCTATCAATCATGACTGAATCTACATGCCCATCACTGTGTCTCCACTCCTGGAAAAATAACCTCGATGCCCAGGCTATCCAATTCTCCTAGTAAGTGACGATCCATTGTCAATTACATCACTACTGGATATCTTCTCAAGGCATCGGCAACTACGTTAGCCTTACCTGGATGATACTGCAGTAAAATATTAAAATCCTTTATCAGTTCAAACCATCTGTGCTGTCTCATATTCAGCTTTTCTGTGTAAAGACATACTTTAAGCTTTTGTGGTCAGTGTATATTTCCATACGCTCTCCGTACAGATAATGTCTCCACAGCTTTAGAGCAAAGATCACCGCTGCTAACTCCAAGTCGTGAGTGGGATAGTTTCTCTCATGTGGCCGCAACTGTCTAGAAGCATATGCCACCACCTTCTTGTTCTGCTCTAGAACACATCCTAAGCCCTTCTCTGAAGCATCGCTATAAATGATAAATCCTCATGTCCCCGATGGCACCATCAAAACAGGCGTTGTGGTCAATCTCTTCTTTAGCTCATTAAATATAGCCTGACATTCCTCGGTCCATACGAACTGCACATCCTTCTGAGTGAGTCTAGTCAATGGTTCTGCGATCCGAAAAAAATCCTTTACAAATTTCCTGTAATACCCGGTCAATCCTAAGAAGCTTCTAATCTCTGTAATAGAACTCGGAGTGGTCCAAGACTCTACAGCAGCAATCTTCTTTGGATCCACTGATATTCCGTCTCCAGTCACCACATGCCCAAGAACTCTACGTTATCTAGGAAGAACTCACATTTTGAGAGTTTCCCGTAGAGATTCTCCTTCCGAAGGGTCTCTAGCACAATCCTTAAATGCTTCTCATGCTCTTCCGGTGTCTTCGAATAGATAAGAATGTCATCTATGAATACTACTATAAACTTGTCAAGGTACTGGTGGAACACCTTGTTCATCAAGTTCATGAAGAGTGTCGGGGCATTGGTCAACCCAAATGGCATCACCATAAACTCATATTGGCTATATCTTGTCCAAAATGCAGTTTTCGGAATATCTTCCTTCTTCACCTTTAACTGATGATAGCCATACCTCAAATCAATCTTCGAAAATACCCTCGCTCCACTCAACTAATCGAAAAGATCGTTTATCCTTGGTAGCGGATATTTGTTTTTTATGGTGAGGTTGTTCAAAGCCCTGTAATCAATGCACATTCGCACTGACCCATCCTTCTTTGGTACAAATAAGACCGGGGCTCCCCAAGGCGAGGAACTCGATCTAATAAAATCCTTGTCTAGTAAATCATCCACCTACTTTTTCAGTTCTGTCGGCTCGCTGTTGTTGATCCTGTAGACTTGTTGCGATACCGGTTCTGCCCCAGGCACTAAGTCTATAGAAAATTCAAGATCTCTGTCTGGTGGCAATCCTGGTAGCTCCTCAGGGAATACGTCTAAAAATTCTGCAATAATAGGGTGTGGCAAGTCCTTCTCTACTACCATGGATCCACAAATAATTCCACCACTCTGCTCAACTCTTCCCCTAACAAACTTAAATTTTGGCCTTCTTGGAGGGCAGAATAGTACACGTCCTCCACGACAGTCTATGCTAGCATGGTGCATACTCAACCAATCCATTCTAAGGACAATGTCAAAACTCAGAAGTGGCATTACGAGTAAACTAGCATCCAAATTATTGCCTCCCAAGGTAACACGACGCCCCTTGCATGTATCACTGACTAGGATAGTGCCTCCACCAGTCGTGATCTTGCAACTCCTACTCAAGGGTTCCGATACTAAATTATGCTTAAGCATAAAGGATACAGATATGAAGCTATATGATGCACCAGAATCAAATAAGGCAATAACGGGAATAGAATAATAGAACCTGCTATCACATCACCAGTTGGCTCAGCCTCCTCTACTGTCATGGCAAAAGCTCTGCCCTGTGGAGGTACTCCTATTTGCTGGTGCTGAGCAAACTGTTGTTGTTGCGTAGGAAGTGGGGGTCCTCTTGGCTGTTGGGCTACTGGTGGTCCATCTGGTCCTCTCTGGGCCGAGGATCGCCTATAGGGGATGTGGTAGGACACTCCCTCATCTGATGTATAGGTGATCCACAAAATAAGCACACACCTAATCTCATTTGGCAGATCTTCCATGAATGCCCTAGATTCTTGTAATAGTTGCATGGGGGAGCTTGTTGTACTTGTCTCTATGGCTGCTGCTGCACTTGCTGAGCTGGGGCTCTAACTAGGGCACGGTACTGTTGTTATTGCTGAAAGGTCCTAGGCTGAAACTGTGGATGCTTCACCTGCCCCTGACTACTACCACTGTGGATAGCATCCCTGTTTCTCTTATTTCGAAGACACATATCCACTTTGACCCTTTGAGCCTCTGCTAATATGTCAACAAAAGTCGTGTGGGCAAAAGAAATGTGGACTTTGACCTCTTGGTTCAAGCCCTCTCTGAATCATCTAGATCTATCCTCCGGGTCCCTCACCATATACTCTGCAAATCGGCTCAGCCTGCCGAATTCTGCAGCATACTCATCCACGGTCATCCCGTTCTGCTCCAAGTTTTGGAATTGCTTCTCCCGAACTCCTTTGGCTACTGTAGGAAAGAATTTTTTCTTAAAGAGATCCTTAAACTGCTCCCAAGTCAGGCTTGGATCTGCAATCCTAGGCTCATTTCTGAACCAAGTACGAGCAATATCGTGAAGCTGAAAGCCAACGGCCTCAATCTTCAGGTCCTCGAAAAGCCGGGAAACTCTTATGATCCGCTCGATATCCTCGAGCCACTTATCAGTGTAGAGGATTCCCTCTGTCCCTTTGAACGTCTGAGGCTCCATATTCTTAAAGTCCTGGATGTTACCCACCTTTGGTTGAGCGGCCTGCTGTTGTGGTTATTGGGCAACCCTCTCCATGGTTGCTAGGGCAACCTGTTGGTCATTTTCTATTCCTGCCCTCAGCATTTCTGTCTGTTGCCTCTGAGCCTCTGCCTAAGCCTTTTGAGCCTCCATCATGCTTCGGAAGAGCTCAGTTAATAGCTGAGGAGGAGGATGAAGACTCTCTGATCCAGCTGATGAGGTCTCCTGCGATACAGATGGTGTGGAGAAAGCACCATTTGCTCTGAAATCGTGCACTCTGGTCTTGGGTGGCATTCCGAAAGGTTATAAACAACAAGAATAAAGTTGATATGACACAAGATAAGAAAGTAATCAAGAAGGACAGTCAACTATAAAAGAGATCTGATTGCTAGAAAGGAATTTATAAGGGTTTGCGAGTTGAGTATATGGGATCCTAGTTGTGATTGAGCATCTTCCTATTCCTAGTATGTATATCCTATAGCAGGCCCGCAGTCGTTCAACTAACTTAATTACCACTACGAGTTCGCAACCTTGTACGAAACCTGACCTGCATGGGCCACCACTAAAAATGTGTCATGACCCGCACCCTGGATTTGGGCATGAGTCATGAGTACGCCCAGCCTACGCCGCAGTACCGACGGTAGAACGCTGTACAAAAAGCCACAAGTAATCTACAACTCATAACTCAATCACAGGCACTAGTTTAAATGAATACACTAAGAAAACAATGAAATAATAGTCTTGATGCGAGTTCAATATATCTCTAAAACTAAATATCCAAATTATAATATTCAAAATGCTTTAAAAAAACTGTCAGAGAACAATCTGGTCCAAAATAACTAATAAAATCAACTACTACTAAACTACGCCATTGCATACGGTATATGAGCTGCTAACTCTCCCTGATCCTCCGGAAGGGCAAGATCAAGCTCTATTATGTCGCTAGCATATGGTCCATAATGTGTAGGGATTGTATCCTCATTGTAGTCACCTAAAATATTTATCCAGTCAGAAAAGGAACGAGTACATCACAGTAAAAACAGTTCTAATACATGGTAGAAGCTATAAGACAGTAAATAGTAAGGAATATATGATAGCAATAAACAAAACTCACAATAAAGCAACTAGAACAACCAATGCTGAAGTCATGTCATGGCACACATATAGTATAATATCTCTAAGCAACAAAATAAATAACTGCAAAGTATGGAAGAACATTTGGGAACAACTACTCTATGTGATTTGAAATACCTTGTTGACATGTGAACGGCTAAAGGGTAATATCTGGCAAACCATATGTGTCGTGCATGGCTGCTATTATTCTAGAAAGACCATGGGATAGAAAGGGTAGTTCACACGTCCACTAAGTATTTTTCCTCCCCACAAGTACACATGGATTCCAAACCAGTCACGAAGAAATAACAATAATCCAGAACAGTCACGTATCTCATAATAAGAATCCATCATACTAATCCGTGTAACAAGTGTCAAGAATCAAATAATCAATACTAAGCATGTATTATAGAGACTATCAAGTATTGAAAGTAATCATGAAAATGTACTCGCCTGTGGTCCTTAGCTGGTATGAATCAGAACCCAAGCCACAGTCCAAATAGCCTATGTATTACAAATTTACCATATCAAAAGATAATTTCTTTTAATTTCTTTAATTCTGGAACAATTACTCTAAAATCCTATTTTAATCTTATTATTCTAATTTTTAGGTCAATTCCTAAATTTTGTTCAAAGAAACTAAATTTTATTAACTCGAGACTCTTGGCACGCAAATCGAGGCGATCTGTTGACCGAAAAGTCAACTGACACAAACTCGACTTTTATGCATGATTTCTTGTAGATTTCAGTGTCAAAAATATGTTGAAATTTACGGCTCATCCGAATTCCAACTCGTTTAGGAATTATTGCATATACCAAAATCGTGTTGTGCAACGGTGGTTGATTGTTAATCTAAAAGTTCTACAGAATTAACAGCAATGAAATATTTTGAATTAAATTCTGAGAAAAATATATATCAATGATCTCGTCATTAGCTTTCCGAAACTTCAAACCGTTCGTGAAACAATTTACGTATTCAAAAAATTCTGAGACGCATCTATTTTCGGACATACTATGCTCTACGAATTTTCTAGAATTTAATATTCATAATTTTGTAATAATTTATATTCAGAAAACTAACCTCAATACGGTTCTAATGCAAGAAACTGGACCACGTTTGGAGTCCGGAGCTATGAGTAATGGCTTCTGGAAGATGAAGGAAACCCTAGATGACAATTCTCCAAAATAGGCTAAAAGAAAACCCTAGAAATTATAAACTAAACACTATATATATATATATAGGAGAGAGAGAGAGCAGCCGCAACTAAGGATGTTCCATGTGGTGTCTATCCTCTGCTGCTCGCTCGGATCGGACGGCCCGCGTTCCAGCCGGCTTGGCTCTGCTGAGTCCGAGTCGGACTAGGACGCGGCTCGGCTCGGCTCGGCTAGGACCGACTTCTCCCGCGCCCACCCTCGCCCTCTCTCGCTGATAGCTGGGCCCTGCTAACTGGCCATGCTGGCTGAGACGCGGGCCAGGCTGGCTGCTGACTGGGAGGGTTGGGTTAAATTAGGATTTTCTTTTTCTGGAAATTAGTTTTTAATTCAGTATTTCCTAATTACTCAAAATAAATGCTAAAAATAATCAGAAAATTTCCAAAAAAATTTAAAAAATATATTTTATTATTTAACCTAAAATAAAAGTTTGGAGTATTTTAATTATGTTTGACCCTAAAATTAATTCATGAAATTCCTAGAAAATTAGTGTTACTAGTTTTTTAATTAACCAAAAATTATAGAAAAATCCCACTAGCCCCAAATTATCCTAAAAATAACATTTAAGCTAGAATTTCAGGATACAAAGATTACAATTCTAGATCAGAGAGAGAAGGTGCTGAGGAACCAGATGATTCCTTTGGTGCGCGTCGCATGGAGGCATCACTCCCTAGGAGAGAGTACTTGGGAGCGAGAGACCGAGATGCGCGAGCGATATCCATATCTATTCGAGCCGTGAGATGTTATTCTTTCTTGCATTGTATTGTTTGCTTGATAGTTAGTTTCTTCCTTAATTTTGAGGACAAAATTTTTCTAAGATGGGTAGGATTGTCACCCTCACATTTTCACTCAAGGGTAGTTTGATAATTGACAAGGGTAATTTTAATTTTAGGATTTTTGTATTTAATATTTATGCATGCAAGATTATTTAATTATTGTATTAATTATTATTTGCTAGTTATAGATTTATTTTAGACTTTTGTAGTAGACCTAACCCATTTATTAGAATGCATGAACCAAATATTTAGACTAGTTTAGTTTGAGCCCATGAATTAGGCCCATGGATTATGAGGTTTGATTAATTAGAGAAACCATTAGACTAGAACCTTCTCTCCCTAATTAAATTCTTCATGAGAGGCCCCAAGGGTATTTGTGACATTGTACATTGCTTGGGGAGGGGGTTATATGGCCGGCCTTAGCAAGGAGAGAGAGAGTGCTCTCATTTTATTTTATTCCCCAAATTATAGATCTATATTTTCTCTCTTCCAATTTCCTTAATTCCCTCATCAATTTTCCACCAATTCTTCACCAATCTCTTTCTAAATTCATTATTGAGATTTCTACACCAAGGATCTACAAGAAGGAAGCAAGGAGCAAGGAGGAGGAGGCCGAGATCTACAATGAGAGGAGCTACTTGGCACTTGGAAACTTTTCATTGGGAATCCATCTCTCAATAGGTACATTTTAGTTTTCTTCTTTCTATTAGACTCTAGATTTGAGATTTAACCATGAGAAACTAACCCACATGCATAGGCTACCCATAAAAATTAGTTTTAGGTTCATCGGAGACCTACGGTAGAAGTTATGTCCATTTTGGTGCCAATTTTGGGAGAATTCCAAGATTGGCACATGTAGTGCTTGTCATTGGGTCTAATAGATCTAATTTACATTTGATTGTTTGTTTGTAACTAGTGTCATGTCCATAATTAGATACGTGTAGGTTGTATCTCGTCAATTTGACGAAACGGATTAATTTTGGGGGGTTTTCTCCGACACGGGGTCTTGTGCATATCACATTATGGCACGGATACATAGATACTCTAATTACTATACGTATTATTTATAATTAATATTTTAGACTTGTTCGTGTCCTTCGGGATGCTTTTTTTGTGTGTTGGAGCCGTATCGCAAGTGTATCATAGAGAAAGTGTGATACGGATGCGGTGCACTCCATGTGTTTATTGTTTTACCATTTTTCATATACGTGCATGTGTATTTATATATATAAGCTATCTATGTATTATATAGTGTATATAATAGTGTATTTCATGTTTGGATATATGTGTGTGCATATATTAGTGTTTATAGTTATGTATAGATCTTTATGTATGTATATATATGTGCTTATATATGTAAAGGTCTATATGTTTATGTATATGGAGAAGTATATATATATATATATATATATATATATATATATATATATATATATATATATGTTTAAGTGTATTTGTGTATGTGTGTCTGTGTGTGTTTGAGTGAGTGAGAGGGCAGTGGCAGCCATCGAGGTGCAGCAAACTGCACAAGGGGGGAGAGTGCAGCTGTACTTGTGTAAAAATGCACAGAAAATGGGGAGACTGTGCAGCGGGATCGGGCATTCGGGTATCAATGCACAGCAGCTCGGTGTCAATGATGTTCAGCAGTAGCAGCAACCCGAGAAGTAGCAAGAGAGGCCCAGTATCGAGCAGATACCACAGCAACACTTCAGCAGGGAGCTCGTATAAAGAAGGGATAGCAGGAGCAGCTCCAAAGCTCGAGCACCACTGAGCAGTCTGCACACAGCTTGGTGTGCAGTTGGTCAGCAACATTAGATATTGCCTTGTGCAGTCGAGGCAGCAGCTCACTGTACGGTGAGCACAGCAAGGTGACTAAAGAAGTACAGCCAAGGAAGAGGTGCATCAGCAACCAGTGCTTGACACCAACAGCAGTTCACTGATTCAGCAGGTATCAGTCCATGTGTAGTCTACTACACGTATCAGTAGAGAGCTGCATCAGTAGCAAGAGGGCTCGGGGTAACAACAATTCAGCAGGGAGTATTAGTCGAACAAGGAGCCACAGCATAGAGTGCATCAGTGCACATAGGGAGCAGCCACTGTGCAGATATGCACAGTATCGTTTCAAGTTTCAGTTTACTGTGTCAGTGAGTTAAGGTATTAGTTGGGGTTTTGGGTGTCAAGGTATATTGGATATTGGTTTAGGTAGTTAGTTAATCTATTAGTTATTTATCAGTTAGTTGGTAGCTAATTGGTAAGAGTTGGTTAATAGTTAATATAGTCAGTTTAATTGTTAGTGATTCATTAAGTTAGCTAACAGCTAGTTAGCTACATAAATATTATATACACAATTGTATTAATTGTTACCCTATAGTAGTTAGATATAGTATAGTGTAGTTGCATAGCTAGTATTAGCTTGGTTATATATGTATTAGTTATGTTAGTTTTTGGGTTACCTTGGGATACCAAGGTATCACCAGGGTATTGGGTCGATACCCAAGGTATTGAGTTTGGGTATCGAGATAGGTGATACGCATTGGTGCAAGGCCAAGGTGTCCTATTTCAATTGATTTGTTGTATTATAATATTCCGGAAGGAAGACCACCCGCAAAAAATAGTAGCTAAGGTATCAAAATGCAAGGAAATCCAATGTTTACTTGTTTGACATGAATATATATATAAATCCTTATTTTCATATTCAAACTTGCGTATCTTGGGATACGGCTCTTTGAGTGCCTTGTTGTTTCTTAGCTTAGCTAGTATAGCATAATTTATAGTGTATCAACTTAGTGACTTAGCATTAGATTCTTGCAACCTAGATTTTATTGGCTTGACTTAGAAATGGCGTATCAACCTAGAATTGCATCAACTTCACTTATTTTATTCTTGAACCTTGTATTGATGCAACATACCATATATAGGTTGTTTGATATCAAGAGACACACCTTACTCAGGACGTCAGGCGGGTACATTTCTCTGATTATTTTCGATTCATAATATTGTATATATGCATGTTCTAGAATTATATACATTGATTCTGACACAATAATTTTACGGACTGGTACTATATGGATCCAGTCAGGAGATGTTATCCCCTAACGTGTTCAGCGGGTACTCATGTACATTATATCTCATCATGTATATTGGGTATTGATTATATTTTGTGTTCACACACTGCTCGTATTCAGTGTACTTATCCATGTACACCCACCGCTCGTGTTCGGTGGTTATGATATTCGTGTACACCCACTTCTCATGTTCAGTGGTTATATTTTTTGTTCGTAGCGTGTCGTGATTGGATCCATCGGTATTAGTTGTGGTGGGAGAGTAGGAGTTGATTATGTGATCAAAGCCATTGTTACATCGTGTACATTCTGGTTGCATACCTCACTTGTAATCCGTCTTACCTGATCATGTTCACCCAACCCGATCACATAATGAACTTGTATTCTGAGGCACATTAGTTAGTTTAGATTGCAGTTATTTTATCATATTTTGATATCCATATTGTTGATCTATATTCTTGTACATTATCTGTATATCTATTGTTCATCATTCATATATTTAGTGATCTTGTATTTTATTTTTATATCTATTTATATGCTCGATTATGCTATTGAAACTGCTTTCAGAGGTATGTACTTCACTCCAATCCTAACTGGATATATTTTTCCAGATGACTTAATTTTAGAGCAGTGTCCCACATTCTACAGGCCGCAGGACGGCATACCTTTAGAGGATACTCCTATTGACTAGGAGGACTTAGTTGTAGAGCCCGAGGAGGTCTAGTTATTTGTATTGGATTGTATTAGACTATTCTTTTGGTGTATTCACATCTTGAATATTATTTTCGATTATGGATTGTACCTTTATTTCTTTCCTTCGCTATTACATTCATGCATTATTTTTCCTTAGTTTGTTTTGTGATTGAGATTAGTTATTATAAACCCCCACACCCGAAATTAGGCCTACTTGGCTTAGATAGTAAAACTAGGGCTAGTTTGAACCCAATTAGAATTAGGACACGGCATTTTATTTAGTTATGCAATATTTATATCACTTAGCGCGCCTTACCGTTGCTTCGATAATGGGAGCACCTCACTAGCCGTTGCCTTCCTACAAACTTTACAACCTTGTCCTAGACGTACCCGCCTACTATTCTGACCTTGGTGTAACTTATAATTATGCTTTCTTGTGCTACATTTTAGTCGCACAACATTCATCGCAAACGTTATTATTTAATTCTAAATAAATTTAATTTTGTACCCTTGTGCGTTCCAATCGAAATTGGAGACACAATCTTGACCCGTTTTGTGCAACCTAATTTATGATAAAATTCTACTATGAATCCTCTATGTCCATGACTCTTGTGTCCCACCAAATTTTATTCTCATGTACTTCCAATTAATTCAAGAATATCGTGCGCACTTATTTTAATTAATTAAAAATCCAATTTCCATCTTCGTGAAATTTTCTAACTTTTGGGCACTTTTATGCAAAAGTGCATTGAGGTGTCCACACCATTGGACAATACATGAAGAAATCCAACTTTCTCCTTCATAGGAATTTTTATATAATTTTTGGGATATGCAACGCGCAACATCGCCCCCTTTATTTTAAGCCAATCCTTGCATTTAAACAATGCAATTATGGCCCTCCAAACATCCTCATGTGAGCCCAAGGCCCAACTCCAAGGAGGTATTGACCAAGCCCACTCCGAGGTCAACAAAACCCTAGCTCATATGTATAAATATACAACATTATTCCTTTTTCCTTTTCTTTTTCTATTTTACATCAAAACCAAACCTAAACCATACATTCAGTCGACCCTTTCCCCCTTCTTCCCTGACGGCCTCGCCGGAACTGCCAGCCCCGCCAGAGTGGTCGACCTCACCCCTTCTTCCTCCCCTTTCCCGCTACTCACCACCACCCCCCTCCACCTTCAGCACCTTACCTCCGCCGTTCTCCTCCCTGCTCGACTCGGCACCGCCGGAACCGAGCAACAGCCACCCCGACCCGACGTTCTCCTCCTCCTTCGTCTGCAACCGAACCTCGCCGACCACGACTCCCTCTCCGCCGTCTCCACGAACACGACGACCTCCCCCCGGCCTCCTCCGTCGACTGCTCACCATCCCCTCCATGTTTTTCTTCTTCGTCGCTTGAACCATGGCCACACACACCATCACCATCTCCCTCATATCCTGACTCCACCACGAGCCCTCGACAGCCACCACCCCCCTCCGTCAACTGAACAGTCGACCACCTTCTTCCTTCCTCGACGAGCACCGCAGCCCCTTCACCTTGTTGGGCCTCCCCGTCCTCCTTTCTTCTCCCTCCTTCCTGAGTAACACCACTCCTTCCCTCATCCCTGATCTTGACCCAGCTTCTCCCTGTCATCGACCCCCTTCCTGTCCTTCTCCTCCCCCACTGGCTGGACCTTCCCTCCCCTGGCCGGACTCCGATCAGCAGCCAATACCCCCATATCATCATCTTATTCTAGTCATCACCATTGTCCACATCATCGTCCTAGTCATCACCATTATCCACATTATCGTCCTAGTCATCACCATTGTCCACATCATCATCCTTGTCATCACCAGTGTCTACATCATCGTCCTCGTCATCACTATCGTCCATATCGTCATCCTCGTCATCACTATCGTCCATATTGTCATCCTCATCATCACCATCATCCACATCATCACCATCATCCACCTTATCGTCCACATCATCACCCCCTTCACTATTATCATCCACGTCATCACCATCGTCCCAGTCATCATCCACGTCACCACCATTATCATAATTTTTATTATTATTCTATCATCATCACCATTGTAATCATCATCACCTTAACCATAACCTAATCATCTCATCGTCATTACCCTCGTTATGGTCGTTATTGTGGACCCGTCACCCTCGCCAAATAACCTGCAGCAGCCACCCTGATTTCGTGCATGTGCACGCTGACCCCGAAGATCTATTGGATTGTTCTGCACGACTTCTAGAGCAGATTGTTGGGACTACATAGCTTTCTCGCCGGGCAAGTACACCATGCCTTGTTGTACTGTTTAAATTCTATATTATTAGCTGCATGTTTATTATATAACTGTGCACGTCCGAGAGAGACTCGAGTGCAGTCAACGAAGGCATTGACGTTAGGACTTGTGTCTGACCTAGTGTCTAGTAGACCCACCTAAAGTTGTGAAGTTATCAGTATGACTCCCCAGGCCTTGACACATTTCTTACACGTATTGTGAGTCTCATGTAGGGCACGGACTTGTGTATGCGGTTGGCCACCTGTACGCGTAGGTCGTACGACGGATAGGGTATAACTGCTAATAGTGATGCATGTTAGAGACTTAGCAGTTATTAGTAGTCGGAGCATATACTATTGTAGTTCGAAGGTCATATCATTATCCTTGTTTGGTTGTGAGGTTGGACTATCGTTCTAACGATAGACTATAAGCCAGAGTTTTGACACTGATACTTGCACTCCGTCTCGGTGTAGTAGCTACTGTGTGTTGTGGATATAACATGCATAGATCATTGGGCGGGGAAGACAATTAGTAGGCGTATGGGACAGACATTTGGTTGCCGTAGTTTAAGAGTAAACTGCGGGGCCGTAAGCCTCAGTGTTACTCGGTTATGGGCCAGTGTTACCTGGTTATGGGCCAGTGATACCTGGTTATGGGACAGTGTTATCCGATTATGGGCGTATATGCTTGTCGATATATCCGACAGAGGTTATTAGCTGCGCGCTATCATGATCGGTGATGTAGTCAGCATATACTCCTGGCATCCAGTTTACAGCTAATGCCAGGTACTTAGCCTCTGGCTCGACGCAATGCTTTATACCTTTCACCTACCCATACGTACCAAGGTTTTCAAAGTACATTTCACTTAGCTGGTTAGGTCACCCTTGAGTTTTTATAGTATTTACTTTATGGCATGCTTCTATGTATCTTGTTATATCCATCTGAGGACCTGGTCCCTTTCCAGGTGTAGATGTTCATGAGTATTCGCAGGAGTGCAGATCCGGACTTGCTACGTATACTTCGAGGAGGTCTTCTCTTCGAGCCGTGATTGTTAGTTGATATTCTTATATTGTATTTATCTTGTTTATTCTATATTCTGGTTCGGTAGTAGATTTGTTTCCATCCGACTACCATCATTAGATACCTTATATTGTGATCTAGTTCATAGATATTGGTTATTTATTCATTTAATTTCTGTGGATGAGATTAGATTATACATTGTGACTTGTGATAGTTTTTACCACTTATGAATTATTGTTCATGATACATCGTACGCATGTGTTATGGTTCCCATATATTAGTGTTGCCATATACATGCGGCTGGCATGCTTACGTGTCCTAGTCCTACGTATTTTGGGACTGGGGCATAATATGTTTTTGTGGTGGCCCATGCAGGTCGAGAGCATATTATCTCGGTTATGTTACTATACCGAGCAAGCCTGTACCTAGGATTAGAGTATAGGATCTCATCCATAATTGACTATGATTCACCTTCCTTCCAATCTGTTCTATTTGAATAGCTGCATCCTGCTTGATTCATGTGCTTTCCTAATAGTTTCTTGAGTATAGCCTTATCCTAGAATATAGAAGTTCCTGTTATTAGATAATAAGTAGGGTAACCTTCCTATTAAGAGTACAACTATGATAATGACACATCATTGAGTTAGAATACTTAATGAACCCTAGCATTCCTTACTACCAAAATGAACCCTAGCATCCCTTGCCTATAGGTTGATTTACCATTATCCCTTGATATGTTTATGAGTGACTTGAGAGTAGTATAGACGCTAATAAGATTAGTTGAAACTTGACCATATTGTTTGACCCTAGTATTTTAGCTTCTCGTCTTATAGTAGCCGAACAACACCTTAGGAAGCCAAGAGGAATAAACTATTATTTCTCTTGATTATACCTCGATCACAGAGATTAGCTATCACCTTCCCCTTAGAAAACCATGATATTATCTAGAGTCCCTCTATTTCTAACTTCATATCTTGTTCCTCTAAAAATCTAGCGCTTGCTATTTGTGCAACGACGAATTATGTTCTTCTGTCGTGCCACCTAACGCTTCCATTCTTAATGTTAACCCTTCTGTTCTATGAGCACTATGATTAAGACTTAAGATGACCATGACCTATATAACAGGAGACTCTAATAAGTACCAAGACCCTTTCTCGTAGACCTTAATAGGAGTTTCTATATTATCCTTAAGGCATTACCGTATTAGTTTATTCTTTTAAGTTGGCTAGTATGCCTCACAATATAATATCACATGGTCCTCGGGGTCTATTAATGAAGTATAGCTGAATGACATTAACTTTATACTAGCATAAGATGATAGTGTTTATCCAGACCGAAAAACTTAGAGGCTATACCCCTATTTGGTCGACTAGCGACTTAGACAAGGAATTAGTATGACAACTGTAGAGATTGTAAAGTCTTATCTTTTTTTGTTGTGTGTGAACTTGAATTATTTTATACCTCTTTTTATCATAATCCAGCGTATTTATATTTTCCAAATTATCGTGACTTATGCTGCTAATATAGCCTAGTTTTGCAAGCTTACTCTTCTATCGAGCTTGATCTTGATATATGTATTATTGGGTCGACACACTAATATATTTCAGATTCAGTATATTAAGGTCTAGCTAACCTTAGTGCATTTGGTTCGCCCTTCGCATAACTACATTACGTGGATTGAGATATATAGTGACTAGTAGACGATCGTACTTTCCCTCTAGATATGTCTGAGCATATCATATCAGTTACATAACTGTACTAATACGAGTATGCGAATAAAAATAGGATTTTAATCCACAACTGCCTTGATAATTCCCATTTGAATTATTTAAATGCCTTGATCCCCATACTTCTATTCTATTACCTCCCTCTTGAACTCTTTATTATTGTTTTTCGTCTTCTCTTATTTTGGAAAGACGAAACCTCGTGCTTAGTATAAGCTTGATATACAGATAGTACTAGATATACCCCATAGGCTAATCATATGACTTGGTGACTCCCTTTTATAATTGATTAAGGATATATCATAGATGATATGTTTGGTGTTAAAACTTTGAGGAATAACTAACATGATTAAATAATTTGAGGAATAGCTTTCTTAGATGTATAGCCTTAGATGATAGATGGGTAAATTCTAAGTTGGGTAGAAACCGCATTTGTTAAAACTTGAGGAGAATTCTTTTAGATAGGGATCAAGTAAGATTAGATAGAGAGACCCTACCCTATTTTAATTTCGAGGACAAAATTATTTTAAGTTGGGTAGATTGTAAACCCCCACACCCGAAATTAGGCCTACTTGGCTTAGATAGTAAAACTAGGGCTAGTTTGAACCCAATTAGAATTAGGACACGACATTTTATTTAATTATGCAATATTTATATCACTTAGCTCGCCTTACCGTTGCTTCGATAATGGGAGCACCTCACTAGCCATTGCCTTCCTACAAACTTTATAACCTTGCCCTAGACGTACCCGCCTACCATTCTGACCTTGGTGTAACTTATAATTATGCTTTCTTGTGCTATATTTTAGTCGCACAATATTCGTCGCAAACATTATTATTTAATTCTAAATAAATTCAATTTTGAACCCTTGTGCGTCCCAATCGAAATTGGAGACACAATCTTGACCCGTTTTGTGCAACCTAATTTATGATAAAATTCTACTATGAATTCTCTATGTCCATGACTCTTGTGTCCTACCAAATTTTATCCCCATGTACTTCCAATTAATTCAAGAACATTGTGCGCACATATTTTAATTAATTTAAAATCCAATTTCCATTTTCGTGCAATTTTCCAACTTTTGGGCACTTTTATGCAAAAGTGCGTTGAGGTGTCCACACCATTGGACAATACATGAAGAAATCCAACTTTCCCCTTCATAGGAATTTTTTTATAATTTTGGGATGTGCAACGCGCAATATCGCCCCCTTTATTTTAAACCAATCCTTGCATTTAAATAATGCAATTGTGGCCCTCCAAACATTCTCATGTGAGCCCAAGGCCCAACTCTAAGGAGGTGTTGACCAAGCCCACTCTGAGGTCAACAAAACCCTAGCTCACATGTATAAATATACAACATGATTCCTTTTTCCTTTTCTTTTTCTATTTTACATCAAAACCAAACCTAAACCATACATTCAGCCGACCCTTTCCCCCTTCTTCCTTGACGGCCTCGCCAGAACCGCCAGCCCCGCCGGAGTGGTCCACCTCACCCCTTCTTCTTCCTCCCCTTTCTCGCTGCTCACCACCACCACCCTCCACCTTCAGCACCTCACCTCCGCCGTTCTCCTCCCTGCTCGACTCGACACCGCCGAAACCGAGCAACAGCCACCCTGACCCAACGTTCTCCTCCTTCATCTGCAACCGAACCCCGCTGACCACAAGTCCCTCTCTGCCGTCTCCACGAACACGATGACCTCCCCCTCGGCCTCCTCCGTCGACTGCTCACCATCCCCTCCATGTTTTCCTTCTCCGCCGCCTGAACCACAGGCACACACACCATCACCATCTCCCCCATATCCCGACTCCACCACGAGCCCTCGACAGCCACCACCCCCCTCCGTTGACTGAACAGCCGACCACCTTCTTCCTTCCTCGACGAGCACCGCAGCCCCTTCACCTTGCCGGGCCTCCCCGTCCTCCTTTCTCCTCCCTCCTCCCTGAGCAACACCACCACCTCCCCTCATCCCTGTCCTCGACCCAGCTCCTCCCTGTCATTGACCCCCTTCCTGTCCTCCTCCTCCCCCATTGGCCGGACCTTCCCTTCCCTGGCCGGACTTCGGTCAGCAGCCAATACCCCATCATCATCATCTCATCCTAGTCATCACTATTATCCATATTATCGTCCTAGTCATCACCATTATCTACATCATTATCCTCGTCGTCACCAGTATCCACATTATTGTCCTCGTCATCACCATCGTCCACATCATCATCCTCGTCATCACCATCGTCCACATCGTCATCCTCATTATCACCATCATCCACATCGTCATCCTCGTCATCACCATTATCCACCTCATCATCCACATCATCACCCCCTTCACTATTATCATCTACGTCATCACCATCGTCCTAGTCATCATCTACGTCACCACCATTATCATAA
Organism: Iris macrosiphon; assembly: GCA_036927795.1. Lineage (NCBI taxonomy): Eukaryota > Viridiplantae > Streptophyta > Magnoliopsida > Asparagales > Iridaceae > Iris > Iris macrosiphon. The sequence continues at coordinate 124,643,495 of JAYESA010000005.1, forward strand.
TTTCCATCATCATTCTATCAGTATCACAATTGTAATCATCATCACCTTAACCATAACCTAATCATCTCATCATCATTACCCTCGTTATCGTCGTCATCATGGACCCGTCACCCTTGCCAGACAACCCGCAGCAGTCACCCCAATTCTCGTGCATGTGCACGCTGACCCCGAAGATCTATTGGATTGTTCTGTGCGACTTTCGGAGCAGGTTATTGGGACTACATAGGTTTCTCGCTAGGCAAGTATATCTTGCCTTGTTATACTGTTTAAATTCTGTATTATTAGTTGCATGTTTATTATATAACTGTGCGCGTCCGAGAGAGACTCGGGTGCAGCCAACGAAGGCGTTGACGTTTGGACTTGTGTCTGACCTAGTGTCTAGTAGACCCACCTAAAGTTGTGGAGCTATCGATATGATTCCCCAGGCCTTGACACATTTCTTACACGTATTGTGAGTCTCATGTAGGGCACGGACTTGCGTATGTGGTTGGCCACCTGTACGCATAGGTCGTACGACGGATAGGGTATAACTGCTAATAGTGATACATGTTAGAGACTTAGCAGTTATTAGTAGTCGGAGCATAGACTATTATAGTTCGAAGGTCCAATCCTTGTCCTTGTTTGGTTGTGAGGTTGGACTATCGTTCTAACGATAGACTATGAGCCAGAGTTACGACACCGATACTTGTACTCCATCTCGGTGTAGTAGCTACTGCGTGTTGTGGATACAACATACAAAGATCATTTGGCGGGGAAGACAATTAGTACGCGTATGGGACAGACATTTGGTTGCCATAGTTTCAGAGTAAATTGCGGGGCCATGAGCCTCAGTGTTACCCGGTTATGGGCCAGTGTTACCCGCTTATGGGTCAGTAATACCCGATTATAGGACAGTATTACCCGGTTATGGGCGTATATGCTTGTCGATACATCCGACAGATGTTACTAGCTGCGCGCTATCATGATCGATGATGTAGTCAGCATATACTCCTGGCATCCAGTTTACAGCTAATGCCAGGTACTTAGCCTCTGGCTCAACGCTATGCTTTATACCTTTCACCTACCCATACATACCAAGGTTGTCTTCAAAGTGCATTTCACTTAGCTGGTTAGGTCACCCTTGAGTTTTCACAGTATTTACTTTATGGCATGCTTCTATGTATCTTGTTATGTCCATCTGAGGACCTGGTCCCTTTCCAGGTGTAGATGTTCATGAGTATTCGCAGGAGCGCAGATCCGGACTTGCTACGTATACTTCGAGGAGGTCTTCTCTTCGATCCGTGATTGTTAGTTGATATTCTTATATTATATTTATCTTATTTATTTTATATTCTGGTTCGGTAGTGGATTTGTTTCCATCCGACTACCATCATTAGATACCTTATATTGATATCTAGTTCATAGATATTGGTTATTTATTCATTTAATTTCTGTGGATGAGATTAGATTATACATTGTGACTTGTGATAGTTTCTACCACTTATGAATTATTGTTCATGATACAGCTTACGCATGTGTTATGGTTTCCATCTATTGGAGTTGCCATATACATGCGGCTGGCATGCTTACGTGTCCTAGTCCTACGTATTTTGGGACTGGGGCGTGACAGTTATACTTATGAGATACCATATTGCTCCTCCATTTGGAGTTGAGATGATTGACAGGTACCATATTATATTGTTGAGATGTTAGATAATTAGAAATGACACAGAAAACGTTCTACCGTCGATTCGGCGGCGTAGGCTGTGCGTAACCACATACTCGTGCCCGAATTTTCGGGTGTGAGTCGTGACACATGTGTCCTCGGGGTCGAACCCGGGGACACAGGGTTCTCGTATAGTTTTTTGGTTGTTTTTGTAGGTTCGAGGGAGATGTGTCGGACATATGTCCAAATATTTTTGTGGATTGATTGTGGTACTATACTGTGGTGGACACGAAGAATTTGGGTTTGGACACGCCGGGATTATCACTACCATATTTCTAGAATAAGAGTATTTTGTCATTGTGTATTATTATAAATATTATGGTTATATTTATTTATTTCTATAGATGTGCATACCATATGTTATGATTAATATTAGTATTAGTTAGGGATTAGATTATTTAGTTAGACAAAATCCTAGTGGACCTAACCAACTTGACATGACAACTTAACCAACTTATTAGACTAGTCACAATAGACTCAATCTAAGTTAACCCTTCTCCTTAATTAGAAATTAGATTGAACCCACATTAGGATTAGAGGTTTTCACTAATTAATTTTTTCATGACAATACACTAGGGGCATTCTAGACTATTCATATTACTTGGGAAAGGGAGAAGAGGGGGTCGGCCCTATTTTGAGGGTGGATCTCCCTCTCTCTCTCTCTCTCTCTCTCTCTCTCTTCTATTCACTCATTCCATTTTAATCCCCATTAGTGTTCTTTCTTTATAGTTTATCCCACCATCAATTCTACCCCAAATTCCTCTCAAATTTTCTCATCCTCACCATCTAATGAGATTAGAAGTTAGTAGTTACAAGGGGCTTTGGAGAAGAGTGAGTTAGGCTTGGTGATTATAATTGTGTCATATTGAGCTTTCATTGGAAATCTATCTTCCAAAAGGTAAATTTTGAATTTTCCTTCTCTAATTAGTTCCATATAATATATTTTTTTAGAGCATAAAGAATGTACACATGCATTAGGGCTTCCCTTAGAAAGGAGTTTGAACTCCTATTGACCCTATTTATGAATTCTACATTAAGTTTGGTATCCATTTTGGGGGAAATCCGAGAATGGGACACCAAGTGTTTGTCATTAGTTTAATAGACCTAATTAGAGTTATATTGGTCATGTAGGGGTAGTATCGTGTCCACAAATGGAAATGAGTATGGTGTATCACGATACGGTATGATACGATGTGAAACGGGGCTTTGATTTGGGAGTTTTGTGCTTATTGATGTATTGCTCTCTAATATGCATTATAACTAATCATAATAGTTATAAATAGATATATTTAATATATATTTTTATTATTAATAGAGTATTGGGAGAATTTGGCATGAGATTGATAGAGTATCATGACACTAAAGAGAGTATCCTATTGGTGCCCTCAAAGTGTTTAAGGAAATGATTTTTAGAGTGTGTATGGTGTACACTCAATACTATTGGTGATATGTATGTATATATGTATATATATTAAGGTATATATAATTATTTAGTGTGTGAAGGAGGATTATGTGGAGGGGATGCACCGTGCTCAAGTGTAGTGGCTCTACACTAGTGTGGAGTAGCTGTGTTGTTGTTAGTTGGAAATGTAAAGGAGGAAATATAGTAGCAGTAGCAATAACAGGTATTAAGGAGTATTTGGGGGCTTGACAGTGTGATACATTGTGTATCAGATTACAATGGGAGACTTAGATACTGATACTTTGAAGTATTAGTGTGCATTTGTGTATTTTATACATGCTGATACAGTTATGTCCTTGTTCATTGACAGTTCATTATTACCTGTGAGATGATTATCTGCGTACCAGTTTTCTTATTGTCCAGTATTTCTCCTATCTTGTATTTTTATTTTCTACTATTTTATAGTCTTGGTTAAATTAATAGAATTGTTGTTAGTTTATGTGCTTCGCTCTAATCCTGACTGGATAATATTTTTAGAGGATCTCGAGGCTTTCTGTCCCACTTATTACGGACCCGGAGTAGACGAGGATTTCATCCAAGAGCTTCAGGAGGATCTCATTCCAGTATTGGATCCACTATTTGAGACTTAGAGTCTAGTATTTATTTGTAGTTGGATTATAGACTTGAGAAACACTGAGTTGTATATTTTTTGGATACTTATGTTATTGTTTAGACTCTAGACTCCTAGATGTGTAATGTATTTTTTTTTTACTTCTCTTTCCCTTATATCATTATCGTGCCATTTCTCTTTCTTATAGAATTATGTGATTGAGTATTGATATTGTTGTCATATTTATATTCATCTTGTCCTTCTTATGGAGGTGAGATCATTGACTGGTTATATATATTATTGTAAGCTGTGATAGATAGTATTATGACCTAGACAACATTCTACCGCCGATATTGCGGCATAGGTGGATGTAGCCATGACCCATGCCCAAATTTCGGATATGGGTCATGACAGGGATCGGACTCGAGGCTGACACGGTTGACACGAGGATGGAAGACTGGACACAATCTTGGAAATGGACACAGAATTATAGGATTCTGTAGGACACATGAGAGAGATGGAGAAAAATGGGTTTGGTTTTGAATCAAATGGGCGGGTTTGGAATGAGTATGAAGGGAAAAATTGGAGTTATTTATAGGCTAGTAAACTTGGGCTCCAAATTTAGCCCAAGAACATCTGGAAAATTAATTTGGACTAAATAGTTAACTAGGTTCATTCTCTCTAACTAATTAGGAACTCTCTAGAAACAACCTCCTTTAATCACATGTTATTTTAATTAAAACAAATATGAATTAAACTAATCTAGAAACTTTACACTACATATTAAATGGGCTCAATACATTACATCTATCGATACCTATCTGATTGTACACTTAAGGTCCATAGGAAAAAAATTTAATACTGACCCGGAATCCTCTAACCATGTAATTATCCAATGTAATATAATAGTAGTATAAAACAACTATATTTTTCCGACTTGCTAGATATATATCAACTAAAAACTAAATCAGAAGCACGTGACTAGTGAGTTTATTTTAAATAAATTGACTAGTAACTTAAAGTCTTGGTTTCAGTAAGTCCAAACTGGTAACTTCCCTTCCAAATTATTTTGTTAGAAACCTATTCTTAAATTAATTACATTAGTCCACAATAATCCAATGACCCAAAGTACATTTCAAATTTTAATTTCTTTATTATTCCAAACTACCAAAGTCTCGCCCAAAACTAATGTAAATCCTTACATGGTCCAATATCTCAAAAATGAGTTCAAATTGTATTATCAAGATCAAGGGGTTACAATAATCATGATTCTAACAGGGTACAAAGATAGAATATTTAAGTGGGTAAACATAGGCACATATTCAAATTAGTTTCAAGCATAAAAAGAAGGTTTAATACATGAATTCGTGAACGTGAATGTGAAAGTCCAGTTCTAAAATTTTATGTTCGTGACGATGTTTAGCATGGTTTAACTTAGTTTTTCATGATTTTATTATGGTTTCTACCTACCTCAACGAAGTGGCTAGTTTGTCCTTAAGTTTTGTGACATAAAAATGAAGGGGATATATGTTACATACCCATTTTAGGTGCGTTGTTCAGTCATGAACACCATAGAATTCAGCAGCGTCGCACGGAGTTTGATATTGTCTACGAAAAAAATAAAAG
>JAYESA010000005.1:124653837-124988837 GCA_036927795.1 Iris macrosiphon
TTTAGAGACCATTTCAGACTATTTGGATTGTTATATTTGAGATTTGAACTTATGGTTGTTGTTATGACTTGTGACTTTGTATTTCCTTCTCTTTATATCATATCGTGCTTTTATCTTCATATTAGATTCTGTGATTGAGTATTGCTATTGTTATATATCATTGTTCTCCTTATGGAGTTGAGATACTATCGCATGGACTGTGATTATATACCTGTGATAGTCTAGAAAGCATTCTACCGTCGATGTTACACATAGGTTGGACGTATCCATATACTCATGTTCCGATCATCCGGTGCGGGTCACGATACTGCCTTAGGACTGCTTAAAAATAGTATCTCGTTTTGTATCAGAAATATCCGTTATGATAGACAGAAAAATATAAAAAATACATCAATATTATGACTCCCGAAGGAGTTTACACATAATCTATATTAAAAAAACTTAATTAAATAAGCATAATCGACCATCATGATTTTAATTATATCCATAAAGAATTACAACCATGACAAGTCGTGGGTTTAAATCACAGAAACAAAACATATTGATTTCACATCCAACGGAGATGATCGAACTCACGGGAGATCAGGGCCCAACATGTTTGATGATTATGTAGACAAACTCGATGAAATAGAATGTAACAAAGGCGAATAGACTTGGCTAGAGGATTTGAACTTAGTTGTTTGAGTAATGCTAGAAGTAGACTACGAATTGATCGAACAGAAATATTAAAGTTGGACAATTTGACTAGGCGAACTATGATCACGGCATAAACAGTTATTAAATGAGCATGACTTGATGGATTAATATATAACTTGGATGAAACAAAGTATAACGATAAGGTGTCTGTTCGTTCGATGATAACCATAATGTTTGACGTTCTTATCTTATAAGAGTGCAACTCCTTGCTTGCACATACGTCACGTCCGGATTATGACAGTTATCCCGCGAGAGCGTTGGGATGGTGATTTTACGTCCAGCGAGGATAATTGAACTTGCAAAAGACTAGAGCGTAACAATTAGAGGATCATTTCTGACTTATGGTTTGACATGATAAGACGAGTTTCAGGATACAAGTGAATCGAAAGTATTTCGAGGATGTTAGTCTGGAATGTGAAGTAAGTTACGTTCGGTGGACTTGTGAACGAGTACGTAAATTGTGTTAGACGACTTAAGTATTTATGATTGAGATCAAATATTTAGAATTGACTTGTGACATGGTGATCTAGGTTTATGAATGGATAGATAAACTCTATCAAACCTAATTGAGGAGATAGACTATATAAATCGCTAGGTTTTATGTGCAACATGGATATATCGTGGATTTGGTTTAGAGAACGTATTATAGGAACGGCTTTGCTGAAACGGACTCAGACCCTGTGCAAACAAAGGTGTTGATATGTGTATGATGATTTGTGCTCGATGTTTAGAAATCTGAGTGAAGTGAGCTTGGATAAAATACCCTGTACAAACGGACAATGGTTTGACCTTAGGAGTTGGGGCAGCATCATGCAACGGATTTGCACGATAAAATTCGTGGATGTAAATTGTACCTATGACCTTGTGAGCTGACCTAGTGATTAGGCAAATGACCCTATGCTGAGTGAAAGAACTTGTGTGACTGACTTTAGAGTATTGCTTGGAAAAGCCATAGAATTGGGGCAACAACTTAGAGTTAGGCTTGGGTCGATAAGTGTATACTATCTTTGATACGAACGGAATAGACGGTAGGACTTGTACGCTAGTTGGTAATTGGATAAATCATGCTTGATGGCAGTATAATTCTTGGTTTTGAGTTAAATTAAAAATAACTTAGATTTTGATTGACCCCGCTTGAGGTATCATTGTGATTCATAAATTCAAACCCTTGAGATTTTTGCAAGTAGCTTGTCCGACTTTGCTATCGCTAAGTTTGGCTGAAATACATATGTTGGGGGACGCCATGAACGTGTGCACAGTCCAAGACTCAGTGATCTGTTGAACTCGAGTGCAAAGACTTCGCTATCGGTAAGTTGGTTGACATACATATGTTTGGGGACACCTTGAATATGTGCACTATCCAAACTCGCGATATGCTGATCTCGAATACTAGTGCAAGTGAATATGTTAGATTCACATGGACGAGTATAATAATTTGGGTAAGTTAGCCTCAGCCTAAGATTTTTGTGCACGATAGATTATATTATACCCTGCATTAAGCGATATATATTCTGCGCTATGGCGTAGTAGAGACTGAGTCAGAGAATACGACGTTCGAGTAAATATAGCCAGTTTGTATTGAGTGATAGAGTCACTCAATGAAATAGACCTAGCATGCATATGACACGACGTGAGAAAAATAAGCAGGAAGTTGTGTTCTTACGGGTCTAGTAATACGGAGTGATATGCTTGAGTTAGATTCGATATTATGCGATAGAACGTGTTTCGCTCAGGAAGTCTCGAGGGTGAGACTTGTTCTAAGTGGTGTATAATGTAAAGACCCGCTCCGCGTCAATGTGGAAAGCCAATTCAAATGGTGCAAGTGCAACGACCGTCCCTCCTTACTCAGTGAGATGACTTGCTTGATGCAAAAAAATTTAGACTTGTCCCTTCAGGAGTTCAGACTTAGGCTTTCAAAGACGTGCTCGGAGTATCGCTCGGTCGAGACGAATCATCGCTAAGGTAGGTGGCTACGATGAACATGTCTTTGCTTAGTCTGCACACATAAAAACTTGGATGATACAGTTAGATCGCTAGACGATAACCTTTTTGCATGATAATAAAAGAAGTCAACGCACCTAGCTAAGGGAATAATCCCATCTTATATCTCTTTGCATAGAACATGGAAGTAGATCGGTTGAACGGAATAATATGCTCGCTTTATAGTTCTTATAACCTCGCCCTCGTAGCTTTACTTTTGTTCCTTATATGTTCCTTCAAGTATATTGCTTCATATGTTTTGAAATACTGGTCATATATATATTGCCTCGATATGGAAGTACGACACAGATCATGGTTCACTTACCTAAGACAGAAAGACTATCAAAATAGTCCTTTCTGAGCTAAGTAATAGATATATGAAAAGGCTTCGGGACCGTTGGGTCGCCAAGGCAACTTCCGAAATGGAAGCTGTAATAAGTAGAAAAAATATCACCTTAACTGTGTATTAAAAAGAACACACAGATAATACGGTGACTATAACATGCATACAATGCTATGAACTTATACTGAATTGCTTGAACAGATAGACTATGCTATGGACCTATATTGAATCAATGTGTTCTACTTATATTTCTTAAAATGCCTCGTATGTTAACTTAGTGTATAGATCATCCTTGGTCATGGACAACCTGTGCACATGCTTATGGTTCCCGCGAACGGTGCATCAGGGTATTGGGGTCGATCCGAACTGGTCAGAAACATTCGGATAGTCGTTTGCTTCAGACGGGAAGGTGTGTAGCGGGGCTCGCTCCCTGCGTTGCATCATATTCTCGTGTCGAGACTATAACTTGTCCATGGTGGCTCATCAGGTCATAAGACCAAATATGTATTGTAAAGTATATTACATACGTGGTAGTAACCCGCGTATGGACTCATATGGACTTGAGGCAAGTAACGGATGTACTACGCACTATGCATGCAGATCATTAATTCAACAAAGTAATCTGAACCTCTGAACACACTTGAATAATCTGAGTATAACATGCATGAACAAGTATAATATGCCGGAAATATCTGAGTAATCTGAACGATCTGAATATAATGTATTTGAACAACCTGAGTCACAAAGTGATATGTATATCACAAATCTGTGTATATCGTTCACCTGAGTCAGAAATACACTCGTAACACTTGTGTTGCTTATGCGATCATTGGTTTCATTATATATATATATATATATATATATATATATATATATATATATATATATATATATATATATATATATCCGTGCTTTGTTAACTTTATTGTATCTTTAGACAGGGAAGGACGAACTGTAAGATGGTAAGTCGCGCCATGTTACTCATATGACACTTTTAATCTGCATCACGAGCTAGGTTTTATATTACTTCCATAAAACTGATCATAAGGCAAGATTAGAAAGACAACTTAATATTTTTGTACAGAACTAATATAAAGTGTTTAGATTTATTGAGCGGGCGAGAAGCCTCCCCACCAGTGTATTCATATACTGATAAACCACCAGATTGCTTGCAGGGTGAGGGAGAACCTCGTTCGGTGCTGAGTATCCCCTCGTGTACGCTAAGATGTGGAGTTCGCTCTAGAGCCATGGAGTGTTGCGTCCAGAGATGAAGCATATATACATGACATAATATTGGAATATCGCCTATGTATCATTCAATGTTGTAAGCCGCTTGGCACGCCTTTATTTGTTTCTAGAGAGCTTGAGCGACTTGTAATCTCGGCCTAACGCCGCTTGTAACCTTATTCATTATCAATAAAGAGCTTGTTATTTTATTATACTTGTGCTTATTCAATGTTTCCACTTTGTCTACTCTGTGAAATAGTTATCGAACGGTCGTATACTTGTGTAGTTCAAATTTTTGCTGCATTGGAGACTATCTGTGAGACTTTGTGGCTTAGTCATTTTACCACATATTCAAATATTGGCTTTGCACGGGCGCAGCTTGTGCTCGTGCGGCATCACGTCCTGATGGGAACAATCGTCCTGCGGTAGCGCTGGCGTGGGGATTCGCGTTCAGCGGGAACAGTCGGTCCTGCGGGAGATTGGGGCATGACACTCCCAACATTTTTATTTCCTTGGTTGACCTCTCGGGGTGATCCTGTGGGAGATCCTACTGGAGATCGGGGCGTGACATCCCCGTTCCCGATATACGTATTTAGAACATATTATATTTTAGCATGGTTGCATGTGCATGGAGACTAGACTCATTCTTTGGTTTAACCTGGTTCATGGTTCATTTTGTGGGTTGGTTCAAGTCATAAGAACCCTTGTTATAACCCTCAACCCTACCATATATAACCCAACCTTTTCTCTCTCTCTCTCTCTCTCTCTCTCTCTCTCTCTCTCTTCACTTCTTTATTTCTTCCTCTATCTTTAGTTTTCCCTTCCATTTTTATAGGCAAGTATACCTTGCATAAGAAATATAGAAAGCCTCCATATTAATTAATTATTATATTCTTTGCATGATTTTTAACACATTTAGAACTTGTAGTTTTCGGATTTGGTGGAAGGATTAGTATAGATCTACATTTCTAACTTAGGACTTTTATGGGTTTCATGAGTTTTCCTTGATTTTGAACTATTAAACATGTATTTTTGAAAATCAGTTTTTGCTACATAATAGAGCTTTCAATTTTAAGCGTTTTGGCTTTTGGTTCACTTGATTTGGACTTAAAATGAGGATTTTATGGTCAAAACTAATTTTTGGGTTTTTTGAGCTTCCGTCATGGCCGAACCTGTTGTTGGAGAGGAGGAAGTTCACATGAGCCTAGCGAACTATGCGGATGAGAGTGATATGCGACCTGAGAGGGTTATGCGGCCTGAACTCTTTACCGCATACTGACAACATGTGTCCATCTTGTTGGATGCATGACTGCTTATTTACACAAGTGTTCTTGAACTCCTTATGTTTTCACTCGCTGAATGAATGAGAAATTTGCTAAGTCCAAGAGATATCCATGCGGCCGAGTGACTTATGCTGCAAGCAGAGGATGCGGCCACTTTACTTGGATGCATAACTCTTAACCGTTGGCACATATTTCTTAGATTTTGTCTTTACTCTGACATGCTTTATTGGCTTGTCACATCCACCACTTCAGTCACTTTTTTCTAACACACTTTATTGTATGTCACATCAATCACTTTATGTCACTTTACCGACACATCATTTATTAGTTGTCACTTTGACACTTATCCCAAGGAGTAGACTTTAACCCTGAGCATGCGGCCTGGACTTCATATGCGACCAAGTGGTTCATGCGGCCCTGACTTCATATGTGGCAGACCAGGACTTTCCATGCGGCCCAGACTTCATATGCGGCCAGGACTTCCCATGCGGCCTAGAGACCCATGCGGCCTTGATGGTTTGATTGAATGTTTCTGATTCTTTTTTGATTTATAATTAGGTTAATACTTGTGTAATAATTCAAAGAAAGAATGAATTTAGTAACCAGACCTCGTGCCAGACATGACCATGAGCTAACATGGCATGAGTTGAACAAAGATTTCAGTATGAATCAGACTAGTAGATAGTGACTAACTGGCTATGTGCATGACATAAGCATTCGTGTTACAATATGATCTTGATTCATGTGACCCAATATATAATTAGTAATTAGACTCGAATATTGTATCCGTGCTGATACAAATTATTGCCTAAAAATGTATATGATCAGATGTGCGCCGAGGTGCGACATACCGTGTCACGTGTTAAGTAATTTATATTTGGGTTATGCATCGAGAATGCCTCCAAATTCCTGAACACGTGATATTAGAAATATATATATTATTTTTTCAGCACGGGCATGATATGCAAGTCAACTACCAAAGCGTGGCTAGGATATTGATTGACTGAATATTGCAGACATGCTCGGGTGAATCCAGATTGAACTTCTATGGATTCGTATCTAGCGTGCTCGTACTTTGTACGACATCTTAAGAAAAATTCTTATGTAACCACACCTTGAGATTTCGAACACAATATAGGGCTAATTAGGTAACTAAAAGTGGTAGTAACATTGGAGGGAACAGCATCCCGAGATCATGCCAACGAACCTTCCCACAAAGATTCATTATAAGTGCACTTTGAGCTGGCCACCACAGATATTGTATATCATTCGCCTTAGTGGAGTGCAGTATCTGACCAATTATAAATAACGCCAAGCCACTATTTTACTATAGGAACATTGGAACCGCTAATACCGTATTTTTAGTGCAGTGGCCCTCCGAGGAACTGATGCATCCTGCAAGTGCCAGCATATTCCTTATTTGGTTCGGTTAGCTCATGTTCGGCACTGGCGTGATCTGAGGATACCTATTATGTATTATTTCTGAGATAACCTCAGACTCCACAAAATAGCAAGTCGTACAAGTGATTGGCCGATATAAGAAAATAGACTTGGTTGTGATTGTATTATTCGGTTAGTAGCCTAGGAAAATGGACTATCATAGTGTGATGGTTCAACCCTTCTACTTGTTTGCTTGTAGGGTTGGGCCTTTACGCTAGGATATTCCATAGACCAATGTTACGACACTGAACATATATATTATTATATAATTATTTCTTGGATTTTTGTTTCTTTATTTCGTGCTTCCTTTGTGGTACTTGCTATTTGGGGTCTAACCCCACTGGTTTTGCATGGCCAGGTTACGAGCTAGCACCCGAGGATCCAACTCACTATCCCCCAACTTATGACACATACCAGGAACATGGTCGCAGAGGATAACGAGTGGATTTTCTTCTTCCTTGCTTGTTATTATATATTTACTTCTTTTGGGCATTTAGCAACCGGCACCTATTAGCCGGCACGTCTGGACATTTTCCTCCTTACATGAATGTATTAAATCAGACTGCAACTGATCACTCTTATGTACTTTTGTTATTCTTTCAGCTTCTTATTTTGCACAGTTGGTCTCTAGACCATTTTCATAAAGCGTTTGGGATGCCTTATTGCTTTTATATATTCAACCATACATATATATACATATAGATATATACACTCTTACATATAGATATAGTATCTCATATATACTTATACACATAGACACATAGCTATATACACTTAGCTACATTTACACACACACACACACACACACACACACACACATATATATATATATATATATATATATATTACACAAGTCACATAGAATTATGAAGCCATAAATCAAACACGTGGAGTACACCGCACCTGTATCACACTCATTCTATGATACGCTTGCGATACGAGTCCACCACACAATCAAACGTATCCCGAATGACACGAGCAAGTCTAAAATAGTATCTATGAACAATACGAAGAGCTAATTAATCAACTACGTGTCCGTGTCAAGATGTGACATGCACAAAGACCCGTGTCGGAGAAAAAACTCCCAAATCAACCTGTATCTCCAAATTGATGGGATACGGCCTACACGTAATCAATTTTGGATATGACACTAGCCACAAACAATCAAATACATGTCAATTTGGTCTAATTGACTAATTGACAAACACAACATGTGTCAATCTCGGAATTCCCCCAAAATTGACACAAAAATACACATAACTTTCTCCATAGGCCTCCTATGAACCTAATTTCAATTCCTATGGGTAGCCTTAGCATATGGGGTGATTCCTTATGGTTAAATCATAGATTTAGAGTCCAATTAAAGGAAAAAAACTAAATTGTACCTATTAGGAGTTGGATTTCTAATACAACCTCCAAATTGGATTAAATTGGCCTTCAACTTGTAGATCATTACTCCTCTTTATAGATCCTAGCTCCTCTTTGTAGATCCTTGCTTCCTCCTTCTAGATTCTTGCTTTACTAGCCTGCAATGGTGGTTTCGGAAGGAATTGGGAAGAAATTTGGTAGAGATTTATTGTAGGAATGAAGAAATTTGGTTGAAAGAAATTCTAGATCTAGATTTGGAATAAAAAATGAAGAGAGAGAAAGTTTTCGCCCCCTTTATATAGGCCTCTTTTGCCCCCTCCCTCAAGCTACTATGCAAATTCTAAATTACCCCTTGGGGCCTCTCATGAAGAAATTAATTAAGGAGGGAAGGTTCTAGTATAATGGATTTAACTTAATTAATCATCCTCCTAATAAATGGACTTATTATTGGGCTCAATTCTAACTAGAATTAAATATTGGTCCATGCATCTAATCTAAACTAGTTAGGTCCACTAACACAAGTCCAAAAATAAATCTAACATGCTAACAATAAATAAATATTTAACATGCACAATATTTAATTAATTACCAAATGACTAAAATATCCTTTGTGGTAGTGACAATGTTTGAGACATTGCCAGAGAGGCTGAATATACTCACTGGCAATGGGATCGTAGAAGTTAGTAGGATGTGTCTGTCACGCCCCAGTCCCAAAATATCGAGGGACTAGACACGTGGCAATGGCCAGCAGCACACACCGATGGACAATCCAATTTAATGGATCTATCAGGGCGTACTTAAGCTGTAGTACAACAATAAGGATCTAAATATACTAATCTCATCCACAGAAATGAATACAATAATATAAGAATCATAAAGCAAGATCAATCTCAATAAAATATAAACTCGGAAAATAACTCGATAATGAGTCTGATACATTTGTCAAGATACAAGAATAAAGCTAACCACAGCAAATACTGAGTATGGAACAGTATATACTCAGAAGATAACCACGGTGATCACTCGTCTACTGAATCTGGTACTACTCTAGTAACTGTTCCTATTCATGCTTCTGCTCCTGCTAATGCTCCTGTACTGTATAACTCTGGGTGGATCTCCTCTGCTAATCCTGGGGACATAATCCGGATCTAGGTCCTTAAGGGACATAGCAAGGTACAAAATAACTCAAGCCATAAATAATGCAGTGCAGAAAATAAATAAAATAAATAGGGTCAATATGTAACCATCTATGTGAAATACAAGTGAGAACATCACCAGTACTCAGGCTGAAACCACTACAAGCTCTGTGTCGGGGAGCCGGTAGCAGTGATATCATGTAGTTGTCTAGCTCGGAGAGAGACTAAGACGCCGGCATAATATAGTCAACCTGTAGCCTGTGTGACTCTCCAGCCATAAATGAAATAATATGGGAACACTATAACCAGCTAAATGAAATGCAAGATGAGAGCAGCACTAGAACTCAGGCTGAAACCACTACAAGCTCTGTGTCGGGGAGCCGGTAGAAGTGATATCATGTGGTTGTCTAGCTAGGAGAGAGACTAAGATGTCGGCATAATATAATCAACCTGTAGCCTGTGTGACTCTCCCCAACCAATATAATCATGCATCTCATGTCCACAATGTCTCATGTCCATGCCACGCAGGATCATAACTAATGCAACAAGTCATAATGAGATCTAAGAATATAATGTCTATGTCATGAAACCTGTATCCTATATAGTATTAACATGAATATCTCAGGAAGATTCTATCTCATAAATAGTGTCAAGTGTCCTGGGTTATGATGTACTTGATAAGACAAGTACGAGAATGTAAAGGGTCACGATATCCATCTCTAGGTGACGTTACACAACTCCGCGTACGGTGTTGGCACCCAACTATTAATCGGATGCTAAGTAAGTCACATGGTCCTAGGTCAAGCATGTACCACAATATATATATAAGCCAAGGAAATAAGTAACAAGAACTACAAGTTTTGGCAAGGTACACTTGTTTGGGGTTTGAATACCAACAGTTGTCCCTGTATCAGTGGATCCTGCAGGTACTCCTCCAAAAGCTGTAATAAATATCACCAACAGTCTCAAAAAATATCAAATAGCTAAAAATGCCTATCCTTAAGTCCAATTTGGACACAGGGGCAAAAATGACAGTTTCTGGTCAAAGCGGGGTCCACATGTGGGCCGCTTTGTACCAAAAAACGTGTCAGGGTCAAAGGTCTCCAAGTTCATCCAACTTAGTGTCAACAAGTCAGGAACGATGATACGAACCCAACGGAACTTCCAGAACTAGATTCCGATGAGCCGTTCACAAAATCTCCCGTCAAGTGGAGCCGCGAGGCCCACGATACGCGATTTTGTCAACGTTCTCAGAATCGAACCAAACTTGGGTCACAGGATCAGCGTATTGCTACGAGTCAGATGACGCAAGTTTTGTCTCGATCCGACGTGTGTACACAAAGTTACAACGTGTTCCAGAACAGGCGGATACGGGACGTTATCGGCGGATACGCGTTGATTTCGGTCTGCACGCACATCCAAATCAACTTCTGCAAAATCCCGCACGTCTGTATCAACGGCGCGCACATTTCGGTAAAGACCGTGCACGACCAAGTTGTCCCGTTTGGCGGGGCGTATTCAATTCTGGGGTAAAACAGGGCGTTGGTTTCCCTATTTTTGGATCGGGGTTTACAATTGCCACCGGACGCGACGCACCGAGCGGGTTGCACGGGCATCGAGAGGGTTACACAGTCTACCCGACACAACTGATGGAACAAAAAATGGAACAACGAGGAGAGAGAACGGGTTACCTGAATAGGGCTTCGTGGAATAAGAATTTCTCGTGTCCGGGTTACTGTTTTGTGTCCTGTCTCGAGTTTGCTGTGTCCGGAGCTAGGGCGGCTGTGTCTGGGCCACTGTGTCCGTGCCAGGGCAGCGGTGAGGGGGTGTTCTGGTAGGGCGGAGCCCGTCGACGGCTAGGGCGGTGGTCGGGCGCTGCAAGTCGGCGGAGAGAGGTCGGTGGTCGGGGAAGATGAGGTCGGGGCGGCTAGGGCGGAGCGGTGAGGGGGTGTTCTGGTCGGTGGTCAGGGCTAGGCTAGGGCTAGGGCGGAGCGGAAGGCTGTGGAGGCGGTGAGGGGATGGTCGGGGAAGACGAGGGTGGTGTTCGTCGAGCGGTCAACGACGGCTAAGGCGATGGAGCTCGTCGGGAGGAGGAGACGAGGGTGGAGTCGGGGCTGGTTAGGGTTCAGGCAGGGTTCAGACAACCGGGACGGAGCTGCGGGCGACAGAGAGATGAGAGAGAGAGGGTTTACGGCGGTGGAGGCGCAGACTTTGAGGCAATAAATAGGGCCGGAACAGTGATTCCGTTAGGGATTCTGACTTGGGGTTAACGGGTTTGGGTCGGGTCGGGTCAGCGGGTAGCGGGTTTGACCCAGATTCGTTAAGTTTAGGCGCGGGTTCGGGTAGTCGGGTTTCGGGTCGGGTTTAGATCCGACCCGACCCACTAAGGTTGGGTTCGGTTCAGTTGAACCGGGTCTGGGTTGATTTGGGTTGGTTTAGTTCAATTGAACCGGGTTTATTTCTAGGGTTTAATTCGGTTTATTTAAACTTAGTTTTTAGGACTTTAAAAATGCTTTCAGAGTCCAATAAATTTCCAAAAAATTACCCTATGTCTAATTTTTTATTTTACACCATAAAATATTATTTCTATAATATTTTAATATTAATTAACATCATTTAAAAATCATTTAATTATAAATACCTTTATTTTAATTACAAAAAAATCACAAAAAATTGTAAAAAATCTAAATTAAAAATTCATGAAAAATCAGGGGGATTATAGTGCCTAGCATATCTAGTCATAGTATTTGGATATTTATTACCTGTAAATTTGATCGAGTTCCCTATGGGTAACTTTAAAGTTATCTTAGGCATGGACTGGTTGAGAGACAGTCATGATAGACTGTCGTGAAGGTTGAGTGTTGTTTAGAATTCCTGGTCTAGAAGAATTTGTCCTTAGCAGAATAGCAAGGGACCGGTACAAGGGAGAAGTCACAATAGTAGCAAAGGAAGAAGATCCGATACCCAAGATAGTTGAAGAATTTATGGATATATTTTCCAACGAGCTTCCCGGATTACCCCAAGTTAGAGAAGTAGAGTTCTGTATAGAGCTGATGCCAGGAGCAGAACCAGTATCCCAGAAGGTATACCCAATGTCACCATCAGAGCTTGATCAGTTATATCGAGACGTGGAAGAACTGAATGTGAAGAAGTTTATTCGGACTAGTGGATCATCGTGGGGAGCACCAGCGGTATTGGTGAAGAAGAAGGATGGATCAACGCGATTGTATATGGATCACAGACGATTGAATGCAGTGACCGTGAAGAACAAGTACCCATTACCCATGATTGATAATTTATTTTATCAATTAAGCGGAGCAAGAGTCTTCTCCAAGATAGATTTACGATCAGGATATCATTAGGTGCGAGTTCGAGAGCAGGATATACCGAAGATAGCATTTAGGTCACGATAGGGCATTACGAATTTCTAGTTATGCCATTCGGACTGACTAATGCTCCAAACGTATTCATGGATTTGATGAACCATATCTTCATGCCATACTTAGGCTAATTTGTGGTATTATTCATCGATGACATTCTTGTGTATTCTCGTAATGAGGAGGAGCATGAAGAATATATAGGGATAGTATTACAAACTTTAAGGGAGCACCAGTTATATACGAAGCTTAGTAAGTGTGATTTTTGGCTGGATCACGTATCTTTTCTTGGGTATATTATTTCTGGAGCAGGATTGTCAGTTAATACCAAAAAGATAGATGTAGTAGAGAACTGGCCAGTTCTGAAGACAGTAGCAGAAGTGAGTAGTTTCCTAGACTTGGCAGGATACTACAGAAGATTTGTGTCAGACTTTGCTAAGATCTCAAAACCTTTGACTCAGTTTACGTATAAAAAAGTTAATTTTGTGCGGTCAGCGAAATACCAGATAGTCTTTGAAGAGTTGAAGAAGAAGTTAATCTCTGCACCAATCCTTACTCTTCCGACAGGCTTCGGAGGATTTACAGTGTATTGTGATGCATCTGGCAAAGGACTTGGATGCAACTAGGTAGAGTAATAGCGTATGCTTCTCGTCATCGCAGGGGTCACGAGAAGAACTATCCAACTTATGATTTGGAGTTAGCAGCAGTAGTATTCGTACTTAAGATGTGGAGGCACTACTTATATGGTGATTTAGAAATATTCACAGATCATAAGAGTTTGAAGTATGTGTTCATGCAGAAGGACCTGAACATGAGGCAGAGAAGGTGGCTAGAGTTATTAAAAGACTATGATGTAGAACTTCAGTACCATCCAGGCAAGGCTAATGTAGTGGCTGATGCACTGAGCAGAAGAGGTAACAAATTTATGTTGACTACTCAGAAGCACATTCTAGAGGACTTACGAGATATGGGTATCAAGATAGTACTTCCATAGAGTACAGGAGTTCAGGCCAGCCTACTAATTCAGTCAACTTTGGTAGATAGAATCAAACTAGATCAGGCAGAGGACCCAAAGATTCAAAAGCTACAAGAAGAATGTGAGTTGAGTCTTCGGAAGGAGTTGACAATACATGCGAATGGAACGCTAAGGTTTGGGGATCGTCTATGCGTACCAAGCGGGGATGTTCGGCAAGAAGTTATGACTGAAGCACACAATTTCCATTATTCCATTCATCCGGGAGGCATGAAGATGTATCAAGATATCAAGCAATACTTTTGGTAGAACGGAATACAGAGGGAAATAGCACACTTCGTATCACGATATCTGATATGTCAGCATGTGAAGGCAGAACAACAGAGATCGACATGATTATTACAGTCGCTCCCTATTCCAGAGTGGAAGTGGAAACACATTGTAGAAGCATGAAAAATACGCTGGATAGCTATACGCAGCAGCCTGATACGGGGCAGCGCAAACAGAGGACCTCAAAGCCATCAAACGTGCAACAGAGCTTTTTCGCTGAGCACAGCGTAAAAATGTAGGCTCAAGGACCATCCGCATAATGCAGTATGTCCAGACTGCTTCAGCGTAAACAGGGTACTTCATCGCCTTTATGGCGTAAAACTCATCTACTTTTAATGCAGCATTGAAGTGTACGAGAAACGCTTCGTATTCTTCGAAATGAACCTGTCAGATCATGCAATGAACCTGACATCTGGACTCCTGACAAAGAGTACTGCACGACAACCCAAGCGACGGGTATCATGATGGCGCGGCACTGCAACCCAGGCTGTCATTTACTGCCATTTCCTTTGCGTAAACCACTTTTACACATACGAAGGAATACGCTGCCTAGTTTTACATAGGCCGATGTGAGCTATTTACGTTCCGCAGAAAACAAACAGCCTGCCACATCAAAAGCTGCACTTCGTACAGGACTCGAGGCACGTCTCTGCATTTAATGCGCAGGGCGGTGACAGTTTCTCGAGGCACGTCTCTGCATTCAAAGCGCGGAATACTGACAGATGCCCAAGGCACGTCTCTGTACCGGATGCACAGAAGGGTGGCAGGCCTTCAAAACATGACTCCTCATTTAATGCACAGGATAAATGGCAGATCTCTATATTTAATGCTGGAGATTTGATTAAATGTCACCGAACCGTCGTTTAGTGACATCCCTTTTGCGTAAACTACTCTTACGCATATAAATGAATACGCCACCCAGTTTTACACAGGCAAACGTGAGCTTCTTACGCTCCGCAGAAGGCAAACAGACCGCCACATCAGCAGTTACTCTTAGTACAAAATTTGAGGCGCGAATCTGCATTTAATGCGCAGAATAATGGCAAATCTTAAAGACAAGCCTCTGCATTTAATGCGCAGGATGGGGGCAGATCTCTGCATTTAATGCAAGAGATTTGATTATATCTCCAAAAGTCGTAATTCCGGCTAAAACGTCCATATCATCTCGGCTTCTATGCCCACTCAGCTTCTATGCCCACTTGGCTTCTATGCCTACTCGGCCTCTATGACCACTTGGCTTCTACGCCTACTCGGCCTCTATGACCACTCGGATTCTACGCCTACTCGGCCTCTATGACCACTCGGCTTCTATGCCCACTTGGCTTCTACGCCTACTCGGCTTCTATGCTTATTTTGGCTTCTATGCCATGGTGACAGTCATTGGCTTCTACGCCTGTCACGACCCACACCCGGATATTCTGGCACGAGTACGTGGGTACGTCCAGCCTACGCCGCAGTGTCGGCGGTAGTACGCTGTCTAGGTCATATTCACAGATAATTTAAAATCTATCTCATCTACAAGAATAAACAGGCAAGGATAATCACAGGAAATAGGAATGCTAAGATTTTATAATATTTAATTTGTGACAACCAAATCCACAGTTAATACAAAACCAGAAGATAAATCGGAGACAAACCCGATTACTATGCTAAAAGGAAATACTAGCTAACTGGTTGACTACTCCTCAAAGGTAGTCTCCTGAGTAGGAACCGGCTCCTCAACAGTATCATCTGCTACGTCATATGGGCCATAAAAGGTGGGGGCATAGTCCTCATCAACGCCTAATATCAACGGATCCAGTCAGAAAAGGAGCAAAGTACCAATACACAACAAAGCTTAAACTAAATAATTATGACAAGTAGAAAAGAACTGACTAAGTATCACGATGAGAATATGCATAATAAGTAGTAAAATTAACTAAGGATTAATCACAAAAATTAGGAATATAAGTAAAACAGGATTAATTGCTATAAACCAGGGACATGAGTAAAACAGGAATATAATGAGACAAGAAAATATAACTGTAACATGACAACAGGAACTATGTGTGTGTGATTGTGTATTTAGAATACATAGTTGGCATGTAGGGGTTTATAAGGCTAATCCGGCACGTCATAGACGGCTATTAGTCAGGAATAATCGATATCCGGCTGGTGGTACAGTCGTGTACCAACAGCTATTAGACAGGACAGGGGGAAAGGTAAACTATATGCCTCCTAGTATTCTCCCACCCGACACGAAAAGCAAGACATGAAATCCAATATTCTAACACGCACACCCGAATCGACTTTTGTGAAATCCCAAGTTTGGTTTGATTCTGAGAACGTCGGACACGCGTTGCTTGCTGATAGACAGACTTGCATAGGCTACCACTTCACGCACCAGTACGGAAATATAGAGACGGACATGGCCAGCTACCTCGTACAAGGTACTGTACGTCATACGACAATCACGACTGTAGCTAGACAAGGGGGTGCATAATGCACTCAAGTCACCTAGGTTCAAGAACATCTATGTCTCAATCATCAACCAAGAACCAATAAGAATGAACATATAAGATAAAGCAGTTAGGCGTCCCTAACGCTCTATCAGAATGATCAAGAAACTAGTTATACATGATGGTACACTAGTACATTGCTAAGACTACATGATTGTAAGTTAGTCACGGTATGAATAATATACAATCATGTAGAGGAACTAATGTACGAATAAACCAGCAAACAAGTACCGTCGGCTAAATGCCAAAAGATAATAGAAAATGATACTCATAGTGGGGGAGAAGAAACCCACTCAAGTTCCTCGGCAGACATCCTTCTGATGTTTGCCATCATTCAGATGCAGGACATAATCATCGGGCTCTACTACTAAACTTGGCCAAACAAAACCAGCGGGATATGGCCCCGAGAGCAAGTACCACAAAAGAGCACAAGTAAATAAAAAACCCAATAAATACATAAAATAGGAATCCGTGCCACAATTGCAAGCGTTTGACCTTTCATCAAAGCAGTAGGATACCTCTACAACCAAACAAGGACAAGAGTTATCACACAATGCCAAGACAGGGTATGACTCACCAATTGTGAACATGACGATGATATAGTATATCAGTATAGTCCAGAACACACATGCCACAATACCAGCTAAGATATAAGTATAATATACAGCTTCGGTACATGACCTATTGTGACACATTGGCGCAACCCTACAACCAAACCAGGACAAGGGTTGAACCGTCATACCATAATAGTTTATGGCCATAGACTACCAGCAAATACTCTTTTAAATTGGTTAATCAATCCTGTGGCTTGTTATGTGGAGTCTGAGTTATCTCAGAACAGATGCATAAAGAAATTCTTAGATTTTGAGCTGTTTAGCAGGGCTAATCGAGCCATAGTAATCACATAGCATATTGTATATTATGCACCGGTCCCTCGTAAGGCTACCGTGCTAGAATCATATAGAACATATTGATTCAGAAAAGGCAGATACGGGGCGGTATCCGCGGATACGCGTTGATCCCGGTGTGCACGCACACCCGAATCGACTTTTGTGAAATCCCACACGTCCGTATCGACGGCGCGCACGTATATGTGAAGACCGCGCACGACCAAGTCGTCCCGTTTGGCGGGGCGTACCCAGTTTCGGGGTGAATCGGGTCGTTATTTTTCTTGTTTTTGGATCGCGGTGTGCGATCACCACAGGACGCGATGCCCCGAGCGGTTTGTCCGGGCACCGAGAGGGTCATACAGGCTTCACAACGCAATTTACGGAATCGAAAACGGGGCAGCGAGGAGAAAATTACACGTACCTAAATGGGGCTCGAGAAATTAGGATTTCTCGTGTCCGTCGTGTCCGACACGAGTCGACACAGGGAAGAATTAGGGCTAGGGTTAGGGTTTTGGCCGGAGACGGCGGCCTGACCGGAGCTGAGGCGGAGGGAGGCCGAGGGCGGCTCGCCGGGGAGCTGGGGCGATGGCTGGTGGCGGCGGAGCCGACGGGAGGTGGGCGGAGCCGACCGGTGCTGCGGCTGGATCGAGTGAGAGGAGGAGGAGAAGGATGAGGGAAGGCCGGAGGCGAGTGCTGGAGGAGGAGAGGGCCGAGGAACTAGCGGCTCACGGCGGCGCGGCAAGGAGGGGAAAGGCGGCGGCGGAGCTAGGGTTCAGGCGGGGGAGCTGGGGATGGCCGGAGGCGGGGGGGGTCTGGGGTTTAAATAGGAGGAGAGGGCGCGGGGTCAGCCGGGTTAGGCGGAGGGAGGGGGGACGTGGCGCCGGAACGGGCGGAGCAGGGTCGTGGGGGACTGGCCGCCGGATGCGGCGGAGGACGCGGGCACCGGAGCGGCCACGCGGGGGCTGGGGAGAACTGTTCAGCGGGTTTGGGTCTCCGCGGGTCGGGTCTAACCGACCCGACCCGACCCGGATGGCAGATGGGCCGGGCTGGCCTAGCCAGGTGGGCCGCGGGGCTGGGATTTTAAGTTAGGTTTTAATAAAATATAAATAACAAAATAAATATTAAATAAATAAATAAATAAATAAATAAGTAAATGTTTTTAGGAGATTAAAAATAGGTCCGGGGTCCAATAAATTCCAGAAAAATTACCCTAAGTCCAGTTTTCAATTCTACACCATAAAATTTTATTTTCATAATATTTTAATATTATTTATTATCAATAAAAAAATTATTTAATAATTAGAACCCTGTTTTTAATTACAGAAAATTTCCAGAAAATTGCAGAAAATTATGAAAAATCCAAGTTTAATATTTTTATAAAATCAGGGGTTTACAATCTACCCAACTTATAAAATTTTATCCTCAAAATTAAATTTAAGCCATAATCTATTAATCCTTCATGTACATAAGGCAAGTCAATCGCAATCTCCTTGCGATAATTAAAATCCTAATCATATCCACTGCAATCACTTCAAGGTTAAGATGACTACTATTCCAATCAAAATTCAACCTATGGTTATCACTTCTTACTTTCTCAAATTACCCACAGGCAAATTTTAAATTAAGTCCATATAACATCTTCAAGATTTGCATACGCTTATAAATTTGCCTTACGATTCTAACTATCATAATTTCCTCTAGAAGTGATTCGAGTCCAATAGTATTCCCATTCATAATTGTATGCTTCAACTTTTTAAATTCCATTCACATCCTCAATATTCCGACTAGGTAGTCCAACCATCAAATTTTAATTCTTAATTCAAATCATCAAATTGAAAAATAATTTATATGTAGTCCACCAATGTTCAAGTCTGAAATTCTATATTTTTATCCTCTAAATTTTCAAAATTAGAATGGCTTGAACCTCTCCCAATCTAATCTTACTCGGTCACAATCTAAAAGAGATTTATCTCGAGTTGACAATGCACTGCTATCCAACTTAGAATTTATCCATCCATCACATAAGGCTATATACCTTAAGAAAATATTCCTTAATATGTTTACTCATGTCATTCAATCCTCGAAACTTCAACGCCGATCATATATGATATGTTAGATAATCCTCAAGTATGTGATCGGCCTATGAGACATATCTAGTATTCTCTGTGTACCAAACTTATACCAAGCACGAGGTTTCGTCTTTCCGAAATAAGGGAAGACGAAGACCAATAATAAAGAGTTCAAGGGAGGGGTAATAGAATAGAAGTGTCGGAATCAAGACGTTTAAAGAATTCAAATGGGAATTGTCAAGCAGTTATGGACTGAATTTCTATTCTGGTAATCATTTGTTCGCATGCTCGTATTAGTACAGTTATGTAACTGATACGATATGCCCGGACATATCTAGAGGGCAAGTATATTTGTCTACTAATCACTAGATATCTCAATCCACGTAAAGTGTTATTTCGAAGGGCGAATCAAGCGCACTATGGTTGATCAGACCGTAATACACTGATTCTGAAATGTATTATTGTGGGCCTCCCCAATAATACACTTGTCATGAACAAGCTCGATAAAGAGTAAGCATGCAAAACTAGGCTATAAAATAGCAGCATAAGTCAAGTACAGCAAAATTAAGTGCGCTAGATGATGATGAAAGGAGGTACAATTTATTTAAATTCATAAAACAACACACAATAAGCACAATAATAAAAGACTCTACAATCTCTACAGTTATCAAATATAAAAGCATACCAGGTTATTAGCAAGTTTAAAATTACTAGGTTGGGGCTGAGGTCACGAACCAATAGGCACGAGCTAAACAATACTAGAAACGGCAGCTACAAATCACTTACGCGCATTAGCTACTCCAAGAGTCTGCGCGTTCTCCACGGTCATCACGTAAGCTTGTCCGCGTCCTTGAGGTGGTGTCCTCTGCTGTTGCTGGCTAGCTGGAGGAGTGCTGCTTGTGGTACCAAGGGTGGTCTCGGTTCGAGTGCTGGTAGAGCATCTCGTGGTGATCTCGTAGGAACCTCGTCGCTTGCTGATAGATCCATTACTCTGCATCCAAAATAAACGATAAGAGGTGCACAGGAATCAAGGCAGGATGCAAATCAAGGAATTAATTCAAATCCGAGATAGATGTCAAGGATGATTCAAGCAAGTGGATGAGATCCTAAAACTTATCATATTCTTATTGCAGGCATGTTCGGTCTCTAAGTTGAAACCGGACAATTTAGTCGTTGACCTGCATGGGCCACAATAAAAATGTGTCACGACCCGCACCCGGATATTCGGGCACGAGTACGTGGGTACGTCCAGCCTACGTCGCAGTGTCAGCGATAGTACGCTGTCTAGGTCATATTCACAGGTAATTTAAAATCTATCTCATCCACAAGAATAAATAGGCAAGGATAATCACAGGAAATAGGAATGCTAAGATTTCATAATATTTAATTTGTGACAACCAAATCCACAGTTAATACAAAACCAGAAGATAAATCGGGGACAAACCCGATTACTATGCAGAAAGGAAATACTAGCTAACTGGTTGACTACTCCTCAAAGGTAGTCTCTTGAGTAGGAACCGGCTCCTCAACAGTATCATCTGCTACGTCATATGGGCCATAAAAGGTGGGGGCATAGTCCTCATCAACGACTAATATCAACGGATCTAGTCAGGAAAGGAGCAAAGTACCAATACACAACAAAGCTTAAACTAAATAATTATGACAAGTAGAAAAGAACTGACTAAGTATCATGATGAGAATATGCATAATAAGAAGTAAAATTAACTAAGGATTAATCACAAAAATCAGAATATAAGTATAACAGGATTAATTGCTATAAACCAGGGACATGAGTAAAACAGGAATATAATGAGACAAGAAAATATAACTGTAACATGACAACAGGAACTATGTGTGTGTGATTGTGTATTTAGAATACATAGTTGGCATGTAGGGGTTTATAAGGCTAATCCGGCACGTCATAGACGGCTATTAGTCAGGAATAATCGAGATCCGGATGGTGGTACAGTCGTGTACCAACAGCTATTAGACAGGACAGGGGGAAAGGTAAACTACATGCCTCCTAGTATTCTCCCACCCGACACGAAAAGCAAGACATGAAATCCAATATTTTTATAGGCAAGTATACCTTGCATAAGAAATATAGAAAGCCTCCATATTAATTAATTATTATATTCTTTGCATGATTTTCAACACATTTAGAACTTGTAGTTTTCGGATTTGGTGGAAGGATTAGTACAGATCTACATTTCTAACTTAGGACTTTTATGGGTTTCATGAGTTTTCCTTGATTTTGAACTATTAAACATGTATTTTTGAAAATCAGTTTTTGCTACATAATAGAGCTTTCAATTTTAAGCGTTTTGGCTTTTGGTTCACTTGATTTGGACTTAAAATGAGGATTTTATGGTCAAAACTAATTTTTGGGTTTTTTGAGCTTCCGTCATGGCCGAACCTGTTGTTGGAGAGGAGGAAGTTCACATGAGCCCAGCGAACTATGCGGATGAGAGTGATATGCGACCTGAGAGGGTTATGCGGCCTGAACTCTTTACCGCATACTGACAACATGTGTCCATCTTGTTGGATGCATGACTGCTTATTTACACAAGTGTTCTTGAACTCCTTATGTTTTCACTCGCTGAATGAATGAGAAATTTGCTAAGTCCAAGAGACATCCATGCGGCCGAGTGACTTATGCTGCAAGCAGAGGATGCGGCCACTTTACTTGGATGCATAACTCTTAACCTTTGGCACATATTTCTTAGATTTTGTCTTTACT
Source organism: Iris macrosiphon (assembly GCA_036927795.1). Classification (NCBI taxonomy): domain Eukaryota; kingdom Viridiplantae; phylum Streptophyta; class Magnoliopsida; order Asparagales; family Iridaceae; genus Iris; species Iris macrosiphon. The sequence goes on from JAYESA010000005.1 coordinate 124,676,188, forward strand.
CTGACATGCTTTATTGGCTTGTCACATCCACCACTTCAGTCACTTTTTTCTAACACACTTTATTGTATGTCACATCAATCACTTTATGTCACTTTACCGACACATCATTTATTAGTTGTCACTTTGACACTTATCCCAAGGAGTAGACTTTAACCCTGAGCATGCGGCCTGGACTTCATATGCGACCAAGTGGTTCATGCGGCCCTGACTTCATATGTGGCAGACCAGGACTTTCCATGCGGCCCAGACTTCATATGCGGCCAGGACTTCCCATGCGGCCTAGAGACCCATGCGGCCTTGATGGTTTGATTGAATGTTTCTGATTCTTTTTTGATTTATAATTAGGTTAATACTTGTGTAATAATTCAAAGAAAGAATGAATTTAGTAACCAGACCTCGTGCCAGACATGACCATGAGCTAACATGGCATGAGTTGAACAAAGATTTCAGTATGAATCAGACTAGTAGATAGTGACTAACTGGCTATGTGCATGACATAAGCATTCGTGTTACAATATGATCTTGATTCATGTGACCCAATATATAATTAGTAATTAGACTCGAATATTGTATCCGTGCTGATACAAATTATTGCCTAAAAATGTATATGATCAGATGTGCGCCGAGGTGCGACATACCGTGTCACGTGTTAAGTAATTTATATTTGGGTTATGCATCGAGAATGCCTCCAAATTCCTGAACACGTGATATTAGAAATATATATATTATTTTTTCAGCACGGGCATGATATGCAAGTCAACTACCAAAGCGTGGCTAGGATATTGATTGACTGAATATTGCAGACATGCTCGGGTGAATCCAGATTGAACTTCTATGGATTCGTATCTAGCGTGCTCGTACTTTGTACGACATCTTAAGAAAAATTCTTATGTAACCACACCTTGAGATTTCGAACACAATATAGGGCTAATTAGGTAACTAAAAGTGGTAGTAACATTGGAGGGAACAGCATCCCGAGATCATGCCAACGAACCTTCCCACAAAGATTCATTATAAGTGCACTTTGAGCTGGCCACCACAGATATTGTATATCATTCGCCTTAGTGGAGTGCAGTATCTGACCAATTATAAATAACGCCAAGCCACTATTTTACTATAGGAATATTGGAACCGCTAATACCGTATTTTTAGTGCAGTGGCCCTCCGAGGAACTGATGCATCCTGCAAGTGCCAGCATATTCCTTATTTGGTTCGGTTAGCTCATGTTCGGCACTGGCATGATCTGAGGATACCTATTATGTATTATTTCTGAGATAACCTCAGACTCCACAAAATAGCAAGTCGTACAAGTGATTGGCCGATATAAGAAAATAGACTTGGTTGTGATTGTATTATTCGGTTAGTAGCCTAGGAAAATGGACTATCATAGTGTGATGGTTCAACCCTTCTACTTGTTTGCTTGTAGGGTTGGGCCTTTACGCTAGGATATTCCATAGACCAATGTTACGACACTGAACATATATATTATTATATAATTATTTCTTGGATTTTTGTTTCTTTATTTCGTGCTTCCTTTGTGGTACTTTCTATTTGGGGTCTAACCCCACTGGTTTTGCATGGCCAGGTTACGAGCTAGCACCCGAGGATCCAACTCACTATCCCCCAACTTATGACACATACCAGGAACATGGTCGCAGAGGATAACGAGTAGATTTTCTTCTTCCTTGCTTGTTATTATATATTTACTTCTTTTGGGCATTTAGCAACCGGCACCTATTAGCCGGCACGTCTGGACATTTTCCTCCTTACATGAATGTATTAAATCAGACTGCAACTGATCACTCTTATGTACTTTTGTTATTCTTTCAGCTTCTTATTTTGCACAGTTGGTCTCTAGACCATTTTCATAAAGCGTTTGGGATGCCTTATTGCTTTTATATATTCAACCATACATATATATACATATAGATATATACACTCTTACATATAGATATAGTATCTCATATATACTTATACACATAGACACATAGCTATATACACTTAGCTACATTTACACACACACACACACACACACACACACACACATATATATATATATATATATATATATATATATATATATATATATATTACACAAGTCACATAGAATTATAAAGCCATAAATCAAACACGTGGAGTACACCGCACCTGTATCACACTCATTCTATGATACGCTTGCGATACGAGTCCACCACACAATCAAACGTATCCCGAATGACACGAGCAAGTCTAAAATAGTATCTATGAACAATACGAAGAGCTAATTAATCAACTACGTGTCCGTATCAAGATGTGACATGCACAAAGACCCGTGTCGGAGAAAAAACTCCCAAATCAACCTGTATCTCCAAATTGATGGGATACGGCCTACACGTAATCAATTTTGGATATGACACTAGCCACAAACAATCAAATACATGTCAATTTGGTCTAATTGACTAATTGACAAACACAACATGTGTCAATCTCGGAATTCCCCCAAAATTGACACAAAAATACACATAACTTTCTCCATAGGCCTCCTATGAACCTAATTTCAATTCCTATGGGTAGCCTTAGCATATAGGGTGGTTCCTTATGGTTAAATCATAGATTTAGAGTCCAATTAAAGAAAAAAAACTAAATTGTACCTATTAGGAGATGGATTTCTAATACAACCTCCAAATTGGATTAAATTGGCCTTCAACTTGTAGATCATTACTCCTCTTTATAGATCCTAGCTCCTCTTTGTAGATCCTTGCTTCCTCCTTCTAGATTCTTGCTTTACTAGTCTGCAATGGTGGTTTCGGAAGGAATTGGGAAGAAATTTGGTAGAGATTTATTGTAGGAATGAAGAAATTTGGTTGAAAGAAATTCTAGATCTAGATTTGGAATAAAAAATGAAGAGAGAGAAAGTTTTCGCCCCCTTTATATAGGCCTCTTTTGCCCCCTCCCTCAAGCTACTATACAAATTCTAAATTACCCCTTGGGGCCTCTCATGAAGAAATTAATTAAGGAGGGAAGGTTCTAGTATAATGGATTTAACTTAATTAATCATCCTCCTAATAAATGGACTTATTATTGGGCTCAATTCTAACTAGAATTAAATATTGGTCCATGCATCTAATCTAAACTAGTTAGGTCCACTAACACAAGTCCAAAAATAAATCTAACATGCTAACAATAAATAAATATTTAACATGCACAATATTTAATTAATTACCAAATGACTAAAATATCCTTTGTGGTAGTGACAATGTTTGAGACATTGCCAGAGAGGCTGAATATACTCACTGGCAATGGGATCGTAGAAGTTAGTAGGATGTGTCTGTCACGCCCCAGTCCCAAAATATCGAGGGACTAGACACGTGGCAATGGCCAGCAGCACACACCGATGGACAATCCAATTTAATGGATCTATCAGGGCGTACTTAAGCTGTAGTACAACAATAAGGATCTAAATATACTAATCTCATCCACAGAAATGAATACAATAATATCAGAATCATAAAGCAAGATCAATCTCAATAAAATATAAACTCGGGAAATAACTCGATAATGAGTCTGATACATTTGTCAAGATACAAGAATAAAGCTAACCACAGCAAATACTGAGTATGGAACAGTATATACTCAGAAGATAACCACGGTGATCACTCGTCTACTGAATCTGGTACTACTCTAGTAACTGTTCCTATTCATGCTTCTGCTCCTGCTAATGCTCCTGTACTGTATAACTCTGGGTGGATCTCCTCTGCTAATCCTGGGGACATAATCCGGATCTAGGTCCTTAAGGGACATAGCAAGGTACAAAATAACTCAAGCCATAAATAATGCAGTGCAGAAAATAAATAAAATAAATAGGGTCAATATGTAACCATCTATGTGAAATACAAGTGAGAACATCACCAGTACTCAGGCTGAAACCACTACAAGCTCTGTGTCGGGGAGCCGGTAGCAGTGATATCATGTAGTTGTCTAGCTCGGAGAGAGACTAAGACGCCGGCATAATATAGTCAACCTGTAGCCTGTGTGACTCTCCAGCCATAAATGAAATAATATGGGAACACTATAACCAGCTAAATGAAATGCAAGATGAGAGCAGCACTAGAACTCAGGCTGAAACCACTACAAGCTCTGTGTCGGGGAGCCGGTAGAAGTGATATCATGTGGTTGTCTAGCTAGGAGAGAGACTAAGATGTCGGCATAATATAATCAACCTGTAGCCTGTGTGACTCTCCCCAACCAATATAATCATGCATCTCATGTCCACAATGTCTCATGTCCATGCCACGCAGGATCATAACTAATGCAACAAGTCATAATGAGATCTAAGAATATAATGTCTATGTCATGAAACCTGTATCCTATATAGTATTAACATGAATATCTCAGGAAGATTCTATCTCATAAATAGTGTCAAGTGTCCTGGGTTATGATGTACTTGATAAGACAAGTACGAGAATGTAAAGGGTCACGATATCCATCTCTAGGTGACGTTACACAACTCCGCGTACGGTGTTGGCACCCAACTATTAATCGGATGCTAAGTAAGTCACATGGTCCTAGGTCAAGCATGTACCACAATATATATATAAGCCAAGGAAATAAGTAACAAGAACTACAAGTTTTGGCAAGGTACACTTGTTTGGGGTTTGAATACCAACAGTTGTCCCTGTATCAGTGGATCCTGCAGGTACTCCTCCAAAAGCTGTAATAAATATCACCAACAGTCTCAAAAAATATCAAATAGCTAAAAATGCCTATCCTTAAGTCCAATTTGGACACAGGGGCAAAAATGACAGTTTCTGGTCAAATCGGGGTCCACATGTGGGCCGCTTTGCACCAAAAAACGTGTCAGGGTCAAAGGTCTCCAAGTTCATCCAACTTAGTGTCAACAAGTCAGGAACGATGATACGAACCCAACGGAACTTCCAGAACTAGATTCCGATGAGCCGTTCACAAAATCGCCCGTCAAGTGGAGCCGCGAGGCCCACGATACGCGATTTTGTCAACGTTCTCAGAATCGAACCAAACTTGGGTCACAGGATCAGCGTATTGCTACGAGTCAGATGACGCAAGTTTTGTCTCGATCCGACGTGTGTACACAAAGTTACAACGTGTTCCAGAACAGGCAGATACGGGACGTTATCGGCGGATACGCGTTGATTTCGGTCTGCACGCACATCCAAATCAACTTCTGTAAAATCCCGCACGTCTGTATCAACGGCGCGCACATTTCGGTAAAGACCGTGCACGACCAAGTTGTCCCGTTTGGCGGGGCGTATTCAATTCTGGGGTAAAACAGGGCGTTGGTTTCCCTATTTTTGGATCGGGGTTTACAATTGCCACCGGACGCGACGCACCGAGCGGGTTGCACGGGCATCGAGAGGGTTACACAGTCTACCCGACACAACTGATGGAACAAAAAATGGAACAACGAGGAGAGAGAACGGGTTACCTGAATAGGGCTTCGTGGAATAAGAATTTCTCGTGTCCGGGTTACTGTTTTGTGTCCTGTCTCGAGTTTGCTGTGTCCGGAGCTAGGGCGGCTGTGTCTGGGCCACTGTGTCCGTGCCAGGGCAGCGGTGAGGGGGTGTTCTGGTAGGGCGGAGCCCGTCGACGGCTAGGGCGGTGGTCGGGCGCTGCAAGTCGGCGGAGAGAGGTCGGTGGTCGGGGAAGATGAGGTCGGGGCGGCTAGGGCGGAGCGGTGAGGGGGTGTTCTGGTCGGTGGTCGGGGCTAGGCTAGGGCTAGGGCGGAGCGGAAGGCTGTGGAGGCGGTGAGGGGATGGTCGGGGAAGACGAGGGTGGTGTTCGTCGAGCGGTCAACGACGGCTAAGGCGATGGAGCTCGTAGGGAGGAGGAGACGAGGGTGGAGTCGGGGCTGGTTAGGGTTCAGGCAGGGTTCAGACAACCGGGACGGAGCTGCGGGCGACAGAGAGATGAGAGAGAGAGGGTTTACGGCGGTGGAGGCGCAGACTTTGAGGCAATAAATAGGGCCGGAATAGTGATTCCGTTAGGGATTCTGACTTGGGGTTAACGGGTTTGGGTCGGGTCGGGTCAGCGGGTAGCGGGTTTGACCCAGATTCGTTAAGTTTAGGCGCGGGTTCGGGTAGTCGGGTTTCGGGTCGGGTTTAGATCCGACCCGACCCACTAAGGTTGGGTTCGGTTCAGTTGAACCGGGTCTGGGTTGATTTGGGTTGGTTTAGTTCAATTGAACCGGGTTTATTTCTAGGGTTTAATTCGGTTTATTTAAACTTAGTTTTTAGGACTTTAAAAATGCTTTCAGAGTCCAATAAATTTCCAAAAAATTACCCTATGTCTAATTTTTTATTTTACACCATAAAATATTATTTCTATAATATTTTAATATTAATTAACATCATTTAAAAATCATTTAATTATAAATACCTTTATTTTAATTACAAAAAAATCACAAAAAATTGTAAAAAATCCAAATTAAAAATTCATGAAAAATCAGGGGGATTATAGTGCCTAGCATATCTAGTCATAGTATTTGGATATTTATTACCTGTAAATTTGATCGAGTTCCCTATGGGTAACTTTAAAGTTATCTTAGGCATGGACTGGTTGAGAGACAGTCATGATAGACTGTCGTGAAGGTTGAGTGTTGTTTAGAATTCCTGGTCTAGAAGAATTTGTCCTTAGCAGAATAGCAAGGGACCGGTACAAGGGAGAAGTCACAATAGTAGCAAAGGAAGAAGATCCGATACCCAAGATAGTTGAAGAATTTATGGATATATTTTCCAACGAGCTTCCCGGATTACCCCAAGTTAGAGAAGTAGAGTTCTGTATAGAGCTGATGCCAGGAGCAGAACCAGTATCCCAGAAGGTATACCCAATGTCACCATCAGAGCTTGATCAGTTATATCGAGACGTGGAAGAACTGAATGTGAAGAAGTTTATTCGGACTAGTGGATCATCGTGGGGAGCACCAGCGGTATTGGTGAAGAAGAAGGATGGATCAACGCGATTGTATATGGATCACAAACGATTGAATGCAGTGACCGTGAAGAACAAGTACCCATTACCCATGATTGATAATTTATTTTATCAATTAAGCGGAGCAAGAGTCTTCTCCAAGATAGATTTACGATCAGGATATCATTAGGTGCGAGTTCGAGAGCAGGATATACCGAAGATAGCATTTAGGTCACGATAGGGCATTACGAATTTCTAGTTATGCCATTCGGACTGACTAATGCTCCAAACGTATTCATGGATTTGATGAACCATATCTTCATGCCATACTTAGGCTAATTTGTGGTATTATTCATCGATGACATTCTTGTGTATTCTCGTAATGAGGAGGAGCATGAAGAATATATAGGGATAGTATTACAAACTTTAAGGGAGCACCAGTTATATACGAAGCTTAGTAAGTGTGATTTTTGGCTGGATCACGTATCTTTTCTTGGGTATATTATTTCTGGAGCAGGATTGTCAGTTAATACCAAAAAGATAGATGTAGTAGAGAACTGGCCAGTTCTAAAGACAGTAGCAGAAGTGAGTAGTTTCCTAGACTTGGCAGGATACTACAGAAGATTTGTGTCAGACTTTGCTAAGATCTCAAAACCTTTGACTCAGTTTACGCATAAAAAAGTTAATTTTGTGCGGTCAGCGAAATACCAGATAGTCTTTGAAGAGTTGAAGAAGAAGTTAATCTCTGCACCAATCCTTACTCTTCCGACAGGCTTCGGAGGATTTACAGTGTATTGTGATGCATCTGGCAAAGGACTTGGATGCAACTAGGTAGAGTAATAGCGTATGCTTCTCGTCATCGCAGGGGTCACGAGAAGAACTATCCAACTTATGATTTGGAGTTAGCAGCAGTAGTATTCGTACTTAAGATGTGGAGGCACTACTTATATGGTGATTTAGAAATATTCACAGATCATAAGAGTTTGAAGTATGTGTTCATGCAGAAGGACCTGAACATGAGGCAGAGAAGGTGGCTAGAGTTATTAAAAGACTATGATGTAGAACTTCAGTACCATCCAGGCAAGGCTAATGTAGTGGCTGATGCACTGAGCAGAAGAGGTAACAAATTTATGTTGACTACTCAGAAGCACATTCTAGAGGACTTACGAGATATGGGTATCAAGATAGTACTTCCATAGAGTACAGGAGTTCAGGCCAGCCTACTAATTCAGTCAACTTTGGTAGATAGAATCAAACTAGATCAGGCAGAGGACCCAAAGATTCAAAAGCTACAAGAAGAATGTGAGTTGAGTCTTCGGAAGGAGTTGACAATACATGCGAATGGAACGCTAAGGTTTGGGGATCGTCTATGCGTACCAAGCGGGGATGTTCGGCAAGAAGTTATGACTGAAGCACACAATTTCCATTATTCCATTCATCCGGGAGGCATGAAGATGTATCAAGATATCAAGCAATACTTTTGGTAGAACGGAATACAGAGGGAAATAGCACACTTCGTATCACGATATCTGATATGTCAGCATGTGAAGGCAGAACAACAGAGATCGACATGATTATTACAGTCGCTCCCTATTCCAGAGTGGAAGTGGAAACACATTGTAGAAGCATGAAAAATACGCTGGATAGCTATACGCAGCAGCCTGATACGGGGCAGCGCAAACAGAGGACCTCAAAGCCATCAAACGTGCAACAGAGCTTTTTCGCTGAGCACAGCGTAAAAATGTAGGCTCAAGGACCATCCGCATAATGCAGTATGTCCAGACTGCTTCAGCGTAAACAGGGTACTTCATCGCCTTTATGGCGTAAAACTCATCTGCTTTTAATGCAGCATTGAAGTGTACGAGGAACGCTTCGTATTCTTCGAAATGAACCTGTCAGATCATGCAATGAACCTGACATCTGGACTCCTGACAAAGAGTACTGCACGACAACCCAAGCGACGGGTATCATGATGGCGCGACACTGCAACCCAGGCTGTCATTTACTGCCATTTCCTTTGTGTAAACCACTTTTACACATACGAAGGAATACGCTGCCTAGTTTTACATAGGCCGATGTGAGCTATTTACGTTCCGCAGAAAACAAACAGCCTGCCACATCAAAAGCTGCACTTCGTACAGGACTCGAGGCACGTCTCTGCATTTAATGCGCAGGGCGGTGACAGTTTCTCGAGGCACGTCTCTGCATTCAAAGCGCGGAATACTGACAGATGCCCAAGGCACGTCTCTGTACCGGATGCACAGAAGGGTGGCAGGCCTTCAAAACATGACTCCTCATTTAATGCACAGGATAAATGGCAGATCTCTATATTTAATGCTGGAGATTTGATTAAATGTCACCGAACCGTCGTTTAGTGACATCCCTTTTGCGTAAACTACTCTTACGCATATAAATGAATACGCCACCCAGTTTTACACAGGCAAACGTGAGCTTCTTACGCTCCGCAGAAGGCAAACAGACCGCCACATCAGCAGTTACTCTTAGTACAAAATTTGAGGCGCGAATCTGCATTTAATGCGCAGAATAATGGCAAATCTTAAAGACAAGCCTCTGCATTTAATGCGCAGGATGGGGGCAGATCTCTGCATTTAATGCAAGAGATTTGATTATATCTCCAAAAGTCGTAATTCCGGCTAAAACGTCCATATCATCTCGGCTTCTATGCCCACTCAGCTTCTATGCCCACTTGGCTTCTATGCCTACTCGGCCTCTATGACCACTTGGCTTCTACGCCTACTCGGCCTCTATGACCACTCGGATTCTACGCCTACTCGGCCTCTATGACCACTCGGCTTCTATGCCCACTTGGCTTCTACGCCTACTCGGCTTCTATGCTTATTTTGGCTTCTATGCCATGGTGACAGTCATTGGCTTCTACGCCTGTCACGACCCACACCCGGATATTCTGGCACGAGTACGTGGGTACGTCCAGCCTACGCCGCAGTGTCGGCGGTAGTACGCTGTCTAGGTCATATTCACAGATAATTTAAAATCTATCTCATCTACAAGAATAAACAGGCAAGGATAATCACAGGAAATAGGAATGCTAAGATTTTATAATATTTAATTTGTGACAACCAAATCCATAGTTAATACAAAACCAGAAGATAAATCGGGGACAAACCCGATTACTATGCTAAAAGGAAATACTAGCTAACTGGTTGACTACTCCTCAAAGGTAGTCTCCTGAGTAGGAACCGGCTCCTCAACAGTATCATCTGCTACGTCATATGGGCCATAAAAGGTGGGGGCATAGTCCTCATCAACGCCTAATATCAACGGATCCAGTCAGAAAAGGAGCAAAGTACCAATACACAACAAAGCTTAAACTAAATAATTATGACAAGTAGAAAAGAACTGACTAAGTATCACGATGAGAATATGCATAATAAGTAGTAAAATTAACTAAGGATTAATCACAAAAATTAGGAATATAAGTAAAACAGGATTAATTGCTATAAACCAGGGACATGAGTAAAACAGGAATATAATGAGACAAGAAAATATAACTGTAACATGACAACAGGAACTATGTGTGTGTGATTGTGTATTTAGAATACATAGTTGGCATGTAGGGGTTTATAAGGCTAATCCGGCACGTCATAGACGGCTATTAGTCAGGAATAATCGATATCCGGCTGGTGGTACAGTCGTGTACCAACAGCTATTAGACAGGACAGGGGAAAAGGTAAACTATATGCCTCCTAGTATTCTCCCACCCGACACGAAAAGCAAGACATGAAATCCAATATTCTAACACGCACACCCGAATCGACTTTTGTGAAATCCCAAGTTTGGTTTGATTCTGAGAACGTCGGACATGCGTTGCTTGCTGATAGACAGACTTGCATAGGCTACCACTTCACGCACCAGTACGGAAATATAGAGACGGACATGGCCAGCTACCTCGTACAAGGTACTGTACGTCATACGACAATCACGACTGTAGCTAGACAAGGGGGTGCATAATGCACTCAAGTCACCTAGGTTCAAGAACATCTATGTCTCAATCATCAACCAAGAACCAATAAGAATGAACATATAAGATAAAGCAGTTAGGCGTCCCTAACGCTCTATCAGAATGATCAAGAAACTAGTTATACATGATGGTACACTAGTACATTGCTAAGACTACATGATTGTAAGTTAGTCACGGTATGAATAATATACAATCATGTAGAGGAACTAATGTACGAATAAACCAGCAAACAAGTACCGTCGGCTAAATGCCAAAAGATAATAGAAAACGATACTCATAGTGGGGGAGAAGAAACCCACTCAAGTTCCTCGGCAGACATCCTTCTGATGTTTGCCATCATTCAGATGCAGGACATAATCATCGGGCTCTACTACTAAACTTGGCCAAACAAAACCAGCGGGATATGGCCCCGAGAGCAAGTACCACAAAAGAGCACAAGTAAATAAAAAACCCAATAAATACATAAAATAGGAATCCGTGCCACAATTGCAAGCGTTTGACCTTTCATCAAAGCAGTAGGATACCTCTACAACCAAACAAGGACAAGAGTTATCACACAATGCCAAGACAGGGTATGACTCACCAATTGTGAACATGACGATGATATAGTATATCAGTATAGTCCAGAACACACATGCCACAATACCAGCTAAGATATAAGTATAATATACAGCTTCGGTACATGACCTATTGTGACACATTGGCGCAACCCTACAACCAAACCAGGACAAGGGTTGAACCGTCATACCATAATAGTTTATGGCCATAGACTACCAGCAAATACTCTTTTAAATTGGTTAATCAATCCTGTGGCTTGTTATGTGGAGTCTGAGTTATCTCAGAACAGATGCATAAAGAAATTCTTAGATTTTGAGCTGTTTAGCAGGGCTAATCGAGCCATAGTAATCACATAGCATATTGTATATTATGCACCGGTCCCTCGTAAGGCTACCGTGCTAGAATCATATAGAACATATTGATTCAGAAAAGGCAGATACGGGGCGGTATCCGCGGATACGCGTTGATCCCGGTGTGCACGCACACCCGAATCGACTTTTGTGAAATCCCACACGTCCGTATCGACGGCGTGCACGTATATGTGAAGACCGCGCACGACCAAGTCGTCCCGTTTGGCGGGGCGTACCCAGTTTCGGGGTGAATCGGGTCGTTATTTTTCTTGTTTTTGGATCGCGGTGTGCGATCACCACAGGACGCGATGCCCCGAGCGGTTTGTCCGGGCACCGAGAGGGTCATACAGGCTTCACAACGCAATTTACGGAATCGAAAACGGGGCAGCGAGGAGAAAATTACACGTACCTGAATGGGGCTCGAGAAATTAGGATTTCTCGTGTCCGTCGTGTCCGACACGAGTCGACACAGGGAAGAATTAGGGCTAGGGTTAGGGTTTTGGCCGGAGACGGCGGCCTGACCGGAGCTGAGGCAGAGGGAGGCCGAGGGCGGCTCGCCGGGGAGCTGGGGCGATGGCTGGTGGCGGCGGAGCCGACGGGAGGTGGGCGGAGCCGACCGGTGCTGCGGCTGGATCGAGTGAGAGGAGGAGGAGAAGGATGAGGGAAGGCCGGAGGTGAGTGCTGGAGGAGGAGAGGGCCGAGGAACTGGCGGCTCACGGCGGCGCGGCAAGGAGGGGAACGGCGGCGGCGGAGCTAGGGTTCAGGCGGGGGAGCTGGGGATGGCCGGAGGCGGGGGGGGTCTGGGGTTTAAATAGGAGGAGAGGGCACGGGGTCAGCCGGGTTAGGCGGAGGGAGGGGGGACGTGGCGCCGGAACGGGCGGAGCAGGGTCGTGGGGGACTGGCCGCCGGATGCGGCGGAGGACGCGGGCACCGGAGCGGCCACGCGGGGGCTGGGGAGAACTGTTCAGCGGGTTTGGGTCTCCGCGGGTCGGGTCTAACCGACCCGACCCGGCCCGGATGGCAGATGGGCCGGGCTGGCCTAGCCAGGTGGGCCGCGGGGCTGGGATTTTAAGTTAGGTTTTAATAAAATATAAATAACAAAATAAATATTAAATAAATAAATAAATAAATAAATAAGTAAATGTTTTTAGGAGATTAAAAATAGGTCCGGGGTCCAATAAATTCCAGAAAAATTACCCTAAGTCCAGTTTTCAATTCTACACCATAAAATTTTATTTTCATAATATTTTAATATTATTTATTATCAATAAAAAAATTATTTAATAATTAGAACCCTGTTTTTAATTACAGAAAATTTCCAGAAAATTGCAGAAAATTATGAAAAATCCAAGTTTAATATTTTTGTAAAATCAGGGGTTTACAATCTACCCAACTTATAAAAATTTTATCCTCAAAATTAAATTTAAGCCATAATCTATTAATCCTTCATGTACATAAGGCAAGTCAATCGCAATCTCCTTGCGATAATTAAAATCCTAATCATATCCACTGCAATCACTTCAAGGTTAAGATGACTACTATTCCAATCAAAATTCAACCTATGGTTATCACTTCTTACTTTCTCAAATTACCCACAGGCAAATTTTAAATTAAGTCCATATAACATCTTCAAGATTTGCATACGCTTATAAATTTGCCTTACGATTCTAACTATCATAATTTCCTCTAGAAGTGATTCGAGTCCAATAGTATTCCCATTCATAATTGTATGCTTCAACTTTTTAAATTCCATTCACATCCTCAATATTCCGACTAGGTAGTCCAACCATCAAATTTTAATTCTTAATTCAAATCATCAAATTGAAAAATAATTTATATGTAGTCCACCAATGTTCAAGTCTGAAATTCTATATTTTTATCCTCTAAATTTTCAAAATTAGAATGGCTTGAACCTCTCCCAATCTAATCTTACTCGGTCACAATCTAAAAGAGATTTATCTCGAGTTGACAATGCACTGCTATCCAACTTAGAATTTATCCATCCATCACATAAGGCTATATACCTTAAGAAAATATTCCTTAATATGTTTACTCATGTCATTCAATCCTCGAAACTTCAACGCCGATCATATATGATATGTTAGATAATCCTCAAGTATGTGATCGGCCTATGAGACATATCTAGTATTCTCTGTGTACCAAACTTATACCAAGCACGAGGTTTCGTCTTTCCGAAATAAGGGAAGACGAAGACCAATAATAAAGAGTTCAAGGGAGGGGTAATAGAATAGAAGTGTCGGAATCAAGACGTTTAAAGAATTCAAATGGGAATTGTCAAGCAGTTATGGACTGAATTTCTATTCTGGTAATCATTTGTTCGCATGCTCGTATTAGTACAGTTATGTAACTGATACGATATGCCCGGACATATCTAGAGGGCAAGTATATTTGTCTACTAATCACTAGATATCTCAATCCACGTAAAGTGTTATTTCGAAGGGCGAATCAAGCGCACTATGGTTGATCAGACCGTAATACACTGATTCTGAAATGTATTATTGTGGGCCTCCCCAATAATACACTTGTCATGAACAAGCTCGATAAAGAGTAAGCATGCAAAACTAGGCTATAAAATAGCAGCATAAGTCAAGTACAGCAAAATTAAGTGCGCTAGATGATGATGAAAGGAGGTACAATTTATTTAAATTCATAAAACAACACACAATAAGCACAATAATAAAAGACTCTACAATCTCTACAGTTATCAAATATAAAAGCATACCAGGTTATTAGCAAGTTTAAAATTACTAGGTTGGGGCTGAGGTCACGAACCAATAGGCACGAGCTAAACAATGCTAGAAACGGCAGCTACAAATCACTTACGCGCATTAGCTACTCCAAGAGTCTGCGCGTTCTCCATGGTCATCACGTAAGCTTGTCCGCGTCCTTGAGGTGGTGTCCTCTGCTGTTGCTGGCTAGCTGGAGGAGTGCTGCTTGTGGTACCAAGGGTGGTCTCGGTTCGAGTGCTGGTAGAGCATCTCGTGGTGATCTCGTAGGAACCTCGTCGCTTGCTGATAGATCCATTACTCTGCATCCAAAATAAACGATAAGAGGTGCACAGGAATCAAGGCAGGATGCAAATCAAGGAATTAATTCAAATCCGAGATAGATGTCAAGGATGATTCAAGCAAGTGGATGAGATCCTAAAACTTATCATATTCTTATTGCAGGCATGTTCGGTCTCTAAGTTGAAACCGGACAATTTAGTCGTTGACCTGCATGGGCCACAATAAAAATGTGTCACGACCCGCACCCGGATATTCGGGCACGAGTACGTGGGTACGTCCAGCCTACGTCGCAGTGTCAGCGATAGTACGCTGTCTAGGTCATATTCACAGGTAATTTAAAATCTATCTCATCCACAAGAATAAATAGGCAAGGATAATCACAGGAAATAGGAATGCTAAGATTTCATAATATTTAATTTGTGACAACCAAATCCACAGTTAATACAAAACCAGAAGATAAATCGGGGACAAACCCGATTACTATGCAGAAAGGAAATACTAGCTAACTGGTTGACTACTCCTCAAAGGTAGTCTCTTGAGTAGGAACCGGCTCCTCAACAGTATCATCTGCTACGTCATATGGGCCATAAAAGGTGGGGGCATAGTCCTCATCAACGACTAATATCAACGGATCTAGTCAGGAAAGGAGCAAAGTACCAATACACAACAAAGCTTAAACTAAATAATTATGACAAGTAGAAAAGAACTGACTAAGTATCATGATGAGAATATGCATAATAAGAAGTAAAATTAACTAAGGATTAATCACAAAAATCAGAATATAAGTATAACAGGATTAATTGCTATAAACCAGGGACATGAGTAAAACAGGAATATAATGAGACAAGAAAATATAACTGTAACATGACAACAGGAACTATGTGTGTGTGATTGTGTATTTAGAATACATAGTTGGCATGTAGGGGTTTATAAGGCTAATCCGGCACGTCATAGACGGCTATTAGTCAGGAATAATCGAGATCCGGCTGGTGGTACAGTCGTGTACCAACAGCTATTAGACAGGACAGGGGGAAAGGTAAACTACATGCCTCCTAGTATTCTCCCACCCGACACGAAAAGCAAGACATGAAATCCAATATTCTAACACTACGTGTAAACATCAATGGTACTAGTAGAGCAAGGAATTAATTATCACAATATAAAGATTAAACTTGAAGTGCAGGTACTTGCCTGATGTTTGGATCCCACTACGATTTTGTGTCTCGGGGAAATTTCCAGAAATGACTTTGGATGCTGAAATAAACATTACCATCATGCTCAGAAGATATCAAATAGCTAGAAACGCCTGTCCTTGAGTCCAATTTGGAGACAAGGGCAAAAACAGAAATTTTGGGTCAAAACGGGGTCCGCATGTGGGCCCGCTTTGCACCGAAAAACGTGTCAGGGTCAAAGGTCTCCAAATTCACCAAACTTAGTGTCAACAGGTCAGAAACGATGATACGAACCCAATGGAACTTCCAGAATTGGATTCCGATGAGCCGATCACAAAATCGTCCGTCGAGCGGGACCTGTGGGGCCCACGACATACGATTTCGTCAACGTTCTCAAAATCGAAACAAACTTGGGTCACAGGACCAGCGTATCGCTATGAGTCCGATAGCACAAGTTTTATTTCGATCCGACGTGTACACAGAAAGTTAGGGCTTGATTCAGAAAAGGCGGATACGGGGCGGTGTCCGCGGATACGCGTTGATCCCGGTGTGCACGCACACCCGAATCGACTTCTGCGAAATCCCACACGTCCGTATCGACGGCACGCACGTATATGTGAAGACCGCGCGCGACCAAGTCGTCCCGTTTGGCGGGGCGTACCCAGTTCCGGGGTGAATCGGTTCGTTGTTTTTCCTGTTTTTGGATCGCGGTGTGCGATCACCACAGGACGCGATGCCCCGAGCGGTTTGTCCGGGCACCGAGAGGGTCATACAGGCTTCGCAACGCAATTTACGGAATCAAAAACGGGGCAGCGAGGAGAAAATTACACGTACCTGAACGGGGCTCGAGAAATTGGAATTTCTCGTGTCCGTCGTGTCCGACACGAGTCGACACAGGGAAAAATTAGGGCTAGGGTTAGGGTTTTGGCCGAAGATGGTGGCCTGACCGGAGCTGAGGTGGAGGGAGGCCGAGGGCGGCTCGCCGGGGAGCTGGGGCGATGGCTGGTGACGGCGGAGCCGACGAGAGGTGGGCGAAGCCGACCGTTGCTGCGGCTGGATAGAGTGAGAGGAGGAGGATAAGGATGGGGGGAGGCCGAAGGCGAGTGCTGGAGGAGGAGAAGGCCGAGGAACTGGCGGCTCACGGCGGCGCGGCGAGGAGAGGAACGACGGCGGCGGAGCTAGGGTTCAGGCGGGGGAGCTGGGGATGGCCGGAGGCGAGGGGGGGTCTGGGGTTTAAATAGGAGGAGAGGGCGCGGGGTCAGCCGGGTTAGGCGGAGGGAGGGGGACGTGGTGCATGAACGGGCGGAGCGGGGTCGTGGGGGACTGGCCGCCGGATGCGGCGGAGGACGCGGGCACCGGAGCGGCCACGCGGGGGCTGGGGAGAACTGTTCAGCGGGTTTGGGTCTCCGCGGGTCGGGTCTAACCGACCCGACCTGACCCGGATGGCAGATGGGCCGGGCTGGCCTAGCCAGGTGGGCCGCGGGCTGGGCTGCGGGGCTGAGATTTTAAGTTAGGTTTTAATAAAATATAAATAACTAAATAAATATTAAATAAATAAATAAATAAATATTTTTAGGAGATTAAAAATAGGTCCGGGGTCCAATAAATTCTAGAAAAATTACCCTAAGTCCAGTTTTTAATTTTATACCATAAAATACTATTTTCATAATATTTTAATATTATTTATTATTAATAAAAAAACATTTAATAATTAGAACCCTGTTTTTAATTACAGAAATTTCCCAGAAAATTGCAGAAAATTGTGAAAAATCCAAGTTTAATATTTTTGTAAAATCAGGGGTTTACAACGCCAACCTCTTCTACACAAGGGATACTACCTACGTGGCTTCTACGCCATGATCTTCTCAGCAGATATACGCGTTCTGTCCCTTAGTTGGACGCGCATCACATGCTCACTCAAAAGGTCATCTATACGCAGGCATTGGTTATTTTAAACCGTCGTATAAAAGGGTGCTGTACTTTCCACTACTCGGTTTCTACGCCGACTGTGTGGTCACTGTCACTAAAAACTCTATAAATAGAGACCTCTATCAACAGAGAAAAAGATCGAAGAAATTAGGTCGAAAAATTGATCAAGAAATCCAGTATCAGATCCAACGGTCGCAAAGATCGAAGGTCAAACGATCAAGGGAGAGAGGAGAGGAGAATCCAGAGCTCAGGCAAAGAGAAGGGATCGACGACTTTGGCATCGAGCATCCACCCTCTTTAGCAACCTTCGAAGCTGCTTTTTGTCTTCCACGGCACTTCTTCAACATCGTGTGGTCCAAGGGCTAAAGTGATCGACTGCAGATCAGACACCTATAGCAATATTTACCCAGATTAAATAAATTGTACTTAGTCATCCTCGTGTAGGATCAAATTGTACAATCTTGTTTGTAAACATAAAAGAAGGGCAGGTTTTCGTATAAGACCTCATTTTCTTCTTTATCAATCTTTTCCCGTTTATCATCCTAAACAAGATGGCGACTCTGCTGGGGAAGATCTTTCTCTTCTGATGAGGAAGCTATTGCTCAATACGATACGGTATCCGTGGGATCCGTGAAGAAGACACTGGTCGTACAGTTCGACCAGTCTGCCTACGAAGACATGCTTCGAACAGGGGGGTAGCTCTCACTCCCTCTCCGTCCAAAACAACAGGAAGCTGCGCAAGGTCTGGATGCCCAAGACATCCTCTACCATTCCTGTGGACTCTCTGATCTCTCCGATCTCTCCGATCAATAAGGTTGTAGCATTGCTCCCTTCGTGCCTTGTGCGTAAAATTCAGTCGTCTGTCTCTGACAGGACCGACAAAACTTCTGGCAAAGCCTCAGCGCAAAGTCTCAGCGCAAACCGAGAAGTATAATCTGTGTCTTGCGCGTAAAATTCAGTCGCCTGTCTCTGGCAGGACCGACAAAACTTCTGGCAATGCCTCAGCGCTAACCCAGAAGTATACTCCCCGCTCTGTGCGTAAATTTCAATCTCTCGTCCCTGGCGGAATAGATAAAACTTCTGACAATGCCTCAGCGCTAGTCCAGGAGCCTAAACCGTGCTCTGCGCGTAAATTTTAATCTCCCGTCCCTGGCGGAATAGACAAAATTTATGATGATGCCTCAACGCCAAATCAGGAATCACAAAAGCGCTCCGCGCATAAAAATGCATCTGTCTTTCGTAGAAAAGAAGATGATCACTGCAAACTACGCAAGGGAAAGCAAGCGGCGGACTACTCAACTTCTCGGCCTTTACGCCAGCAAAGGAACAATATGCCTGCCCGCCGGATTACGCGAGAAACTGATGGCCGACTGAGCACATGTAGCGCCCCGTTCTCCCGGTGCGGAGAGCGCGGCTAAGAAACACAAACGGTATCGTTCGATCGGGATAGATTGAATTAAGAACTCGTCCTCGTTATGGATTTGTTTCTTCAGAATCGATTCCCATATTCGGTGGACTGCGCCCCAAGGATCGGCTTAGCGGCAGAGTCAGGAGGGACCTCTCTGCTGCTATCTTTTATTACCTCGGTTTTCGATGTCGCTTGTTGCTTTCGTGCTTTGAGTTGGTTTTGGGATTTGCTTGTTTTCCTTGAACGGTTTCGATGGTTTTCATTATTTTCGTTCATTGAACTGCACTTCTATTTCGAGATTGGAAAGAGAGGAAGAAGTATTAATCGAGCTGTTCGTGTGCAGGTGAACGAGCAGTAGACGGCTTACGAGCGGAGTCGTGAAGCGCCTCTTTCCTTCTTCTTTCCAAAATCTAAGTGAGTGGCTACCAACCCGATTAGCTAGCCCTGCTTCCAAGCTTCACTCCTTTGCCCCGATCAAACGATACCAAATAATAATAAAAGAAACCAAGATAAAAGACAATAGACTTGGTTATTATGCTTGTCAATCAAACCTGTGAACTGTTGCCTTATCGTATGCTTGTTCGTGCAAATGTTCTATAAAATGTGCTAAGTATAGAACACATCTTGTATATGCATAATTGTTCAGGGAGGCTATGCAAAATAAATCATGCAATACTGCTTGTCGTGTACTCGTGTTCTTGCACTCGTGTTGCCTCAAATGCATGACTGTTAACTTGTTCATCGTGTTCGATCATGGACAACTTGTGCACAAGGTATTGGTTCTGCGGACGGTCGCTGGGGCACTGGCACCGATCCGATCCGGGCGGAACTCGTGTGTAGTCTTCGTGTTCGGGACCGGATAGCTTGCAGCACAATCGTGTTCTCTCGTAGCATGCTATCCTTGTCCCCGGCTACGTCCATTATGGCAACCATGCCAGTGATCATCGTGTATATTTAAACCTGTTGCATACTAACTTGTGTCTTCGTGGCAGGGAAGGCATGGTAAGTATTGTGCAGGTAATTCAGACGGGCAGGTAAAATCCACCTAACGGTGGCACGTTCATTTCAGTAAATTCTATATGCTGCTTACTTGTAAATGAACTAAGGCAAAATAGAAACCCATAAAAATATGCATGCTTCACTAAACGACGTGTTGATTGGTATAGTTCGGCTAGCTCGCCTTTACCAGCATGTTTCGATATGCTGACCCTCGTTGAAACAGGTTCTCCGCACCAAGGCGAACCGAGCGAGGAGCCGAAGTCGTCTTCCCGATCCAGTCCAGCTGTTAGCATATCTTCACCGCGCCTCGAAGCCTTTTGAAGTCCGAAGCTGCAACTCTTCATACACAAATGCAGCTCCGTGGCAAAGCCGTCCTCCAGCCTGGAGGTCCTTATCGTTTTGAGTTTATAAAGGGATGTAATGTATAGGACTGCTATCTCATTTTGAGTCATCTCTTTTGTAAGCCGTTCGGCATATTAGCTAACTCGTTCAGGAGTTTGTAATAGATGTTCATTATCAATAAAGAGAACTTTTCTATGTTTCAAATCTGTGTTTTAATTTATCTGCGTACTCTGAATATGTGCTTGCTATGCAAATTATTAAAGCCTTGTGCGGGCGCAACTCCAGGCCCGTACGGCTGTCACGATTCGGGGGACGCCTCAAACGATTCTAAGGAATCGGGTCGTAACATAGTGGTATCAGAGCACAGATTCAAGTTCCTTAGACTTCGTGCTGGAAAAGTTCCTTTAACGATCAAATTCCTGTGCGAACTCTTGAACTCGCTAGGCCAAAATGAGGTACGTTCATGCAATAAGTCCATAATATATTATGATCCTAATGTAATTTACCTTCTTTTGAAGGAATGGCTCCAGCGCAATCTGCAGCGCAAACCCCGGACGAAACGCAAGGCCAAAAAAGTAGTTCGGATACTTCGGGAAGTTCAAAGAGCCAGCGAGCCGTGCCAAGCATCGATCCCGTCCAACAAATGTTGCAGATGTTGGAGGCAAACCAACAAAGGGACGAGGCTCGCTATGAACGGGCCAAGAAACGGGCGGAAGAGAGTCAGCTCAAGTTTTAAGGCAATATAGAAGCACGATTCTCAGTCCAACAGAAGCAGGTAGATACCCTACAGCAGATCGTTCAGACTTTGGCATCCAACCTGTCCGTGGCAACGCCAGCGACTCCGGTGGAACAGCCCGTGCTTGAAGTAGAGACGCCGCAAATTCCAAGGACGAGGGACGTGATTGCCTTCAACTTTGGCCACTTCAAAAAAGTCTGCAACACCCCATTCAACGGGACTGAGGACCCAGTCGTAGCTCTAGATTGGTTGGCCGAACTTGAAGATCACTTCGCTCTGCTAGAGGTCCCCGAAGATAAGCGCGTCTCCTGTGCGCAACTACAGCTCCGCCTCAACGCACACGATTGGTGGGACGTGCATCGACGATCTCTCTAATTTGATCACGGAGAGGAGGCGATCTCGTGGACGACTTTTCGTGCCGCGTTCGAAGAGGAGTTTGTACCCCCTCCAGTACAACGTCAAATGGAAAACGAGTTCGTGCAGCTGCGGCAAGGCAGCATGACAGTTAAGGAGTACTCCGCCGAATTCAACCGACTCTCCAAATTCGCTAGGGCCTATTTACCTGATGCAACGAGTCGAGCTAGAAGGTTTGAAGGTGGACTACGCCCTGCCATCCATTCGCACGTAGCCATTCCTCAGTATCGTACGATGCGTGAAGTCATGAATCACGCCCTGTCGCTTGAACCATTCTATCCTCACGTTCCTGCCGGCGCTGTGCATACCTACAATCACAAACGCCAAAGCAACGACAGAGGAAACAACGCTGCAAAGCGTCAGAACGACGGTAGTCAACAAATAAAGCATTGGAACATTACGTGTCGGTTCTGTAAAAAGACTGGACACGACAAGAAGGACTGCCGCTTGAGACTTGGATTATGCCTCGCTTGTGGACGATCAGGCCATGCTATTAATTCCTGCCCGAACCTTCCTGATCGCCGTCCCGAACGCAATAATCCCTAACGGTAAGTTCTACCCTAAGTTTCGGGACGAAACTTCCAATTAGTTGGGTAGGATGTAGCGCCCCGTTCTCCCGGTACGGAGAGCGCGGCTAAGAAACACAAACGGTATCGTTCGATCGGGATAGATTGAATTAAGAACTCGTCCTCGTTATGGATTTGTTTCTTCGGAATCGATTCCCATATTCAGTGGACTGTGCCCCAAGGATCGGCTTAGCGGCAGAGTCAAGAGGGACCTCTCCGCTGCTATCTTTTATTGCCTCGGTTTTCGATGTCGCTTGTTGCTTTCGTGCTTTGAGTTGGTTTTGGGATTTGCTTATTTTCCTTGAACGGTTTCGATGGTTTTCATTATTTTTGTTCATTGAACTGCACTTCTATTTCGAGATTGGAAAGAGAGAAAGAAGTATTAATCGAGCTGTTCGTGTGCAGGTGAACGAGCAGTAGGCGGCTTGCGAGCGGAGTCGTGAAGCGCCTCTTTCCTTCTTCTTTCCAAAATCTAAGTGAGTGGCTACCAACCCGATTAGCTAGCCCTGCTTCCAAGCTTCACTCCTTTGCCCCGATCAAACGATACCAAATAATAATAAAAGAAACCAAGATAAAAGATAATAGACTTGGTTGTTATGCTTGTCAATCAAACCTGTGAACTGTTGCCTTATCGTATGCTTGTTCGTGCAAATGTTCTATAAAATGTGCTAAGTATAGAACACATCTTGTATATGCATAATTGTTCAGGGAGGCTATGCAAAATAAATTATGCAATACTGCTTGTCGTGTACTCGTGTTCTTGCACTCGTGTTGCCTCAAATGCATGACTGTTAACTTGTTCATCGTGTTCGATCATGGACAACTTGTGCACAAGGTATTGGTTCTGCGGACGGTCGCTGGGGCACTGGCACCGATCCGATCCGGGCGGAACTCGTGTGTAGTCTTCGTGTTCGGGACCGGATAGCTTGCAGCGCAATCGTGTTCTCTCGTAGCATGCTATCCTTGTCCCCGGCTACGTCCATTATGGCAACCATGCTAGTGATCATCGTGTATATTTAAACCTGTTGCATACTAACTTGTGTCTTTGTGGCAGGGAAGGCATGGTAAGTATTGTGCAGGTAATTCAGACGGGCAGGTAAAATCCACCTAACGGTGGCACGTTCATTTCAGTAAATTCTATATGCTGCTTACTTGTAAATGAACTAAGGCAAAATAGAAACCCACAAAAATATGCATGCTTCACTAAACGACGTGTTGATTGGTATAGTTCGGCTAGCTCGCCTTCACCAGCATGTTTTGATATGCTGACCCTCGTTGAAACAGGTTCTCCGCACCAAGGTGAACCGAGCGAGGAGCCGAAGTCGTCTTCCCGATCCAGTCCAGCTGTTAGCGCATCTTTACCGCACCTCGAAGCCTTTTGAAGTCCGAAGCTGCAACTCTTCATACATAAATGCAGCTCCGTGGCAAAGCCGTCCTCCAGCCTGGAGGTCCTTATCGTTTTGAGTTTATAAAGGGATGTAATGTACAGGACTGCTATCTCATTTTGAGTCATCTCTTTTGTAAGCCGTTTGGCATATTAGCTAACTCGTTCAGGAGTTTGTAATAGATGTTCATTATCAATAAAGAGAACTTTTCTATGTTTCAAATCTGTGTTTCAATTTATCTGCGTACTCTGAATATGTGCTTGCTATGCAAATCATTAAAGCCTTGTGCGGGCGCAACTCCAGGCCCGCACGGCGGTCACGATTCGGGGGATGCCTCAAACGATTCTAAGGAATCGGGTCGTGACAGCACATCCTCAGCTTTACGCCAACCAGAGCAGAGCTCCAAATTACGCCAGGAGAAGCCACTCAGCGTAAAGAAGGCTCAACTTGCGGGAAGACACCCTCCTCGGGGATTATCTACCACCTAGATGGCCAACCTGTTGTATATAGGTGGTACAGGAAAGACTATGGTTCCCAACATCCGCATGCCCCCTGATGTGAACAGAAGGAACAAGCCATCATCTTCTTCTTCTGTAAAGACTCCTGACTTGTGTGAATTTCTGATCCAGAAACACGAAGACAAGGGTCATGAACAGGCTTCAGTTCCCCTAACGGTCAAACGCGGGAAAATCTTGTGGGAAGATGCATCAACATCTAATGTCATCATAACAGGTGGACCACGTGAAGATTCCATCTTTATTATTCCTCCAACTCGCGACGACCAGCATCCAATAGTCTTCGGTCGCATACGGAGCAGCCCGATCATACAGGAAGAATTTTGCGAGCCCAAAACTGGCAGAATACAAATCCACAGATATAGCCCGCAGGCGTTAAAAATTATACAAGGCATGGGTTATGATTTGAAGCTGAAACAAGGCCTCAACTATGGAAAGGGCAGACGAACACCGTTGCATGGTAACTCTTACTGTCAACAAGCTCATTTTAGGTTGGGGTATACTGCATCTCTTGCGAAGCCCAAATCTTCAAAGTCTAGTCCTATACAACCAGAGGCAGGTCCCGCTAAATCAGCTTCTGTGGACAGACGCCACGGCATGTCTGGGGATAGCCTACCTCGACAAAATAGGACGGCATCCAAAGCTGGGGGTAGAATTCCCTCAAGATCCAAAGATGATACAATGACGACGATCTTCCCGAAAAATCGTAAAATTCAGGCATCAGGAGCCCGAAGACCAAAAGGAACTTTCTCCTTCAATGAAGACGACGTCATTAAAATCTTTAATATGTTGATGAAGGAGCGCAAGCTTTAGCTACCCAACATCAGGCATCCTGAGAGGGCAGACAAAGTTGATGACCCAGATTATTGTCTTTTCCATAGGTACATACACCACCCCACAAAGGCGTGTTATGTGCTAAAAAAGAGAATTCAGGAGTTGATCGAGGCCAAGGTCATCACTTTGCATCTGTAAACAAAGGGACGGTCATCACCAATTGGATTTTCATTCATTTTTACGTGACAATTCGCTCTCTTCAAGAATGTACCCGAGGAAGAGTCCCTAAAAAAGTTTCTCCAATGGATTCTTCAGGAAAATCACTCCACAGTGAATTGTCCAGACATAAGTTTATGTTCATCATCCAAGCATTTCATTTCCTTCCCCAGAAGTTTGTCATGTTCATATTACCTCTGAACAAACATTCTCAGTTTTGGCTAATGATTATCATGTTCATATTACCTCTAATATCGGTTGCCGTCTCAACTTAACGCCCGTACTTAACTCTAAGTATGCCAGTGGTGTTAAGTCCACAAAGACTGCCATGTCCATATTACCTCTGAGCAGATATGCGCCTCCATCCCCGATGGAATTGCATCCCAGGAGTTTGCCATGTTCATATTACCTCTGAACAAACTCTCCGAGTTTCTGGCTACCGATTATCACGTTCATATTACCTCTAATATCGGTTGTCGTCTCAAGTTAACGCCCGTACTTAACTTTAAGTACGCCCATGGTGTTAAGTCCACAACGACTGCCATGTCCATATTACCTCTGAGCAGATATACGCCTCCATCCCCGATGGAATTGCATCCCAGAAGTTTATCATGTTCATATTACCTCTGAACAAACTCTCCGAGTTTCTGGCTATCGATTATCATATCGGTTGTCGTCCCAACTTAACACCCGTGCTTAACTCTAAACACGCCCGTAGTGTTGAGTCCACAAAGACTGCCATATCCATATTACCTCTGGCAGGTCTTACCCTAAACCTATTATTTGCACTCTCGTGTGCAAATAATAATAGGTCTACCAAAGAACCTGTGGCGTGTCCTCAATGCCACAGTGTGATGGAGGTGGTCCCAAATATCACTTTCACTCAAGATGACATGCTGTTAAAACATAACAGACATGACAGACCTCTCTATTACACCGGGTACATCGGTTCCATGGAGGTCGACCGGATTCATATAGATCCGGGATCGTCAATCAGCATCATTCCTCATAGTCTGCTCAGACTACTGAGGATTCCTACCAGCGAATTGGCGTACACCACCACTACAATCATGGGTTTCAAAGCCGGAAGAAGTAAGCCATTGGGAAAAATTCGCCTGAGGATCCAGATTGGCAACCTCAGATCGGTGGCTACATGTTACGTCATCGATTCAGAGGTATCCTACAATATTTTGCTGGGTAGACCTTGGATCCACGACCACAACATCGTTCCTTCAACTCTACACCAATGCTTAAAATATGTAGACGCCAAAGGAACAGTGCAAACAGAGATTGCTGACCTGAACCCATTCAAAGGAGTAGAATCCTACTACTCTGATGCCGTGTTGTACTTGTAGTGCCTCAAATCCCGATCCGACCGGGACGAGCACTATGTAATTGGGCTTGTGGCTAGTCCGTCTGAGTCATAACTTAGATCTCGGCATCTTCTTGCCACGAACAAAATGCGATGATCCTTTCCAACTCATGGAAAGGCCTCTATTGAAATGAGTCCAATAGTTTTTGTGTTTTGGTAGCTTGGTTTTGCTTGGATTTTGCTTGCTTGTCGCTTTGAGGTTTTAGATTTATGTTGCTTTCGATTTTCTTGGTTTTTGTTTTTGGTTTTATCGTTTGGAGCTTGAGGTTTTGGGGAGTTCGGCAAGGAAGGATAGGCAAGATTTCTAACTCGGTGCTCGTGCTGTTTCAGGTACGCGTAACTGACGTTTGATCGTCGCTAGCGGGATTCCTAGTTTTAGCCTCTTTTCCCTTAACCAGTGAGTGGTTTGGTCCCTTCTTTCCTACTTCTTCATGCCAACATCTCTAAGTTTCAATCGTTCACTCGATGATGCCCGGTTGGACGCCTAGGAAATCCTTAGCCACAGGCATGCCAGCCACTAAGAAAGGAACATGGAATTTATAGACTAATTTATCATATGCTTGCACACCTTATAATTTGAGCTTGTTTATAAGGAAAGTTAGTTGTTGGTGGTGGCCTGGTGCCTCAGATAGAGTTTTGGACTTATGAGATAACTGAATCGGAACACCGCTTGGGAAATATAAACTGTTGCATGAAATATATATATGTTGCTGCTTACTTCTTCTGTTTTTTTCAATGCATTGTATGTAATATAAATTATTCATGCATTTGCATGGTCTGGGACAACTTGTGCACAGGGTTTGGCATTTCCTCGAAACGGCTTTCTGGGGTACTGGAACCGTATCGATCCGGAGGGAAATATTTGATTCGTGCTCGTCACGATGCATAGCGGGACCTCCAGCAGGGCTTGCTACCCGGCTGATAGGGCGCGCCGCTAAGCTTGAAATATGTCCCTAAGGTGTCGATCACACCAATGACCGCATAGAATAGAACGCATGCTAACTTATTGTCTTGTGCAGATGGTAAGTATACTTGTATTTCATTTCAGGGAAGGCGTGCATCGATTGAGTAAGCAGTCGGTGTACTGGTTGGATTCAATGCTATTTTCATTCCTATTAAAACATGCAACTTATATGAATTGATTTCACTTGCTTCCTTATAGAAGATATCTTAATGCATGCTCGCCCCTAACAAGCTAGTGTTGATTTAGTCGAGTGGGTTCATCCCGCTCACGAGTACAAGTTGAGTACTGACCCACGTTGTGGACAACTATTTCAGGCACTCAGACGGTGCAACGCTAGAGCGTAGCGAGGAGGCGTTAGGAGCACCTCTATTTTGAAGTATAGCTGGAGTCGGTTCATTTTGGAGGCATGGAATTCAATCTATACAAGGGAATAATGTGCAAACGACGTGGACTATCTGACGGAGCGCGCCCTGCACTTTGAGTTATCTTTTGCAATATAATTCAATAGCCGAGAAGGCGCATCAATGTAAACTCTATGTAAATTACTCTGAATATTCAATGAAAAAGCATGTATCTTCCGTATTTGTGTTTAGATCTCTGTGAATGTGTTTTATAAATTGTGTTTCAAAATAGGTTCCTAAAACTGCAAGTTCTTGTCTTGTGCAAGCGCAACTCCAGGCTCGCACGGCATCACGCCCCAAGCGAGGACGAATCGGTTCCGTAAAGGATCCGGCGAGGACGATTGACCCTTTCGGGATCGGGGCGTGACATATTTGTATCAGAGCTCGGCTGTACTTCTTTGGGATTTCAAAGGAATATAAAGGAGTTTGATGCGCCTCTCAATTGAGTTGCGTTCGGCGTCCGCTGCATCAGATGAGTCGCCTATACAATAAGCCCGTAGATATAAAATCTATCGATTTTGGAGTGTTAACAAGCTACTCTCTTTTGTAGCAATGGCTAAGAAAAACACTGCCGCTGCAAGCAGTGCTCAGCCTATTCAGAGCGATCCGACAAGTTCAGGAGAATCCGGAGGAGCGGGTTCAACCGGTATGGCGGAACGGCTTATGCATCTCATGGAGGTGCAGCAACAACAAGCCGTTACGCAACAGACGCAATTTGCTTCTCAGCAGAAGCAGATGGATACCATGATGCAACTGATTGCATCCTTGGTACCAAGCAACGGGGCTGCCACTGTGACTCTTGCGACGCCGCCGACCGTGGCGGTAGAGGATGAGTCAGAAGAAACTCAGCCTTCAGCTAGGAACACCTGCTGTGCGGTAGAGTTCGCAAAAATGCATCCACCTACGTTCAACGGACGAGCGGAACCGGACGTGGTGTTGGGATGGATTGCTAAGCTGGAGGGACTCTTCAACCTGGTTGGCATCCGGGGATCCAAGCGAGTTGCCTGTGCATCGGTTCAGCTGGAACTGCGTGCGCATGATTGGTAGGAGGCAACGAAGTAAGGGATTTACGATGCCAATCCCAACTGCAAAATAACTTAGAAAATGTTCAAATCAGCCTTCATTAAACAATATATTCCCAGGGCCGTGCGTCAACAAAAGGAAGACGACTTCAGCAATCTGGTCCAAGGAAGTTTGTTTGTGGATGATTATGATTCTGTGTTCGCTAAGCTGGCTAAGTTTGCGGGGCACTTCCTGCCTAACCAGCAGGCATGGTGCTATCACTTTCAAAAAGGTTTGAATGATGAGTTGCGTAGGGACGTCATCAATCAGAAATGTTAAACCTACAGGGAATGCTACGAAGCAGCCCTGGGCAGCGAGCGGATCTTTGGGCGTTGTCCCCCAAAGGCAGAAGTACAAACCCCCCGTACCAACAATAATAAACGACCTCAGGAAACGGGAGGGTCTGGAGCACAAAAATGTCAGCATACGTCGGATCACAGGGGTCAGACTCAGACACCGAACTATAGCAGGTGCGGCAAAGCAGGGCATCGAGTAAACAAATATCGGGTTACTGGATGTTTCAAATATATCGTCTGGGCCATAAACAATTTAACTGTCGGGAGGGTAAGCCGAATCAGAACAACGGAAATCAGAATAAGGGGCCTCCAGCAAGTGATGCCAATGCTGTGCCGGTAAACCCGCAACGTCAGGGTGCTCAAGGCCGAGTCTATGCCTTGACTCGGGATGAGGCATCTGTCTCTGAAACGGTCGTGACAGGTACATTACTTTTCAGAGAATTGCCCGCTAGAGTCTTATTTAATTCAGGTGCTACGCATAGTTTCATATCTGCTGATTTTATTGTTGAGCATAAATTAGCTTCTACTCCCTTAACTATGAATCTTTGCGTAAGCACACCTTCGGGAGTCGACATGCCCGCCCGTGCGATCTGTAGGGATGGTTATATTTGCATCGGAGGGAGGAAGCTTTCCTTAGATGTCATTGTACTAGACATTAAGGATTACGATATTATTCTCGGGATGGACCGGTTGGGTGCTTGCCATGCAACAATCGAGTGCGTAGAGAAGCGAATCGTATTTTGTCTACCCGGTGAGGCAGACTTCTACTATTCGTGCAGCGCTGCACCGAAGACGGCAATGGTGATATCAGCAATTTCGGCTAGGCGTATGCTGCATTCGGGTTGTGAAGGGTACTTAGCTTCAGTTTGAGACACCCGGCAGGAAAGTGCAAATGCAGCTCAGGCTGATGTTATAGCAGATTTCCTCGACGTGTTCCCGGATGAGCTACCTGGAATGCCTCTTGATCGTGAGATCGAATTCAGCATCGACACATTTCCGGATGCGCGACCAATATCAAAGGCACCTTATCGAATGGCCCCAGCAGAGCTGAAAGAACTTAAGGTTCAGTTGCAAGATCTGTTGGACCGAGGATACATACGTCCAAGCGTTTCTCCGTGGGGTGCTCCGGTACTGTTCGTGAAGAAGAAGGATGGATCCATGCGGCTGTGTATTGACTATCGAGAATTAAATAAGGCGACCGTTCAAAATCAGTACCCTTTGCCAAGGATAGATGACTTATTTGATCAACTGCAAGGTGCAACAGTTTTCTCTAAAGTTGATCTCAGGTCAGGGTATCACCAGTTGAAAATCAAACCAGAAGATATTCAAAAATCTGCTTTTAGAACCCGTTACGGACACTATGAGTTCCTCGTGATGTCGTTCGGCTTAACGAACGCCCCTACAGCTTTCATGGATTTGATGAACCGTGTGTTTCGGCCGTACATAGACAAGTTTGTCGTCGTATTCATCGACGACATTCTAATATATTCCAAGAACGAGGCGGAACACAAGGAACACCTGAAGAACGTGTTACAGACATTACGAGAACATAAGTTATTCGCTAAGCTCAGCAAGTGTGAGTTCTGATTGAACAACGTGGTATTCCTTGGTCATGTCGTCTCGGCAGAAGGCGTCGCCGTAGACCCGAAGAAAATAGAGGCGGTGGTGGACTGGAAACAACCTACGTCAGCAAGCGAAATTCGAAGCTTTCTCGGCCTAGCAGGATACTACCGTAGGTTCGTGAAAGATTTCTCTAAACTGGCCTCGCCTTTGACTCGCCTTACTTAGAAAGGGATTGTATACAACTGGAGTGATGAATACGAAGCCAGCTTTAGTGAATTGAAGCGGCGTCTTGTTTCATCTCCAATTCTTGCACTTCCGGATGGGGTAGAAGAGTTTCAGATATACAGTGACGCTTTAAGACTCGACTTGGGATGTGTACTCATGCAATGGGACAAGATAAAATCGTACGCCTCCAGGCAACTGAAGCTGCACGAGAAAAACTACCCGACACATGATTTGGAATTGGCGGCGATTGTATTTGTATTGAAGTTATGGAGGCATTATCTTTTTGGTGTTGCTTGCAAAATCTTCACAGATCACAAGAGCCTCAAGTATCTATTCACCCAACGGGAATTGAACCTCCGGCAGCGGCGTTGGCTAGAACTTATTAAGGACTATGATCTAACGATCGCGTATACTCCGGGCAAGGAAAACATCGTTGCTGATGCTCTGAGTCGAAAGCACGTGGGCTCGTTATCTATAAACAACCGTTTACTTCGAGATCTTGAGGCGAAGGGCATCGAGTTCCGAGTTCGGCATCAAGGCGTGCAGCTGGCACCACTCCATCTTGAACCGAGTTTACGGGATAGAATCAAATCAGCTCAGGAGGGCGATCAGTTCCTAGCGAAGGTGCGCGGATTGATCTCGGCGAGAAGACGTCTGACTTTATGGCAGGCGAAAGTCAGAAGAAAGGGAAGAGACTAAGGAAATTGAAGATTGTACAATCTTAGGCTTGTTATAAGGCTAATCGAGCTGCTCAGTCTGGACTTGATTTTGGCAATAAAATAAGAAAATAAGATGGGGCCTTACAGATGAAAGGAAGGCTATGCGTCCCTAGCGACCCTGAACTCCGAAAGGAAATTATGGCAGAAGTGCACTACGCGAAGTATTCTTTGCATTCGGGGAGCACTAAGATGTACAAGGACTTACGCGGTACCTTCTGGTGGCAAGGTATAAAGTGGGATATAGCGACCTTTGTGTCACAGTGCATGGCCTGCCAACAGGTGAAAGCTGAACATCAGAAGCCAGGCGGGGAGATGCAGAACCTCGCTATTCCCGAGTGGAAATGGGACAACATCACTATAGATTTCATTATGGGATTTCCGAAGACGCCACGGGGGCATGATGCAATTTGGGTCATAGTTGATCGTTTGACCAAATCAGCCCACTTTCTTCCCATAAAAGTTGCATGGAGCGTCGATCGGTTAGCACAGATCTACATAGACGAGATTGTCCGATTACACGGAGTGCCTGCTTCTATTGTCTCTGACCGTGACGGACGTTTCTTATCTCATTTCTAGACTAGCCTACAGTCTGCTTTGGGAACCAAGCTATAGTTCAGTACCGTATACCAGCCCCAGACTGATGGCCAAACAGAGAGGATAAATCAGATACTTGATGATATGTTACGGCTGTGTGCGATCGATTTAAAGACTAGTTGGGACACGCACCTTCCGTTGGCGGAGTTTGCGTACAACAACAACTACCAATCGAGCATCCAGATGGCACCGTACGAAGCACTTTATGGGCGCAAGTGTCGATCTCCAATCTGTTAGGACGAAGTCGGCGAGCGACAGGTACTCGGGCCAGAGCTGGTGGAGCAGGCAGTCGAGAAAGTTTGCTTGATTCGGGAAAGACTCCGCACTGCGCAGAGCCGACAGAAAAGCTATGCCGATACTCATCGTAGGCCTTTGGAGTTCATGGTCGGGGATCATGTCTTCTTGAAAGTGACGCCGATGCGTGGAGTGATGCGTTTCGGCATGAAGGGCAAACTGAGTCCCAGGTTTGTCGGGCCCTTTGAAATACTAGAACGGGTGGCAGCTGTGGCATACCGAATTGCACTACCTCCCGCCTTGGCTGGAGTGCACGACGTATTCCACGTTTCCTAACTTCGGAAGTATGTGCATGACTCGAGTCATGTAGTTAGCTTCGAACAGCTAGAATTGCGCACGGATTTGTCATACTCAGAGGAGCCGGTGCAGATTCTGGATCGTAAGGAAAAAGTACTTCGTAACCGTACGATGTCCTTGGTTCGCGTGCTGTGGCAGAACCATACAGTTGGGGAATCAACCTGGGAAGTCGAATCAGAGATGAAGGAGAAGTATCCTTCGTTGTTCATTGAGTCAGAGGTAGGGCTTGTTCTTAAGTTTTGGGTCGAAACTTTTTCTTAGTGGTATATTATGTAGTGCCTCAAATTCCGATCCGACCGGGACGAGCACTATGTAATTGGGCTTGTGGCTAGTCCGTCTGAGTCATAACTTAGATCTCGGTATCTTCTTGCCACGGACAAAATGCGATGATCCTTTCCAACTCATGGAAAGGCCTCTATTGAAACGAGTCCAATAGTTTTCGTGTTTTGGTAGCTTGGTTTTGCTTGGATTTTGCTTGCTTGTCGCTTTGAGGTTTTAGATTTGTGTTGCTTTCGATTTGTTTGGTTTTTGTTTTTGGTTTTATCGTTTGGAGCTTGAGGTTTTGGGGAGTTCGGCAAGGAAGGATAGGCAAGATTTCTAACTCGGTGCTCGTGCTGTTTCAGGTCCGCGTAACTGACGTTTGATCGTCGCTAGCGGGATTCCTAGTTTTAGCCTCTTTTCCCTTAACCAGTGAGTGGTTTGGTCCCTTCTTTCCTACTTCTTCATACCAACATCTCTAAGTTTCAATCATTCACTCGATGATGCCCGGTTGGACGCCTAGGAAATCCTTAGCCACAGGCATGCCAGCCACTAAGAAAGGAACATGGAATTTGTAGACTAATTTATCATATGCTTGCACACCTTATAATTTGAGCTTGTTTATAAGGAAAGTTAGTTGTTGGTGGCGGCCTGGTGCCTCGGATAGAGTTTTGGACTTATGAGATAACTGAATCGGAATACCGCTTGGGAAATATAAACTGTTGCATGAGATATTATATGTTGCTGCTTACTTCTTCTGTTTCTTTCAATGCATTGTATGTAATATGAATTATTCATGCATTTACATGGTCTGGGACAACTTGTGCACAGGGTTTGGCATTTCCTCGAAACGGCTTTCCGGGGCACTGGAACCGTATCGATCCAGAGGGAAATATTTGATTCGTGCTCGTCACGATGCATAGCAGGACCTCCAGCAGGGCTTGCTACCCGGGCTGATAGGGCGCACCGCTAAGCTTGAAATATGTCCCTAAGGTGTCGATCACACCAATGACCGCATAGAATAGAACGCATGCTAACTTATTGTCTTGTGCAGATGGTAAGTATACTTGTGTTTCGTTTCAGGGAAGGCGTACATCGATTGAGTAAGCAGTCGGTGTACTGGTTGGATTCAATGCTATTTTCATTCCTATCAAAACATGCAACTGATATGAATTGATTTTACTTGCTTCCTTATAGAAGCTATCTTAATGCATGCTCGCCCCTAACAAGCTAGTGTCAATTTAGTCGAGTGGGTTCATCCCGCTCACCAGTACAAGTTGAGTACTGACCCACGTTGTGGGCAACTATTTCAGGCACTCAGACGGTGCAACGCTAGAGCGTAGCGAGGAGGCGTTAGGAGCACCTCTATTTTGAAGTATAGCTGGAGTCAGTTCATTTTGGAGGCATGGACTTCAATCTATACAAGGGCGTAATATGCAAACGACGTGGACTATCTGACGGAGCGCGTCCTGTATTTTGAGTTATCTTTTGTAATGTAATTCAATAGCCTAGAAGGCGCATCAATGTAAACTCTATGTAAATTACTCTGAATATTCAATGAAAAAGCATGTTTCTTCCGCATTTGTGTTCAAATATCTGTGAATGTGTTTTATAAATTGCGTTTCAAAATGGGTTCCTAAAACTGCAAGTTCTAGCCTTGTGCGAGCGCAACTCCAGGCTCGCAAAACATCACGCCCCAAGTGAGGACGAATCGGTTCCGTAAAGGATCCGGCGAGGACGATTGACCCTTTCGGGATCGGGGCGTGACAGTACTCTCAAGACAGCACGGAAGAGGTGTCAACCGAAGCAGAGAAGGAATCCCACCGGGAGCCAGAAGAACCCTCTGCCAAGCAAACTCTGTCAATCCAAGTGAAAGGATGGACTACTCGTCCAAAAGCCATAAAACCTATGGCTATCCACCTGAACGAGACCAGGTCAGGAAAAGGGGGTGATCCTCTAGTGATCACTCTGAACCAGAAGCCTCCACCCTTGGTCATCAACCTCCGGCGCGACAGGAAGCCGAGTGATGTAAATGCAACCGGGAACAGAGTTTCAGATGATAATAAACATCCTCTTTTCCAGTATATTGACACCCAAATTCCAAATCAGGAATCCTCTCCCTACGACGATATAGAACCTAGAGCACAAAAATTCTTGGAAGCTATAGATTCCTATCATCCGTATATATGGGAAGTGGCGTCACTGTCCAATGTTACCACGATATATGGACCACATGAGGATTCTATCTTCATTGTCCCGCCTACTCGAAGCAGTCAACATTCAATAGTCTTCGGCCGTATGCACAATCAACCGACGGTGCAAGAGGATTCTTCCGATGACGATGCCGGTAAAATGCAGTTTCAAAGATACAGCCCGCAAGCTCTGAGGATAATGCAAAATATGGGTTATAACTTGAAGCTGGAACCGGGTCTCAACTACGGGAAAGGCAGACGAATGCCGCTGTATGGCAATCCCTACTATCAACGAACTCATTTCGGGTTAGGGTATACCACCTCCCTCGCAACTCCGAAGTCAAGCGAGGATATATTTTCCTCCTCTCAAAATGGCTCAGCGCCCTCCGACTCATCTCATGCTCTCGAGCGAACATTATCAGTAAATATGGTAGTAACGGATTCCTTCGAATAAGACGAACAAGAATCTGAACCGTTCGAGAATGACGCTTGGGCTCAGCAAATGGATACATAATGGGAGTTCCGCTTCGAGCAGAGAGAACCTCCCACTGAAGACAAAGTTATCCAGATTGACGTTGGGGATGAACTTTCGCCAAAGCCGATATTTATCAGTAACAATCTTTCCGAAGCAGAAAGGAAAGAAGTTATCCAACTGATAAAAGAATGTATCGACGTCTTTGCGTAGAATTATGAGGACATGCCAGGCCTTGATCCAAAGGTAGCTACTCATAAGCTCAATATATTGTCCGATTCAAAGCCTGTGAAGCAGCACCAACGCCGGTTCCGCCCGGATATGATGGACGCCATTGAAGCTGAAATCAAGAAGTTGATAGCCTGTGGCTTCATCCGTAAAGAGCAACATCCCGACTGGGTCGCCAATGTCGTCCCGGTCATAAAGAAAAATGGAAAAGTACGAGTCTGCATCGATTACCGAGATCTGAATGCAGCCTGCCCCAAGGACGAGTTTCCTCTTCCCATCATAGACGTCATGATTGACAATACATACGATTTTGAACGTATGTCTTTCATGGACGGATTTTTAGGATACAATCAAATCAAGATGCATCCTGAAGACGAGAAGCACACTACCTTCCGGACACCATTGGGGGTATATTACTATACGGTCATGCCCTTCGGATTAAAGAATGCCGGGGCTACGTACCAATGGGCTATGAGTAACATATTCCATGAGCATTTACGCAAGACCGTGGAGTGTTACATGGATGATGTAGCTATCAAAAGCCGCCTCAAGGATAACTATATCCAAGACATGAAGACAGTATTTGACTTGATGCGCCAACATCAACTCAAAATGAATCCTACAAAGTCCTTTCTGGGGGTATCTAGTGGCAAATTTCTGGGATTTGTCATAACCGCCAAAGGCATTCAAGTGGACCCTGATAAAGTCAAGGCCATCTTAGAAATACGACCGCCCCACAATCTGAGGGAACTCAGGGGATTTCAAGGTCGTCTGGCTTATATTCGGAGATTCATATCCAACCTCTCTGGGAGATGTCAGCCATTTTCTCGTCTCATGAAGAAAGGTGTATCCTTCATATGGGACGAAGCCTGTCAACAAGCGTTCGGTGATATCAAGCGCTACCTCACTAGTCCGCCAGTTCTGGTGCCTCCTGTCATAGGAAGACCATTCGTGCTGTATGTTCGAGCGATGGATCATTCTCTAGGAGCTCTTCTCGCACAGAAGAATGAGATGGGTCACGAGCAGGCTATCTACTACCTCAGCAGGATGATGGTCGGAGCCGAACACCGGTATAATCCAGTGGAGAAAGAATGCTTGGCTCTGATGTTCGCTATTCATAAAATGCGACACTATGTCACAGGCCAAACTATTCACATCATCTCCAGGATCAATTCTCTTCGGGTACTGATGAACAAGCCAAGTGTTCTTAATTCCCGACTCACGACCTGGGCGATGTTATTGACACCGTATGACATGGTGTATGTCCCTCAGAAGTCCATCAAAGGTCAAGCATTGGCTGACTTCCTAGCTGCTCATCCGATCCCGGAGACCTCCAAACTGTACGAGGACATTCTCGACGAAGTTGCAGAGTGTAATTCCGCAATGGAAAGTGACGCATGGCAACTGTTCTTCGATGGTGCCTCCAGAACTGGTCCCAGGGGAAGCGTGGTTTCGGGGGTCGGAATTGTCCTGGTTACTCCTGATAAGCTTGTCATCTACCGAGCATATTCTCTTAGCGAGCTCTGTTCCAACAATGTGGCAGAGTACAACGCTCTACTAATCGGTCTCCAAGTCGCTAAAGAATTGGGCATCGAATCTCTGGAAGCTTTCGGTGATTCTTTGTTGATCGTCAATCAAGTCAGAGGAATATATGAAGTCCGGAATCCAGACCTCATCCCCTATCACCGAGCAACGATCGAGATAACCATGACATTCAAAGGATTCTTCCTAGAGCATGTGCCTCGATCTCAGAATCTGGAAGCTGATGCCCTAGCCAGTCTGGCTGCAGATTTAGCAAGCGTTTGACCTTTCATCAAAGCAGTAGGATACCTCTACAACCAAACAAGGACAAGAGTTATCACACAATGCCAAGACAGGGTATGACTCACCAATTGTGAACATGACGATGATATAGTATATCAGTATAGTCCAGAACACACATGCCACAATACCAGCTAAGATATAAGTATAATATACAGCTTCGGTACATGACCTATTGTGACACAT
Organism: Iris macrosiphon; assembly: GCA_036927795.1. NCBI lineage: Eukaryota > Viridiplantae > Streptophyta > Magnoliopsida > Asparagales > Iridaceae > Iris > Iris macrosiphon. Next base: position 124,714,446 of record JAYESA010000005.1, read on the forward strand.
TGGCGCAACCCTACAACCAAACCAGGACAAGGGTTGAACCGTCATACCATAATAGTTTATGGCCATAGACTACCAGCAAATACTCTTTTAAATTGGTTAATCAATCCTGTGGCTTGTTATGTGGAGTCTGAGTTATCTCAGAACAGATGCATAAAGAAATTCTTAGATTTTGAGCTGTTTAGCAGGGCTAATCGAGCCATAGTAATCACATAGCATATTGTATATTATGCACCGGTCCCTCGTAAGGCTACCGTGCTAGAATCATATAGAACATATTGATTCAGAAAAGGCAGATACGGGGCGGTATCCGCGGATACGCGTTGATCCCGGTGTGCACGCACACCCGAATCGACTTTTGTGAAATCCCACACGTCCGTATCGACGGCGTGCACGTATATGTGAAGACCGCGCACGACCAAGTCGTCCCGTTTGGCGGGGCGTACCCAGTTTCGGGGTGAATCGGGTCGTTATTTTTCTTGTTTTTGGATCGCGGTGTGCGATCACCACAGGACGCGATGCCCCGAGCGGTTTGTCCGGGCACCGAGAGGGTCATACAGGCTTCACAACGCAATTTACGGAATCGAAAACGGGGCAGCGAGGAGAAAATTACACGTACCTGAATGGGGCTCGAGAAATTAGGATTTCTCGTGTCCGTCGTGTCCGACACGAGTCGACACAGGGAAGAATTAGGGCTAGGGTTAGGGTTTTGGCCGGAGACGGCGGCCTGACCGGAGCTGAGGCAGAGGGAGGCCGAGGGCGGCTCGCCGGGGAGCTGGGGCGATGGCTGGTGGCGGCGGAGCCGACGGGAGGTGGGCGGAGCCGACCGGTGCTGCGGCTGGATCGAGTGAGAGGAGGAGGAGAAGGATGAGGGAAGGCCGGAGGTGAGTGCTGGAGGAGGAGAGGGCCGAGGAACTGGCGGCTCACGGCGGCGCGGCAAGGAGGGGAACGGCGGCGGCGGAGCTAGGGTTCAGGCGGGGGAGCTGGGGATGGCCGGAGGCGGGGGGGGTCTGGGGTTTAAATAGGAGGAGAGGGCACGGGGTCAGCCGGGTTAGGCGGAGGGAGGGGGGACGTGGCGCCGGAACGGGCGGAGCAGGGTCGTGGGGGACTGGCCGCCGGATGCGGCGGAGGACGCGGGCACCGGAGCGGCCACGCGGGGGCTGGGGAGAACTGTTCAGCGGGTTTGGGTCTCCGCGGGTCGGGTCTAACCGACCCGACCCGGCCCGGATGGCAGATGGGCCGGGCTGGCCTAGCCAGGTGGGCCGCGGGGCTGGGATTTTAAGTTAGGTTTTAATAAAATATAAATAACAAAATAAATATTAAATAAATAAATAAATAAATAAATAAGTAAATGTTTTTAGGAGATTAAAAATAGGTCCGGGGTCCAATAAATTCCAGAAAAATTACCCTAAGTCCAGTTTTCAATTCTACACCATAAAATTTTATTTTCATAATATTTTAATATTATTTATTATCAATAAAAAAATTATTTAATAATTAGAACCCTGTTTTTAATTACAGAAAATTTCCAGAAAATTGCAGAAAATTATGAAAAATCCAAGTTTAATATTTTTGTAAAATCAGGGGTTTACAATCTACCCAACTTATAAAAATTTTATCCTCAAAATTAAATTTAAGCCATAATCTATTAATCCTTCATGTACATAAGGCAAGTCAATCGCAATCTCCTTGCGATAATTAAAATCCTAATCATATCCACTGCAATCACTTCAAGGTTAAGATGACTACTATTCCAATCAAAATTCAACCTATGGTTATCACTTCTTACTTTCTCAAATTACCCACAGGCAAATTTTAAATTAAGTCCATATAACATCTTCAAGATTTGCATACGCTTATAAATTTGCCTTACGATTCTAACTATCATAATTTCCTCTAGAAGTGATTCGAGTCCAATAGTATTCCCATTCATAATTGTATGCTTCAACTTTTTAAATTCCATTCACATCCTCAATATTCCGACTAGGTAGTCCAACCATCAAATTTTAATTCTTAATTCAAATCATCAAATTGAAAAATAATTTATATGTAGTCCACCAATGTTCAAGTCTGAAATTCTATATTTTTATCCTCTAAATTTTCAAAATTAGAATGGCTTGAACCTCTCCCAATCTAATCTTACTCGGTCACAATCTAAAAGAGATTTATCTCGAGTTGACAATGCACTGCTATCCAACTTAGAATTTATCCATCCATCACATAAGGCTATATACCTTAAGAAAATATTCCTTAATATGTTTACTCATGTCATTCAATCCTCGAAACTTCAACGCCGATCATATATGATATGTTAGATAATCCTCAAGTATGTGATCGGCCTATGAGACATATCTAGTATTCTCTGTGTACCAAACTTATACCAAGCACGAGGTTTCGTCTTTCCGAAATAAGGGAAGACGAAGACCAATAATAAAGAGTTCAAGGGAGGGGTAATAGAATAGAAGTGTCGGAATCAAGACGTTTAAAGAATTCAAATGGGAATTGTCAAGCAGTTATGGACTGAATTTCTATTCTGGTAATCATTTGTTCGCATGCTCGTATTAGTACAGTTATGTAACTGATACGATATGCCCGGACATATCTAGAGGGCAAGTATATTTGTCTACTAATCACTAGATATCTCAATCCACGTAAAGTGTTATTTCGAAGGGCGAATCAAGCGCACTATGGTTGATCAGACCGTAATACACTGATTCTGAAATGTATTATTGTGGGCCTCCCCAATAATACACTTGTCATGAACAAGCTCGATAAAGAGTAAGCATGCAAAACTAGGCTATAAAATAGCAGCATAAGTCAAGTACAGCAAAATTAAGTGCGCTAGATGATGATGAAAGGAGGTACAATTTATTTAAATTCATAAAACAACACACAATAAGCACAATAATAAAAGACTCTACAATCTCTACAGTTATCAAATATAAAAGCATACCAGGTTATTAGCAAGTTTAAAATTACTAGGTTGGGGCTGAGGTCACGAACCAATAGGCACGAGCTAAACAATGCTAGAAACGGCAGCTACAAATCACTTACGCGCATTAGCTACTCCAAGAGTCTGCGCGTTCTCCACGGTCATCACGTAAGCTTGTCCGCGTCCTTGAGGTGGTGTCCTCTGCTGTTGCTGGCTAGCTGGAGGAGTGCTGCTTGTGGTACCAAGGGTGGTCTCGGTTCGAGTGCTGGTAGAGCATCTCGTGGTGATCTCGTAGGAACCTCGTCGCTTGCTGATAGATCCATTACTCTGCATCCAAAATAAACGATAAGAGGTGCACAGGAATCAAGGCAGGATGCAAATCAAGGAATTAATTCAAATCCGAGATAGATGTCAAGGATGATTCAAGCAAGTGGATGAGATCCTAAAACTTATCATATTCTTATTGCAGGCATGTTCGGTCTCTAAGTTGAAACCGGACAATTTAGTCGTTGACCTGCATGGGCCACAATAAAAATGTGTCACGACCCGCACCCGGATATTCGGGCACGAGTACGTGGGTACGTCCAGCCTACGTCGCAGTGTCAGCGATAGTACGCTGTCTAGGTCATATTCACAGGTAATTTAAAATCTATCTCATCCACAAGAATAAATAGGCAAGGATAATCACAGGAAATAGGAATGCTAAGATTTCATAATATTTAATTTGTGACAACCAAATCCACAGTTAATACAAAACCAGAAGATAAATCGGGGACAAACCCGATTACTATGCAGAAAGGAAATACTAGCTAACTGGTTGACTACTCCTCAAAGGTAGTCTCTTGAGTAGGAACCGGCTCCTCAACAGTATCATCTGCTACGTCATATGGGCCATAAAAGGTGGGGGCATAGTCCTCATCAACGACTAATATCAACGGATCTAGTCAGGAAAGGAGCAAAGTACCAATACACAACAAAGCTTAAACTAAATAATTATGACAAGTAGAAAAGAACTGACTAAGTATCATGATGAGAATATGCATAATAAGAAGTAAAATTAACTAAGGATTAATCACAAAAATCAGAATATAAGTATAACAGGATTAATTGCTATAAACCAGGGACATGAGTAAAACAGGAATATAATGAGACAAGAAAATATAACTGTAACATGACAACAGGAACTATGTGTGTGTGATTGTGTATTTAGAATACATAGTTGGCATGTAGGGGTTTATAAGGCTAATCCGGCACGTCATAGACGGCTATTAGTCAGGAATAATCGAGATCCGGCTGGTGGTACAGTCGTGTACCAACAGCTATTAGACAGGACAGGGGGAAAGGTAAACTACATGCCTCCTAGTATTCTCCCACCCGACACGAAAAGCAAGACATGAAATCCAATATTCTAACACTACGTGTAAACATCAATGGTACTAGTAGAGCAAGGAATTAATTATCACAATATAAAGATTAAACTTGAAGTGCAGGTACTTGCCTGATGTTTGGATCCCACTACGATTTTGTGTCTCGGGGAAATTTCCAGAAATGACTTTGGATGCTGAAATAAACATTACCATCATGCTCAGAAGATATCAAATAGCTAGAAACGCCTGTCCTTGAGTCCAATTTGGAGACAAGGGCAAAAACAGAAATTTTGGGTCAAAACGGGGTCCGCATGTGGGCCCGCTTTGCACCGAAAAACGTGTCAGGGTCAAAGGTCTCCAAATTCACCAAACTTAGTGTCAACAGGTCAGAAACGATGATACGAACCCAATGGAACTTCCAGAATTGGATTCCGATGAGCCGATCACAAAATCGTCCGTCGAGCGGGACCTGTGGGGCCCACGACATACGATTTCGTCAACGTTCTCAAAATCGAAACAAACTTGGGTCACAGGACCAGCGTATCGCTATGAGTCCGATAGCACAAGTTTTATTTCGATCCGACGTGTACACAGAAAGTTAGGGCTTGATTCAGAAAAGGCGGATACGGGGCGGTGTCCGCGGATACGCGTTGATCCCGGTGTGCACGCACACCCGAATCGACTTCTGCGAAATCCCACACGTCCGTATCGACGGCACGCACGTATATGTGAAGACCGCGCGCGACCAAGTCGTCCCGTTTGGCGGGGCGTACCCAGTTCCGGGGTGAATCGGTTCGTTGTTTTTCCTGTTTTTGGATCGCGGTGTGCGATCACCACAGGACGCGATGCCCCGAGCGGTTTGTCCGGGCACCGAGAGGGTCATACAGGCTTCGCAACGCAATTTACGGAATCAAAAACGGGGGCAGCGAGGAGAAAATTACACGTACCTGAACGGGGCTCGAGAAATTGGAATTTCTCGTGTCCGTCGTGTCCGACACGAGTCGACACAGGGAAAAATTAGGGCTAGGGTTAGGGTTTTGGCCGAAGATGGTGGCCTGACCGGAGCTGAGGTGGAGGGAGGCCGAGGGCGGCTCGCCGGGGAGCTGGGGCGATGGCTGGTGACGGCGGAGCCGACGAGAGGTGGGCGAAGCCGACCGTTGCTGCGGCTGGATAGAGTGAGAGGAGGAGGATAAGGATGGGGGGAGGCCGAAGGCGAGTGCTGGAGGAGGAGAAGGCCGAGGAACTGGCGGCTCACGGCGGCGCGGCGAGGAGAGGAACGACGGCGGCGGAGCTAGGGTTCAGGCGGGGGAGCTGGGGATGGCCGGAGGCGAGGGGGGGTCTGGGGTTTAAATAGGAGGAGAGGGCGCGGGGTCAGCCGGGTTAGGCGGAGGGAGGGGGACGTGGTGCATGAACGGGCGGAGCGGGGTCGTGGGGGACTGGCCGCCGGATGCGGCGGAGGACGCGGGCACCGGAGCGGCCACGCGGGGGCTGGGGAGAACTGTTCAGCGGGTTTGGGTCTCCGCGGGTCGGGTCTAACCGACCCGACCTGACCCGGATGGCAGATGGGCCGGGCTGGCCTAGCCAGGTGGGCCGCGGGCTGGGCTGCGGGGCTGAGATTTTAAGTTAGGTTTTAATAAAATATAAATAACTAAATAAATATTAAATAAATAAATAAATAAATATTTTTAGGAGATTAAAAATAGGTCCGGGGTCCAATAAATTCTAGAAAAATTACCCTAAGTCCAGTTTTTAATTTTATACCATAAAATACTATTTTCATAATATTTTAATATTATTTATTATTAATAAAAAAACATTTAATAATTAGAACCCTGTTTTTAATTACAGAAATTTCCCAGAAAATTGCAGAAAATTGTGAAAAATCCAAGTTTAATATTTTTGTAAAATCAGGGGTTTACAACGCCAACCTCTTCTACACAAGGGATACTACCTACGTGGCTTCTACGCCATGATCTTCTCAGCAGATATACGCGTTCTGTCCCTTAGTTGGACGCGCATCACATGCTCACTCAAAAGGTCATCTATACGCAGGCATTGGTTATTTTAAACCGTCGTATAAAAGGGTGCTGTACTTTCCACTACTCGGTTTCTACGCCGACTGTGTGGTCACTGTCACTAAAAACTCTATAAATAGAGACCTCTATCAACAGAGAAAAAGATCGAAGAAATTAGGTCGAAAAATTGATCAAGAAATCCAGTATCAGATCCAACGGTCGCAAAGATCGAAGGTCAAACGATCAAGGGAGAGAGGAGAGGAGAATCCAGAGCTCAGGCAAAGAGAAGGGATCGACGACTTTGGCATCGAGCATCCACCCTCTTTAGCAACCTTCGAAGCTGCTTTTTGTCTTCCACGGCACTTCTTCAACATCGTGTGGTCCAAGGGCTAAAGTGATCGACTGCAGATCAGACACCTATAGCAATATTTACCCAGATTAAATAAATTGTACTTAGTCATCCTCGTGTAGGATCAAATTGTACAATCTTGTTTGTAAACATAAAAGAAGGGCAGGTTTTCGTATAAGACCTCATTTTCTTCTTTATCAATCTTTTCCCGTTTATCATCCTAAACAAGATGGCGACTCTGCTGGGGAAGATCTTTCTCTTCTGATGAGGAAGCTATTGCTCAATACGATACGGTATCCGTGGGATCCGTGAAGAAGACACTGGTCGTACAGTTCGACCAGTCTGCCTACGAAGACATGCTTCGAACAGGGGGGTAGCTCTCACTCCCTCTCCGTCCAAAACAACAGGAAGCTGCGCAAGGTCTGGATGCCCAAGACATCCTCTACCATTCCTGTGGACTCTCTGATCTCTCCGATCTCTCCGATCAATAAGGTTGTAGCATTGCTCCCTTCGTGCCTTGTGCGTAAAATTCAGTCGTCTGTCTCTGACAGGACCGACAAAACTTCTGGCAAAGCCTCAGCGCAAAGTCTCAGCGCAAACCGAGAAGTATAATCTGTGTCTTGCGCGTAAAATTCAGTCGCCTGTCTCTGGCAGGACCGACAAAACTTCTGGCAATGCCTCAGCGCTAACCCAGAAGTATACTCCCCGCTCTGTGCGTAAATTTCAATCTCTCGTCCCTGGCGGAATAGATAAAACTTCTGACAATGCCTCAGCGCTAGTCCAGGAGCCTAAACCGTGCTCTGCGCGTAAATTTTAATCTCCCGTCCCTGGCGGAATAGACAAAATTTATGATGATGCCTCAACGCCAAATCAGGAATCACAAAAGCGCTCCGCGCATAAAAATGCATCTGTCTTTCGTAGAAAAGAAGATGATCACTGCAAACTACGCAAGGGAAAGCAAGCGGCGGACTACTCAACTTCTCGGCCTTTACGCCAGCAAAGGAACAATATGCCTGCCCGCCGGATTACGCGAGAAACTGATGGCCGACTGAGCACATGTAGCGCCCCGTTCTCCCGGTGCGGAGAGCGCGGCTAAGAAACACAAACGGTATCGTTCGATCGGGATAGATTGAATTAAGAACTCGTCCTCGTTATGGATTTGTTTCTTCAGAATCGATTCCCATATTCGGTGGACTGCGCCCCAAGGATCGGCTTAGCGGCAGAGTCAGGAGGGACCTCTCTGCTGCTATCTTTTATTACCTCGGTTTTCGATGTCGCTTGTTGCTTTCGTGCTTTGAGTTGGTTTTGGGATTTGCTTGTTTTCCTTGAACGGTTTCGATGGTTTTCATTATTTTCGTTCATTGAACTGCACTTCTATTTCGAGATTGGAAAGAGAGGAAGAAGTATTAATCGAGCTGTTCGTGTGCAGGTGAACGAGCAGTAGACGGCTTACGAGCGGAGTCGTGAAGCGCCTCTTTCCTTCTTCTTTCCAAAATCTAAGTGAGTGGCTACCAACCCGATTAGCTAGCCCTGCTTCCAAGCTTCACTCCTTTGCCCCGATCAAACGATACCAAATAATAATAAAAGAAACCAAGATAAAAGACAATAGACTTGGTTATTATGCTTGTCAATCAAACCTGTGAACTGTTGCCTTATCGTATGCTTGTTCGTGCAAATGTTCTATAAAATGTGCTAAGTATAGAACACATCTTGTATATGCATAATTGTTCAGGGAGGCTATGCAAAATAAATCATGCAATACTGCTTGTCGTGTACTCGTGTTCTTGCACTCGTGTTGCCTCAAATGCATGACTGTTAACTTGTTCATCGTGTTCGATCATGGACAACTTGTGCACAAGGTATTGGTTCTGCGGACGGTCGCTGGGGCACTGGCACCGATCCGATCCGGGCGGAACTCGTGTGTAGTCTTCGTGTTCGGGACCGAATAGCTTGCAGCACAATCGTGTTCTCTCGTAGCATGCTATCCTTGTCCCCGGCTACGTCCATTATGGCAACCATGCCAGTGATCATCGTGTATATTTAAACCTGTTGCATACTAACTTGTGTCTTCGTGGCAGGGAAGGCATGGTAAGTATTGTGCAGGTAATTCAGACGGGCAGGTAAAATCCACCTAACGGTGGCACGTTCATTTCAGTAAATTCTATATGCTGCTTACTTGTAAATGAACTAAGGCAAAATAGAAACCCATAAAAATATGCATGCTTCACTAAACGACGTGTTGATTGGTATAGTTCGGCTAGCTCGCCTTTACCAGCATGTTTCGATATGCTGACCCTCGTTGAAACAGGTTCTCCGCACCAAGGCGAACCGAGCGAGGAGCCGAAGTCGTCTTCCCGATCCAGTCCAGCTGTTAGCATATCTTCACCGCGCCTCGAAGCCTTTTGAAGTCCGAAGCTGCAACTCTTCATACACAAATGCAGCTCCGTGGCAAAGCCGTCCTCCAGCCTGGAGGTCCTTATCGTTTTGAGTTTATAAAGGGATGTAATGTATAGGACTGCTATCTCATTTTGAGTCATCTCTTTTGTAAGCCGTTCGGCATATTAGCTAACTCGTTCAGGAGTTTGTAATAGATGTTCATTATCAATAAAGAGAACTTTTCTATGTTTCAAATCTGTGTTTTAATTTATCTGCGTACTCTGAATATGTGCTTGCTATGCAAATTATTAAAGCCTTGTGCGGGCGCAACTCCAGGCCCGTACGGCTGTCACGATTCGGGGGACGCCTCAAACGATTCTAAGGAATCGGGTCGTAACATAGTGGTATCAGAGCACAGATTCAAGTTCCTTAGACTTCGTGCTGGAAAAGTTCCTTTAACGATCAAATTCCTGTGCGAACTCTTGAACTCGCTAGGCCAAAATGAGGTACGTTCATGCAATAAGTCCATAATATATTATGATCCTAATGTAATTTACCTTCTTTTGAAGGAATGGCTCCAGCGCAATCTGCAGCGCAAACCCCGGACGAAACGCAAGGCCAAAAAAGTAGTTCGGATACTTCGGGAAGTTCAAAGAGCCAGCGAGCCGTGCCAAGCATCGATCCCGTCCAACAAATGTTGCAGATGTTGGAGGCAAACCAACAAAGGGACGAGGCTCGCTATGAACGGGCCAAGAAACGGGCGGAAGAGAGTCAGCTCAAGTTTTAAGGCAATATAGAAGCACGATTCTCAGTCCAACAGAAGCAGGTAGATACCCTACAGCAGATCGTTCAGACTTTGGCATCCAACCTGTCCGTGGCAACGCCAGCGACTCCGGTGGAACAGCCCGTGCTTGAAGTAGAGACGCCGCAAATTCCAAGGACGAGGGACGTGATTGCCTTCAACTTTGGCCACTTCAAAAAAGTCTGCAACACCCCATTCAACGGGACTGAGGACCCAGTCGTAGCTCTAGATTGGTTGGCCGAACTTGAAGATCACTTCGCTCTGCTAGAGGTCCCCGAAGATAAGCGCGTCTCCTGTGCGCAACTACAGCTCCGCCTCAACGCACACGATTGGTGGGACGTGCATCGACGATCTCTCTAATTTGATCACGGAGAGGAGGCGATCTCGTGGACGACTTTTCGTGCCGCGTTCGAAGAGGAGTTTGTACCCCCTCCAGTACAACGTCAAATGGAAAACGAGTTCGTGCAGCTGCGGCAAGGCAGCATGACAGTTAAGGAGTACTCCGCCGAATTCAACCGACTCTCCAAATTCGCTAGGGCCTATTTACCTGATGCAACGAGTCGAGCTAGAAGGTTTGAAGGTGGACTACGCCCTGCCATCCATTCGCACGTAGCCATTCCTCAGTATCGTACGATGCGTGAAGTCATGAATCACGCCCTGTCGCTTGAACCATTCTATCCTCACGTTCCTGCCGGCGCTGTGCATACCTACAATCACAAACGCCAAAGCAACGACAGAGGAAACAACGCTGCAAAGCGTCAGAACGACGGTAGTCAACAAATAAAGCATTGGAACATTACGTGTCGGTTCTGTAAAAAGACTGGACACGACAAGAAGGACTGCCGCTTGAGACTTGGATTATGCCTCGCTTGTGGACGATCAGGCCATGCTATTAATTCCTGCCCGAACCTTCCTGATCGCCGTCCCGAACGCAATAATCCCTAACGGTAAGTTCTACCCTAAGTTTCGGGACGAAACTTCCAATTAGTTGGGTAGGATGTAGCGCCCCGTTCTCCCGGTACGGAGAGCGCGGCTAAGAAACACAAACGGTATCGTTCGATCGGGATAGATTGAATTAAGAACTCGTCCTCGTTATGGATTTGTTTCTTCGGAATCGATTCCCATATTCAGTGGACTGTGCCCCAAGGATCGGCTTAGCGGCAGAGTCAAGAGGGACCTCTCCGCTGCTATCTTTTATTGCCTCGGTTTTCGATGTCGCTTGTTGCTTTCGTGCTTTGAGTTGGTTTTGGGATTTGCTTATTTTCCTTGAACGGTTTCGATGGTTTTCATTATTTTTGTTCATTGAACTGCACTTCTATTTCGAGATTGGAAAGAGAGAAAGAAGTATTAATCGAGCTGTTCGTGTGCAGGTGAACGAGCAGTAGGCGGCTTGCGAGCGGAGTCGTGAAGCGCCTCTTTCCTTCTTCTTTCCAAAATCTAAGTGAGTGGCTACCAACCCGATTAGCTAGCCCTGCTTCCAAGCTTCACTCCTTTGCCCCGATCAAACGATACCAAATAATAATAAAAGAAACCAAGATAAAAGATAATAGACTTGGTTGTTATGCTTGTCAATCAAACCTGTGAACTGTTGCCTTATCGTATGCTTGTTCGTGCAAATGTTCTATAAAATGTGCTAAGTATAGAACACATCTTGTATATGCATAATTGTTCAGGGAGGCTATGCAAAATAAATTATGCAATACTGCTTGTCGTGTACTCGTGTTCTTGCACTCGTGTTGCCTCAAATGCATGACTGTTAACTTGTTCATCGTGTTCGATCATGGACAACTTGTGCACAAGGTATTGGTTCTGCGGACGGTCGCTGGGGCACTGGCACCGATCCGATCCGGGCGGAACTCGTGTGTAGTCTTCGTGTTCGGGACCGGATAGCTTGCAGCGCAATCGTGTTCTCTCGTAGCATGCTATCCTTGTCCCCGGCTACGTCCATTATGGCAACCATGCTAGTGATCATCGTGTATATTTAAACCTGTTGCATACTAACTTGTGTCTTTGTGGCAGGGAAGGCATGGTAAGTATTGTGCAGGTAATTCAGACGGGCAGGTAAAATCCACCTAACGGTGGCACGTTCATTTCAGTAAATTCTATATGCTGCTTACTTGTAAATGAACTAAGGCAAAATAGAAACCCACAAAAATATGCATGCTTCACTAAACGACGTGTTGATTGGTATAGTTCGGCTAGCTCGCCTTCACCAGCATGTTTTGATATGCTGACCCTCGTTGAAACAGGTTCTCCGCACCAAGGTGAACCGAGCGAGGAGCCGAAGTCGTCTTCCCGATCCAGTCCAGCTGTTAGCGCATCTTCACCGCACCTCGAAGCCTTTTGAAGTCCGAAGCTGCAACTCTTCATACATAAATGCAGCTCCGTGGCAAAGCCGTCCTCCAGCCTGGAGGTCCTTATCGTTTTGAGTTTATAAAGGGATGTAATGTACAGGACTGCTATCTCATTTTGAGTCATCTCTTTTGTAAGCCGTTTGGCATATTAGCTAACTCGTTCAGGAGTTTGTAATAGATGTTCATTATCAATAAAGAGAACTTTTCTATGTTTCAAATCTGTGTTTCAATTTATCTGCGTACTCTGAATATGTGCTTGCTATGCAAATCATTAAAGCCTTGTGCGGGCGCAACTCCAGGCCCGCACGGCGGTCACGATTCGGGGGATGCCTCAAACGATTCTAAGGAATCGGGTCGTGACAGCACATCCTCAGCTTTACGCCAACCAGAGCAGAGCTCCAAATTACGCCAGGAGAAGCCACTCAGCGTAAAGAAGGCTCAACTTGCGGGAAGACACCCTCCTCGGGGATTATCTACCACCTAGATGGCCAACCTGTTGTATATAGGTGGTACAGGAAAGACTATGGTTCCCAACATCCGCATGCCCCCTGATGTGAACAGAAGGAACAAGCCATCATCTTCTTCTTCTGTAAAGACTCCTGACTTGTGTGAATTTCTGATCCAGAAACACGAAGACAAGGGTCATGAACAGGCTTCAGTTCCCCTAACGGTCAAACGCGGGAAAATCTTGTGGGAAGATGCATCAACATCTAATGTCATCATAACAGGTGGACCACGTGAAGATTCCATCTTTATTATTCCTCCAACTCGCGACGACCAGCATCCAATAGTCTTCGGTCGCATACGGAGCAGCCCGATCATACAGGAAGAATTTTGCGAGCCCAAAACTGGCAGAATACAAATCCACAGATATAGCCCGCAGGCGTTAAAAATTATACAAGGCATGGGTTATGATTTGAAGCTGAAACAAGGCCTCAACTATGGAAAGGGCAGACGAACACCGTTGCATGGTAACTCTTACTGTCAACAAGCTCATTTTAGGTTGGGGTATACTGCATCTCTTGCGAAGCCCAAATCTTCAAAGTCTAGTCCTATACAACCAGAGGCAGGTCCCGCTAAATCAGCTTCTGTGGACAGACGCCACGGCATGTCTGGGGATAGCCTACCTCGACAAAATAGGACGGCATCCAAAGCTGGGGGTAGAATTCCCTCAAGATCCAAAGATGATACAATGACGACGATCTTCCCGAAAAATCGTAAAATTCAGGCATCAGGAGCCCGAAGACCAAAAGGAACTTTCTCCTTCAATGAAGACGACGTCATTAAAATCTTTAATATGTTGATGAAGGAGCGCAAGCTTTAGCTACCCAACATCAGGCATCCTGAGAGGGCAGACAAAGTTGATGACCCAGATTATTGTCTTTTCCATAGGTACATACACCACCCCACAAAGGCGTGTTATGTGCTAAAAAAGAGAATTCAGGAGTTGATCGAGGCCAAGGTCATCACTTTGCATCTGTAAACAAAGGGACGGTCATCACCAATTGGATTTTCATTCATTTTTACGTGACAATTCGCTCTCTTCAAGAATGTACCCGAGGAAGAGTCCCTAAAAAAGTTTCTCCAATGGATTCTTCAGGAAAATCACTCCACAGTGAATTGTCCAGACATAAGTTTATGTTCATCATCCAAGCATTTCATTTCCTTCCCCAGAAGTTTGTCATGTTCATATTACCTCTGAACAAACATTCTCAGTTTTGGCTAATGATTATCATGTTCATATTACCTCTAATATCGGTTGCCGTCTCAACTTAACGCCCGTACTTAACTCTAAGTATGCCAGTGGTGTTAAGTCCACAAAGACTGCCATGTCCATATTACCTCTGAGCAGATATGCGCCTCCATCCCCGATGGAATTGCATCCCAGGAGTTTGCCATGTTCATATTACCTCTGAACAAACTCTCCGAGTTTCTGGCTACCGATTATCACGTTCATATTACCTCTAATATCGGTTGTCGTCTCAAGTTAACGCCCGTACTTAACTTTAAGTACGCCCATGGTGTTAAGTCCACAACGACTGCCATGTCCATATTACCTCTGAGCAGATATACGCCTCCATCCCCGATGGAATTGCATCCCAGAAGTTTATCATGTTCATATTACCTCTGAACAAACTCTCCGAGTTTCTGGCTATCGATTATCATATCGGTTGTCGTCCCAACTTAACACCCGTGCTTAACTCTAAACACGCCCGTAGTGTTGAGTCCACAAAGACTGCCATATCCATATTACCTCTGGCAGGTCTTACCCTAAACCTATTATTTGCACTCTCGTGTGCAAATAATAATAGGTCTACCAAAGAACCTGTGGCGTGTCCTCAATGCCACAGTGTGATGGAGGTGGTCCCAAATATCACTTTCACTCAAGATGACATGCTGTTAAAACATAACAGACATGACAGACCTCTCTATTACACCGGGTACATCGGTTCCATGGAGGTCGACCGGATTCATATAGATCCGGGATCGTCAATCAGCATCATTCCTCATAGTCTGCTCAGACTACTGAGGATTCCTACCAGCGAATTGGCGTACACCACCACTACAATCATGGGTTTCAAAGCCGGAAGAAGTAAGCCATTGGGAAAAATTCGCCTGAGGATCCAGATTGGCAACCTCAGATCGGTGGCTACATGTTACGTCATCGATTCAGAGGTATCCTACAATATTTTGCTGGGTAGACCTTGGATCCACGACCACAACATCGTTCCTTCAACTCTACACCAATGCTTCAAATATGTAGACGCCAAAGGAACAGTGCAAACAGAGATTGCTGACCTGAACCCATTCAAAGGAGTAGAATCCTACTACTCTGATGCCGTGTTGTACTTGTAGTGCCTCAAATCCCGATCCGACCGGGACGAGCACTATGTAATTGGGCTTGTGGCTAGTCCGTCTGAGTCATAACTTAGATCTCGGCATCTTCTTGCCACGAACAAAATGCGATGATCCTTTCCAACTCATGGAAAGGCCTCTATTGAAATGAGTCCAATAGTTTTTGTGTTTTGGTAGCTTGGTTTTGCTTGGATTTTGCTTGCTTGTCGCTTTGAGGTTTTAGATTTATGTTGCTTTCGATTTTCTTGGTTTTTGTTTTTGGTTTTATCGTTTGGAGCTTGAGGTTTTGGGGAGTTCGGCAAGGAAGGATAGGCAAGATTTCTAACTCGGTGCTCGTGCTGTTTCAGGTACGCGTAACTGACGTTTGATCGTCGCTAGCGGGATTCCTAGTTTTAGCCTCTTTTCCCTTAACCAGTGAGTGGTTTGGTCCCTTCTTTCCTACTTCTTCATGCCAACATCTCTAAGTTTCAATCGTTCACTCGATGATGCCCGGTTGGACGCCTAGGAAATCCTTAGCCACAGGCATGCCAGCCACTAAGAAAGGAACATGGAATTTATAGACTAATTTATCATATGCTTGCACACCTTATAATTTGAGCTTGTTTATAAGGAAAGTTAGTTGTTGGTGGTGGCCTGGTGCCTCAGATAGAGTTTTGGACTTATGAGATAACTGAATCGGAACACCGCTTGGGAAATATAAACTGTTGCATGAAATATATATATGTTGCTGCTTACTTCTTCTGTTTTTTTCAATGCATTGTATGTAATATAAATTATTCATGCATTTGCATGGTCTGGGACAACTTGTGCACAGGGTTTGGCATTTCCTCGAAACGGCTTTCTGGGGTACTGGAACCGTATCGATCCGGAGGGAAATATTTGATTCGTGCTCGTCACGATGCATAGCGGGACCTCCAGCAGGGCTTGCTACCCGGCTGATAGGGCGCGCCGCTAAGCTTGAAATATGTCCCTAAGGTGTCGATCACACCAATGACCGCATAGAATAGAACGCATGCTAACTTATTGTCTTGTGCAGATGGTAAGTATACTTGTATTTCATTTCAGGGAAGGCGTGCATCGATTGAGTAAGCAGTCGGTGTACTGGTTGGATTCAATGCTATTTTCATTCCTATTAAAACATGCAACTTATATGAATTGATTTCACTTGCTTCCTTATAGAAGATATCTTAATGCATGCTCGCCCCTAACAAGCTAGTGTTGATTTAGTCGAGTGGGTTCATCCCGCTCACGAGTACAAGTTGAGTACTGACCCACGTTGTGGACAACTATTTCAGGCACTCAGACGGTGCAACGCTAGAGCGTAGCGAGGAGGCGTTAGGAGCACCTCTATTTTGAAGTATAGCTGGAGTCGGTTCATTTTGGAGGCATGGAATTCAATCTATACAAGGGAATAATGTGCAAACGACGTGGACTATCTGACGGAGCGCGCCCTGCACTTTGAGTTATCTTTTGCAATATAATTCAATAGCCGAGAAGGCGCATCAATGTAAACTCTATGTAAATTACTCTGAATATTCAATGAAAAAGCATGTATCTTCCGTATTTGTGTTTAGATCTCTGTGAATGTGTTTTATAAATTGTGTTTCAAAATAGGTTCCTAAAACTGCAAGTTCTTGTCTTGTGCAAGCGCAACTCCAGGCTCGCACGGCATCACGCCCCAAGCGAGGACGAATCGGTTCCGTAAAGGATCCGGCGAGGACGATTGACCCTTTCGGGATCGGGGCGTGACATATTTGTATCAGAGCTCGGCTGTACTTCTTTGGGATTTCAAAGGAATATAAAGGAGTTTGATGCGCCTCTCAATTGAGTTGCGTTCGGCGTCCGCTGCATCAGATGAGTCGCCTATACAATAAGCCCGTAGATATAAAATCTATCGATTTTGGAGTGTTAACAAGCTACTCTCTTTTGTAGCAATGGCTAAGAAAAACACTGCCGCTGCAAGCAGTGCTCAGCCTATTCAGAGCGATCCGACAAGTTCAGGAGAATCCGGAGGAGCGGGTTCAACCGGTATGGCGGAACGGCTTATGCATCTCATGGAGGTGCAGCAACAACAAGCCGTTACGCAACAGACGCAATTTGCTTCTCAGCAGAAGCAGATGGATACCATGATGCAACTGATTGCATCCTTGGTACCAAGCAACGGGGCTGCCACTGTGACTCTTGCGACGCCGCCGACCGTGGCGGTAGAGGATGAGTCAGAAGAAACTCAGCCTTCAGCTAGGAACACCTGCTGTGCGGTAGAGTTCGCAAAAATGCATCCACCTACGTTCAACGGACGAGCGGAACCGGACGTGGTGTTGGGATGGATTGCTAAGCTGGAGGGACTCTTCAACCTGGTTGGCATCCGGGGATCCAAGCGAGTTGCCTGTGCATCGGTTCAGCTGGAACTGCGTGCGCATGATTGGTAGGAGGCAACGAAGTAAGGGATTTACGATGCCAATCCCAACTGCAAAATAACTTAGAAAATGTTCAAATCAGCCTTCATTAAACAATATATTCCCAGGGCCGTGCGTCAACAAAAGGAAGACGACTTCAGCAATCTGGTCCAAGGAAGTTTGTTTGTGGATGATTATGATTCTGTGTTCGCTAAGCTGGCTAAGTTTGCGGGGCACTTCCTGCCTAACCAGCAGGCATGGTGCTATCACTTTCAAAAAGGTTTGAATGATGAGTTGCGTAGGGACGTCATCAATCAGAAATGTTAAACCTACAGGGAATGCTACGAAGCAGCCCTGGGCAGCGAGCGGATCTTTGGGCGTTGTCCCCCAAAGGCAGAAGTACAAACCCCCCGTACCAACAATAATAAACGACCTCAGGAAACGGGAGGGTCTGGAGCACAAAAATGTCAGCATACGTCGGATCACAGGGGTCAGACTCAGACACCGAACTATAGCAGGTGCGGCAAAGCAGGGCATCGAGTAAACAAATATCGGGTTACTGGATGTTTCAAATATATCGTCTGGGCCATAAACAATTTAACTGTCGGGAGGGTAAGCCGAATCAGAACAACGGAAATCAGAATAAGGGGCCTCCAGCAAGTGATGCCAATGCTGTGCCGGTAAACCCGCAACGTCAGGGTGCTCAAGGCCGAGTCTATGCCTTGACTCGGGATGAGGCATCTGTCTCTGAAACGGTCGTGACAGGTACATTACTTTTCAGAGAATTGCCCGCTAGAGTCTTATTTAATTCAGGTGCTACGCATAGTTTCATATCTGCTGATTTTATTGTTGAGCATAAATTAGCTTCTACTCCCTTAACTATGAATCTTTGCGTAAGCACACCTTCGGGAGTCGACATGCCCGCCCGTGCGATCTGTAGGGATGGTTATATTTGCATCGGAGGGAGGAAGCTTTCCTTAGATGTCATTGTACTAGACATTAAGGATTACGATATTATTCTCGGGATGGACCGGTTGGGTGCTTGCCATGCAACAATCGAGTGCGTAGAGAAGCGAATCGTATTTTGTCTACCCGGTGAGGCAGACTTCTACTATTCGTGCAGCGCTGCACCGAAGACGGCAATGGTGATATCAGCAATTTCGGCTAGGCGTATGCTGCATTCGGGTTGTGAAGGGTACTTAGCTTCAGTTTGAGACACCCGGCAGGAAAGTGCAAATGCAGCTCAGGCTGATGTTATAGCAGATTTCCTCGACGTGTTCCCGGATGAGCTACCTGGAATGCCTCTTGATCGTGAGATCGAATTCAGCATCGACACATTTCCGGATGCGCGACCAATATCAAAGGCACCTTATCGAATGGCCCCAGCAGAGCTGAAAGAACTTAAGGTTCAGTTGCAAGATCTGTTGGACCGAGGATACATACGTCCAAGCGTTTCTCCGTGGGGTGCTCCGGTACTGTTCGTGAAGAAGAAGGATGGATCCATGCGGCTGTGTATTGACTATCGAGAATTAAATAAGGCGACCGTTCAAAATCAGTACCCTTTGCCAAGGATAGATGACTTATTTGATCAACTGCAAGGTGCAACAGTTTTCTCTAAAGTTGATCTCAGGTCAGGGTATCACCAGTTGAAAATCAAACCAGAAGATATTCAAAAATCTGCTTTTAGAACCCGTTACGGACACTATGAGTTCCTCGTGATGTCGTTCGGCTTAACGAACGCCCCTACAGCTTTCATGGATTTGATGAACCGTGTGTTTCGGCCGTACATAGACAAGTTTGTCGTCGTATTCATCGACGACATTCTAATATATTCCAAGAACGAGGCGGAACACAAGGAACACCTGAAGAACGTGTTACAGACATTACGAGAACATAAGTTATTCGCTAAGCTCAGCAAGTGTGAGTTCTGATTGAACAACGTGGTATTCCTTGGTCATGTCGTCTCGGCAGAAGGCGTCGCCGTAGACCCGAAGAAAATAGAGGCGGTGGTGGACTGGAAACAACCTACGTCAGCAAGCGAAATTCGAAGCTTTCTCGGCCTAGCAGGATACTACCGTAGGTTCGTGAAAGATTTCTCTAAACTGGCCTCGCCTTTGACTCGCCTTACTTAGAAAGGGATTGTATACAACTGGAGTGATGAATACGAAGCCAGCTTTAGTGAATTGAAGCGGCGTCTTGTTTCATCTCCAATTCTTGCACTTCCGGATGGGGTAGAAGAGTTTCAGATATACAGTGACGCTTTAAGACTCGACTTGGGATGTGTACTCATGCAATGGGACAAGATAAAATCGTACGCCTCCAGGCAACTGAAGCTGCACGAGAAAAACTACCCGACACATGATTTGGAATTGGCGGCGATTGTATTTGTATTGAAGTTATGGAGGCATTATCTTTTTGGTGTTGCTTGCAAAATCTTCACAGATCACAAGAGCCTCAAGTATCTATTCACCCAACGGGAATTGAACCTCCGGCAGCGGCGTTGGCTAGAACTTATTAAGGACTATGATCTAACGATCGCGTATACTCCGGGCAAGGAAAACATCGTTGCTGATGCTCTGAGTCGAAAGCACGTGGGCTCGTTATCTATAAACAACCGTTTACTTCGAGATCTTGAGGCGAAGGGCATCGAGTTCCGAGTTCGGCATCAAGGCGTGCAGCTGGCACCACTCCATCTTGAACCGAGTTTACGGGATAGAATCAAATCAGCTCAGGAGGGCGATCAGTTCCTAGCGAAGGTGCGCGGATTGATCTCGGCGAGAAGACGTCTGACTTTATGGCAGGCGAAAGTCAGAAGAAAGGGAAGAGACTAAGGAAATTGAAGATTGTACAATCTTAGGCTTGTTATAAGGCTAATCGAGCTGCTCAGTCTGGACTTGATTTTGGCAATAAAATAAGAAAATAAGATGGGGCCTTACAGATGAAAGGAAGGCTATGCGTCCCTAGCGACCCTGA
This sequence comes from Iris macrosiphon, assembly GCA_036927795.1. Classification (NCBI taxonomy): domain Eukaryota; kingdom Viridiplantae; phylum Streptophyta; class Magnoliopsida; order Asparagales; family Iridaceae; genus Iris; species Iris macrosiphon. The sequence goes on from JAYESA010000005.1 coordinate 124,734,863, forward strand.
ACTCCGAAAGGAAATTATGGCAGAAGTGCACTACGCGAAGTATTCTTTGCATTCGGGGAGCACTAAGATGTACAAGGACTTACGCGGTACCTTCTGGTGGCAAGGTATAAAGTGGGATATAGCGACCTTTGTGTCACAGTGCATGGCCTGCCAACAGGTGAAAGCTGAACATCAGAAGCCAGGCGGGGAGATGCAGAACCTCGCTATTCCCGAGTGGAAATGGGACAACATCACTATAGATTTCATTATGGGATTTCCGAAGACGCCACGGGGGCATGATGCAATTTGGGTCATAGTTGATCGTTTGACCAAATCAGCCCACTTTCTTCCCATAAAAGTTGCATGGAGCGTCGATCGGTTAGCACAGATCTACATAGACGAGATTGTCCGATTACACGGAGTGCCTGCTTCTATTGTCTCTGACCGTGACGGACGTTTCTTATCTCATTTCTAGACTAGCCTACAGTCTGCTTTGGGAACCAAGCTATAGTTCAGTACCGTATACCAGCCCCAGACTGATGGCCAAACAGAGAGGATAAATCAGATACTTGATGATATGTTACGGCTGTGTGCGATCGATTTAAAGACTAGTTGGGACACGCACCTTCCGTTGGCGGAGTTTGCGTACAACAACAACTACCAATCGAGCATCCAGATGGCACCGTACGAAGCACTTTATGGGCGCAAGTGTCGATCTCCAATCTGTTAGGACGAAGTCGGCGAGCGACAGGTACTCGGGCCAGAGCTGGTGGAGCAGGCAGTCGAGAAAGTTTGCTTGATTCGGGAAAGACTCCGCACTGCGCAGAGCCGACAGAAAAGCTATGCCGATACTCATCGTAGGCCTTTGGAGTTCATGGTCGGGGATCATGTCTTCTTGAAAGTGACGCCGATGCGTGGAGTGATGCGTTTCGGCATGAAGGGCAAACTGAGTCCCAGGTTTGTCGGGCCCTTTGAAATACTAGAACGGGTGGCAGCTGTGGCATACCGAATTGCACTACCTCCCGCCTTGGCTGGAGTGCACGACGTATTCCACGTTTCCTAACTTCGGAAGTATGTGCATGACTCGAGTCATGTAGTTAGCTTCGAACAGCTAGAATTGCGCACGGATTTGTCATACTCAGAGGAGCCGGTGCAGATTCTGGATCGTAAGGAAAAAGTACTTCGTAACCGTACGATGTCCTTGGTTCGCGTGCTGTGGCAGAACCATACAGTTGGGGAATCAACCTGGGAAGTCGAATCAGAGATGAAGGAGAAGTATCCTTCGTTGTTCATTGAGTCAGAGGTAGGGCTTGTTCTTAAGTTTTGGGTCGAAACTTTTTCTTAGTGGTATATTATGTAGTGCCTCAAATTCCGATCCGACCGGGACGAGCACTATGTAATTGGGCTTGTGGCTAGTCCGTCTGAGTCATAACTTAGATCTCGGTATCTTCTTGCCACGGACAAAATGCGATGATCCTTTCCAACTCATGGAAAGGCCTCTATTGAAACGAGTCCAATAGTTTTCGTGTTTTGGTAGCTTGGTTTTGCTTGGATTTTGCTTGCTTGTCGCTTTGAGGTTTTAGATTTGTGTTGCTTTCGATTTGTTTGGTTTTTGTTTTTGGTTTTATCGTTTGGAGCTTGAGGTTTTGGGGAGTTCGGCAAGGAAGGATAGGCAAGATTTCTAACTCGGTGCTCGTGCTGTTTCAGGTCCGCGTAACTGACGTTTGATCGTCGCTAGCGGGATTCCTAGTTTTAGCCTCTTTTCCCTTAACCAGTGAGTGGTTTGGTCCCTTCTTTCCTACTTCTTCATACCAACATCTCTAAGTTTCAATCATTCACTCGATGATGCCCGGTTGGACGCCTAGGAAATCCTTAGCCACAGGCATGCCAGCCACTAAGAAAGGAACATGGAATTTGTAGACTAATTTATCATATGCTTGCACACCTTATAATTTGAGCTTGTTTATAAGGAAAGTTAGTTGTTGGTGGCGGCCTGGTGCCTCGGATAGAGTTTTGGACTTATGAGATAACTGAATCGGAATACCGCTTGGGAAATATAAACTGTTGCATGAGATATTATATGTTGCTGCTTACTTCTTCTGTTTCTTTCAATGCATTGTATGTAATATGAATTATTCATGCATTTACATGGTCTGGGACAACTTGTGCACAGGGTTTGGCATTTCCTCGAAACGGCTTTCCGGGGCACTGGAACCGTATCGATCCAGAGGGAAATATTTGATTCGTGCTCGTCACGATGCATAGCAGGACCTCCAGCAGGGCTTGCTACCCGGGCTGATAGGGCGCACCGCTAAGCTTGAAATATGTCCCTAAGGTGTCGATCACACCAATGACCGCATAGAATAGAACGCATGCTAACTTATTGTCTTGTGCAGATGGTAAGTATACTTGTGTTTCGTTTCAGGGAAGGCGTACATCGATTGAGTAAGCAGTCGGTGTACTGGTTGGATTCAATGCTATTTTCATTCCTATCAAAACATGCAACTGATATGAATTGATTTTACTTGCTTCCTTATAGAAGCTATCTTAATGCATGCTCGCCCCTAACAAGCTAGTGTCAATTTAGTCGAGTGGGTTCATCCCGCTCACCAGTACAAGTTGAGTACTGACCCACGTTGTGGGCAACTATTTCAGGCACTCAGACGGTGCAACGCTAGAGCGTAGCGAGGAGGCGTTAGGAGCACCTCTATTTTGAAGTATAGCTGGAGTCAGTTCATTTTGGAGGCATGGACTTCAATCTATACAAGGGCGTAATATGCAAACGACGTGGACTATCTGACGGAGCGCGTCCTGTATTTTGAGTTATCTTTTGTAATGTAATTCAATAGCCTAGAAGGCGCATCAATGTAAACTCTATGTAAATTACTCTGAATATTCAATGAAAAAGCATGTTTCTTCCGCATTTGTGTTCAAATATCTGTGAATGTGTTTTATAAATTGCGTTTCAAAATGGGTTCCTAAAACTGCAAGTTCTAGCCTTGTGCGAGCGCAACTCCAGGCTCGCAAAACATCACGCCCCAAGTGAGGACGAATCGGTTCCGTAAAGGATCCGGCGAGGACGATTGACCCTTTCGGGATCGGGGCGTGACAGTACTCTCAAGACAGCACGGAAGAGGTGTCAACCGAAGCAGAGAAGGAATCCCACCGGGAGCCAGAAGAACCCTCTGCCAAGCAAACTCTGTCAATCCAAGTGAAAGGATGGACTACTCGTCCAAAAGCCATAAAACCTATGGCTATCCACCTGAACGAGACCAGGTCAGGAAAAGGGGGTGATCCTCTAGTGATCACTCTGAACCAGAAGCCTCCACCCTTGGTCATCAACCTCCGGCGCGACAGGAAGCCGAGTGATGTAAATGCAACCGGGAACAGAGTTTCAGATGATAATAAACATCCTCTTTTCCAGTATATTGACACCCAAATTCCAAATCAGGAATCCTCTCCCTACGACGATATAGAACCTAGAGCACAAAAATTCTTGGAAGCTATAGATTCCTATCATCCGTATATATGGGAAGTGGCGTCACTGTCCAATGTTACCACGATATATGGACCACATGAGGATTCTATCTTCATTGTCCCGCCTACTCGAAGCAGTCAACATTCAATAGTCTTCGGCCGTATGCACAATCAACCGACGGTGCAAGAGGATTCTTCCGATGACGATGCCGGTAAAATGCAGTTTCAAAGATACAGCCCGCAAGCTCTGAGGATAATGCAAAATATGGGTTATAACTTGAAGCTGGAACCGGGTCTCAACTACGGGAAAGGCAGACGAATGCCGCTGTATGGCAATCCCTACTATCAACGAACTCATTTCGGGTTAGGGTATACCACCTCCCTCGCAACTCCGAAGTCAAGCGAGGATATATTTTCCTCCTCTCAAAATGGCTCAGCGCCCTCCGACTCATCTCATGCTCTCGAGCGAACATTATCAGTAAATATGGTAGTAACGGATTCCTTCGAATAAGACGAACAAGAATCTGAACCGTTCGAGAATGACGCTTGGGCTCAGCAAATGGATACATAATGGGAGTTCCGCTTCGAGCAGAGAGAACCTCCCACTGAAGACAAAGTTATCCAGATTGACGTTGGGGATGAACTTTCGCCAAAGCCGATATTTATCAGTAACAATCTTTCCGAAGCAGAAAGGAAAGAAGTTATCCAACTGATAAAAGAATGTATCGACGTCTTTGCGTAGAATTATGAGGACATGCCAGGCCTTGATCCAAAGGTAGCTACTCATAAGCTCAATATATTGTCCGATTCAAAGCCTGTGAAGCAGCACCAACGCCGGTTCCGCCCGGATATGATGGACGCCATTGAAGCTGAAATCAAGAAGTTGATAGCCTGTGGCTTCATCCGTAAAGAGCAACATCCCGACTGGGTCGCCAATGTCGTCCCGGTCATAAAGAAAAATGGAAAAGTACGAGTCTGCATCGATTACCGAGATCTGAATGCAGCCTGCCCCAAGGACGAGTTTCCTCTTCCCATCATAGACGTCATGATTGACAATACATACGATTTTGAACGTATGTCTTTCATGGACGGATTTTTAGGATACAATCAAATCAAGATGCATCCTGAAGACGAGAAGCACACTACCTTCCGGACACCATTGGGGGTATATTACTATACGGTCATGCCCTTCGGATTAAAGAATGCCGGGGCTACGTACCAATGGGCTATGAGTAACATATTCCATGAGCATTTACGCAAGACCGTGGAGTGTTACATGGATGATGTAGCTATCAAAAGCCGCCTCAAGGATAACTATATCCAAGACATGAAGACAGTATTTGACTTGATGCGCCAACATCAACTCAAAATGAATCCTACAAAGTCCTTTCTGGGGGTATCTAGTGGCAAATTTCTGGGATTTGTCATAACCGCCAAAGGCATTCAAGTGGACCCTGATAAAGTCAAGGCCATCTTAGAAATACGACCGCCCCACAATCTGAGGGAACTCAGGGGATTTCAAGGTCGTCTGGCTTATATTCGGAGATTCATATCCAACCTCTCTGGGAGATGTCAGCCATTTTCTCGTCTCATGAAGAAAGGTGTATCCTTCATATGGGACGAAGCCTGTCAACAAGCGTTCGGTGATATCAAGCGCTACCTCACTAGTCCGCCAGTTCTGGTGCCTCCTGTCATAGGAAGACCATTCGTGCTGTATGTTCGAGCGATGGATCATTCTCTAGGAGCTCTTCTCGCACAGAAGAATGAGATGGGTCACGAGCAGGCTATCTACTACCTCAGCAGGATGATGGTCGGAGCCGAACACCGGTATAATCCAGTGGAGAAAGAATGCTTGGCTCTGATGTTCGCTATTCATAAAATGCGACACTATGTCACAGGCCAAACTATTCACATCATCTCCAGGATCAATTCTCTTCGGGTACTGATGAACAAGCCAAGTGTTCTTAATTCCCGACTCACGACCTGGGCGATGTTATTGACACCGTATGACATGGTGTATGTCCCTCAGAAGTCCATCAAAGGTCAAGCATTGGCTGACTTCCTAGCTGCTCATCCGATCCCGGAGACCTCCAAACTGTACGAGGACATTCTCGACGAAGTTGCAGAGTGTAATTCCGCAATGGAAAGTGACGCATGGCAACTGTTCTTCGATGGTGCCTCCAGAACTGGTCCCAGGGGAAGCGTGGTTTCGGGGGTCGGAATTGTCCTGGTTACTCCTGATAAGCTTGTCATCTACCGAGCATATTCTCTTAGCGAGCTCTGTTCCAACAATGTGGCAGAGTACAACGCTCTACTAATCGGTCTCCAAGTCGCTAAAGAATTGGGCATCGAATCTCTGGAAGCTTTCGGTGATTCTTTGTTGATCGTCAATCAAGTCAGAGGAATATATGAAGTCCGGAATCCAGACCTCATCCCCTATCACCGAGCAACGATCGAGATAACCATGACATTCAAAGGATTCTTCCTAGAGCATGTGCCTCGATCTCAGAATCTGGAAGCTGATGCCCTAGCCAGTCTGGCTGCAGATTTAGCTACCCCTATAAGAAGGCAGAATTCGGTAATCCTTCTTAACAGAGATTTATTCTGTGTGAAAAATAATTTCCACATAGAACGCAGCTACGCGGTGGACGCAGATCCTCCCAGGAGAGACTGGAGAAGTCCCTTTATAGATTTTGTAGCATACGGAATCTTGCCAGAAGATCCTAAAGAAGCAGTATCCGTCAAAAGACGATCATTACGCATATATTTCGACGCATCGTCACAATGTCTATATCGTCGGTCTTATGACGGACTATTATTACGATGTCTCTCTGGTGACGAAGCACAGCGGATTATCCGTGAAGCCCACGACGGCGTATGCGGAGCGCATCAACCCGGTCCTAAGCTACAGGATCGCATCAGGAGAATGGGCTATTATTGACCTACTATGATCACAGACGTAATAAAGTATGCAAGACACTGCAGAGCCTGTCAGGTCCACGCAGACTTTATCCATCAACCTCCCGAACATCTACATCCTACGGTTGCGTCCTGGCCTTTCGAAGATGGGGTATGGATATCATTGGTCCTATTCACCCGTCTTCTTCCAGAGGTCACCGGTTCATACTGGCCATCACGGATTACTTCTCCAAATGGGCAAAGGCGATCCCTCTTGCTGAGGTGAAGGCATCTAATGTGATCAGCTTCATCAAGCATCACGTCATTTACCGCTTTGGGATACCCCGAAGGATAATCCATGACAATGGACCTCAATTCATCAGCCAAGCATTTTATCGATTTTGCGATAAAAATCGGATACAAAATATCGCCTCTACGGCATATAATCCCGCTGCTAATGGTTTGGCGGAAGCTTTCAACAAAACCATTATCAAGCCCTTGAAGAAGTTCGTCTCTTCGAACAAAAGGGATTGGAATGAAAAGCTGGAAGGATGTCTCTGGGCATACCGCACAACGGTACGGGCACCAACAGGTTGCACACCATTCTCATTAGTCTACGGGAGCGAAGCGGTTCTCCCCATCGAGATCCAAATCCCGTCACTCAGGATAGCCGTGGCTAATGGGTTGACTCAAGAAAAGAATAACCTGTTAAGGCTTCAAGAGCTAGAAGGATTAGACGAGAAACGCCTCCAAGCTCAACAGCGCATCGCACTCTACCAAGCACGCATTTTTAGGGCTTTTAATCAAAAAGTGAAGGAAAGGGTGTTCAAGGTCGGCGAGCTAGTTTTAGCCGTAAGAAGGCCGATGATCCTTACTCACAGAAGTAAGGGCAAATTCCAGCCCAAATGGGAAGGCCCTTATGTGATCGAGACGACGTTCTCAAACGGCGCTTATAGGTTAGCCCAGCCTAATGGAGACCTGTTAATGGCTCCTATTAATGGCAAACTCCTGAAAAGGTACTATGCTTAACCTCCTCTGCTCAAGTGGAATATGGCAAAAACCTCATTCTGACAAAACTACTTCCAAAACGAAACTAGTTGGATCGTATTCTATCATGTCCATATAACCTCTGAATAGATATATCCTGCTAAAACTTACCAAGAGTATATCACGTCCATATTATCTCTGATATCACTTTCACCCAAACCTGTCATTTACATTCCGAAATGATGGGTCCACAAAGTCAGATGAAAGCCTCTTTATTATTCCCAAAAAGGAGCGGAAGTACATTGAAAAGCAAAAGCAAAAGTACATCATTTTGGGGGAGCAGTCAGGTCGCGAAGCTGCTGCGCCAGTGCGGCCATCCTCTCAGTCCTTGAATCCAAGATATCATGGCGAGCCCGCTCCAGCCGTGCCTCATCATTGCTCAGGAGGGACAGTTCGGCTCTAGCCCGAAGAAAACCAGCACGGGCGATATCTACACGTGCCAAGTTCTGTTGTGCTGTGCCCAATCAGCTATCCACCACAACTAGAGCTTCCAACGACTGAGAAGCCCACTCTTTTGCCTGAGCGAGTTTCATTTCCAGCCTGAGGACCCTCGCTACATTCCCTTCGTGCTCGGCCTGGCACTTCGTTCGAAGAGGAATGGTCTCCTCTAGGACGAATTTTCCTTCATCCATCCCCTACTGATGTGTCTGGATGGATTTATTTACGACTGCCATCTGTTTGGCAAGCCGCGCAGTCATGGAGTCGTACCTAGCCTGGACCAGATCTTCAATATTGTCTTGAGCTAGCTGCAAGTATTCGTTAACGGGTTGCTCCAAACCATTAATTATCTCCTCCAACGTTTCAGCTAGCCCAGTGTAGTCGAATTCTCGGATCGGCATTATTGCGGACAGGGAGGACCTCTTCAACGACGCAAATCTCAGATTCTTCGCCAACACCCTTGATATTAACATTTTCAAAGTGGTGTAAAAGATATCAGTGTACTGCTCGATCAGCACAGTTAGATCCGATTGGACGCTGGGGGTGGCCTCGATATTGGCGAATCCTCCTCCGAGAACAACTGCAGACGATGTTGCCACGGCCGTCGCCTCAATAGGTGGTACGACGAAAGAAGAAGCGCCAACACCGGACGAAGATACCAGCATACTCAAAGGAGGCATTGTCGCAATGACAAGCTCGTCCTCCTCTTGAGATATCGGAATCTCGTCGACAGGCGAGCAGGCACCCGAAGATGTTTCCTCCTCAAAATCAGCCACCTCCGTGTCGCGGCCAGGACCTGACGCAGAGCTTAAGGGCGCATCTACATTGCCCTCCCCGAAGAGGTCTTCCCCTGAAAAGAGGACGAAGGGAAGTTAGTATCGAAATGATGTTAACTTTTCTAAAAAGAGGCGTGAAGACGACATTTACCCATGGCCGATGGCATATATGTCGTATCTGCGGCCTGTACAGCTAAATCATTTCTTAACGATGCTAAGCAAGCTGTCATACCTGGAGAAAGGGGTCTGCTAACCGACGCTGACAAATAGTCTTCCAGATCCTCGTCAAATTCCAACCGAGGCTCATCGGCAGGAATCTCGCCGGGTGAACTGACAGGCACGGTAGGGGCCTCTCCCGATGCCGATCCACGTAAAGATATACTCAGCCCCGGAGGTGACCTCGTTCCACTACCTGAAGCAGTAGCAGCGATGGCAGCCTCCAACAGAGATTCTCCGGCACCACCAGCCGAAACTGTAGAGGGTCCCTCTCTAAAAGGCGAGGAACCTCCAATCAAAGAATCATCCCCATCATAGGGAGATGCAGGCTCACTTCCAGGAGCCTCAATACCAGGAATCCGGAGAGGACGATTAACCATCTTCTTCTTCCTCTTGCGAGGAAAAGTCTCCTTCGGAGTAGGAGCCCTTCGCTTCTCGAAGATTACCAAAGGCCCTGCAGGCAGGGGTACTTCACCCCTCGATACCGCCAACAGAGGCTCATCTAGATTGACGAACTCCTCAACCTCGTCAGAAAAAACCGACGGGACTTCGACTCTTCCCCCAGACTTGGAAGAGGGCACCCTAAAACTTCCATGCATGTCAAAATTATGATGGAAGGTATTCGTTGCCACATAGAACTGGGCATACGAGTGCAGAATAGCTCCGTGGAAAGTGTAATGACCGGCACGGTAAAAATTGTTCCAGTGCAGCCCATGAGAAAATATCGCCATCCTCTCGCTCCATCAATGAGTCCACCCCTGGACCGAAAGCTGGTGATGTCGTTGCCCACGTGCAACTGATCGTACCCAAACTGCCTAACAAACCGACTTGGCAGGTAGGGCTCCAAGAAGCAATGGTCTTCACTCCTGTACAGTAAATGGGAATGTCTAATGCAGACCAACCAATTAAAAGCTTCAGGAGAAAGATTGGTCTTCTCTCTGCCTGAATCCTCAAGCCTAATCTCCGATTGATTGCGATGTACAGAAGGGACAGTACAGAAGAGCTTCCAGCTGTAACTGAAGCCCAGCACCCGCCGACAGTCTAGAACTGTGGCCACATTCCAGGAAGATTTTTGGTAGTTCAACAAGAAACTAGCCCCCGAACTACTGTCGGAGCCGGGAGACATAACCCTGGGGTTATGAAGAATTAACCATCACATCAGATACAGGTATGGTAATTCTACCCTGGGAAAGCTATCACGCTGAGTTTCATCGACGAGCAGCCCGTCAGTCATGGCTCTCAGGCCAACTTGAATGCGGCACACCATGGCAGGAAGCAAGCCGAGTCTTGCCCCACATACCAGATGCACGCAGGCCATAGCGTGTTGCGGTGAATGCGGTCCGCAGATACGACGCCAGGTACCACCACTCGGCGCAGCCATATGGAGAGAAAGCCAGCCAGTTGAGCTTCCCTAGACAGAGGCATGCGGCAGCGCCTCAAATAACTATAGGCTTTAATGCCTACAGGATACTGTCCTATCCCTTCGTCGAGGATCAAGTCCGGAGCCCCAGCGTCTACCATGAGATCGTCGACTACCTGACCATTTAGCGCGCTCAGAGGATTCACAAGCAGATCTTTGCCCTCCAATACCTTCTCCGACTTAGCAGTCCTGGACCGGTGAAAGAAGAGATAGGACGTCAATTTATTGATGTGAGCCAAATCTGAGGGCTCACCATAAAAAATGGTACAAGCGAGGTAGTGGCACATCAGCTCCTGATACACTTCCACTACCCGAGGATCTGAATCCCCCAGCTCCCGGTTCGTGGGAACATACTCTTCATACGGAGTATCCCCCATCGGCAGTCTCAAGATCTCTGCCATCTCATGAAGGGCCAATCCCAACTCCTCCAGTGGAGTGGCGAAAGTCCCGGTGAGCGAAATATACCGCTCCATCAGTGCTAGAAACAGGTTGGGGTTAGGAGGTAACCCAACACTGGTGGCACTCACAGCTGCAAACAGACCAATGCTCTCCAACTCGGTCTGAAAATGCTTCAGGGCCCAATCAACTAAGCGAGCCCATCGAAGGTTTGTAGGGGTGATCCACCTACCGCACCGAGGGTTCACCTTAGGGTATACTCCCCCGTGCCCCATAAAATTATTGCAGAAGCTCGATAATTGGACCAGCTGGATCACTAAGCTGTCTTCACTCGGAACACTTCCCGGGTACAGTCCCCTGAACATCGTCATATTGCCGGAAGGGCGGCTAACAAATGACCCATGGTCCGCTCCTTTCAGATGAAAGATCTTCCCCGGCCTGCCGTAAAGATCAGGAGTCAGCGTCCACGACATCCTCCTGGGATATATGGCATAGAAGAACGCCGAGATGGGATAGTCTCTCGGCATCTTGGGTAGATACAAAACCAAGCCCCCGGCAGGAAAAACCCAGAGTTCTTTCTTGGGCTTCGTCTGGGACTGCTTGTCGATCATGTCCCCGAAGAGGAAAGCCGACTTTATGTATTGGTCCCCGCCTATGTACGTCAGGGGCTCTCCGTTGATCAAGTTCAGCAGCATTCGCTCGCCCTGAGCCGATATTAGAATTTCCCTTCCTTCGGGATACTGGGGCTCGGAGATAAAAAATGTCACGTGTGACAGATCCTCCAGATAGTTGGAGTGCAGCATCCCGGCGGTCGAACCCATCACATCGGCTAGCGGAGACACATGCAAATTGACTGCAGGAGTGCAAGAAAAATATATTAGTTCCTATAACTAGACATTACAGATCTTGCAGCATACGCAAAAAATCAACAGTCTGTGCTTTACGCCAAGACCGTAAAAACTTGACCATTACGCTGGAATCCATTTCCAAAAGCGTAAAGTTCAAGGCTGGCAATACACAGTCTGTGTTTTACGCCAGACTGATAAAGTTGAGGTATTATGCCAGAATCTTCATCCAGAAGCGTAAAGACTCAAATTTTATGTGCCAACTATCGACAGTCAAAGCTTTTACGCCAGACTGCGAAAATATGGAGTATTTGCGCTGACACATTAGAAATGTGGGCGTAAAATATGAAACGTCTCTGTGCATCACCTTCCTCAAAGAGGCTATCAGCACAGAAGATGACCTAGCATGGTCATGTACAACATGTGCGAAGGATTTTCAGTAATTCTTTTTTGTCCCAAATGCTCTACCTTTAAGGCCAGGTGCACTGCTCATCGGCAGGATACTTCGCTCAGAATAAAGTTCGCCTTGCCCGACCGAAGACGCTCTCTCTTGAGCAGAAGAACGAGAAGAAGAATCAACCTTCTTTCCCTTAGTGGAGGGGACTTATTTCGGGGCCATTACTGGAAACTTTGAAATCTCGGAGAAGAGACGAAGAAGAACTCGAACAGACGAAGGCTTTCTTTCGCAGAAGACAGATGAAAAGTTTTTCTCTCAGAAACTTGGGGTATATATAGAGTTCGGATGGACTCCTCGAATCCCAAACCAAATCTCCTAATTAATATTCAGTTATGATTGGGTACTATGTCAGCCTATTACTCAGACAAGGCGGACAGTCAGCGAAATTCGAAAAGTTTTCGCGCAAAGCATATTCATGGTTCTTACGCTAAAGAAGCTTTTTACTCTCGACAGCTACAGATCTACGGTTTTACGCTCACAGGCTATAAGTCTATGGTTTTACGCCCGGATGCCTTTGTGCTCGGTAGCTTTTACGCTCGAGAGGCTACAAACCTACGACTTCACGCTCAGCAGCTACAAATCTATGATCTCACGCTCGGTGGCATTTAGTTTATGCTCAGAGGCAACAGATCCACGACTGCACACTCGGAAGATTTCCTTTTCACAGGCTACAAATCTACAGTTATGCACCAAGGAGCTTTCTACGCTCGACAATTACAAATCTACGGTTTTACGTTCAATGGCTACAAGTCTATGGTTTTACGCCCGGATGCCTTTGTGCTCGGTAGCTTTTATGCTCGAGAGGCTAAAACCTACGACTTCACGCTCAGGAACTACAAGTCTACGATTTCATGCTCGGTGGCGTTTAGTTTACGCTCAGAGGCTACAAACTCATGATTTCATGCTCTATGACTTTCCGCACATCTGAAAGATGCGCAGGCCAGTACAGTACATCTAAACAAATTCTCAAGACGGTCAATTGCTGGAGTTCACACAGAAGATACTCCCTCTTGACCTCAAGATACCCCAAGTACCCGAAGCATACAGAGTTCAACATTGAAAATTACTCTTCTTCATGGGTCGATTCGAAGTTCATCCAGAATCTAGTCTGAATATTTTGTCTGCAAATTCAAGATGGCAGCTCAATTCTTGACAGCCTTCCTCACCCTATTCCAAGGAATTTTCGAGAAGTCACTCTTGAAGACGACGGTCTGAACAAAAAAATTCTGTTTATCAGAAGTAAAAATAGTTCAGAATTCTACGCGGTTCCTAACAGCAGGACAGTTCAAACACTCGACTGCTAAAGCGTCTTTCTGCGCATCCTTAGTTATGCGTAAAAGACAGGACAGGACCTAGCACTCTTTCAATACAGAGTCGGCGTAAAGAATCAGACGTGTCGAAGCTACACATATTCAGACTTCACAGCAAAGTATGGCAAGATGATCATATGAAGAAGAAAATGATCTTATTAAAATCACGATTATATATGAGGGAAATCCAGTCTACAAGGGTTTTTCTCCATTTTCGTGGTTATATATGAGGGAAATCCCGTCTACAAAGGGTTTCTCATTTTTATTTAAAGATCGCGCCCAGAATCTGTTTCGGCCAGGTTCTCGCATGGGCGGCATCCTTTATCCATCTTCTCCGACAGTCAGTCAGTAACCGTAAACTGACTGACATATGGGTCAACGGCGGGAGGATACAAAACTGGGCATATACCCAGACTCCAACAGAAGAAAAGCAGAGTAAATCTGCTTTTTTACCTCCAGTGCCGTGACAGATTGAGTTGAGATATTTCACTCAACTCAATCCCGGAAAGCAGCTAGTTGGTCTACCCTCGTCCGTAGGTAACGGGAGAAGGTACCGCTTGCAAGCGGCATGGCAAAATATGACCCTTCTTTTCTCCTGAAGAACCACCATACAAAGTTGTTGGTTATCCCGAGCAAAGGAGGCTATGATATCCTTCAATGATCCATCGTTATAGAGGACATTTGCTCGAAGATGCCATCTTTTTTGGCTCTTTACATGCTGGAAGAGCATGATCTCCTTCTTCCTCAAGTTGACCCGACAAACTCCGGCCATCATCTCTGTGTGGTGAAGGAAGTGTGGGAAGACAGGAAAACTCCTCAGCCTTTTTATAGGCGAAAGAGATCTCACCGATCCCCAATAACTCCGCTATAAAGTCAGCCATGAAAGAACGTGTCAGGCTTGACCGTTTCAGGCTCCATTCAGAGCGTTTCGAGTTACGAGGAACGGTTCATGCTTCATTCAAAGCATTTCAAATTACGAGGAATTTAAAAGCTTTGAAGGGGGTCTTGTAGAAGCATAAAAAATACGCTGGATAGCTATACGCAGCAGCCTGATAGGGGGCAGCGTAAACAGAGGACCTCAGAGCCATCAAACGTGCAACAGAGCTTTTCTGCTGAGCACAGCGTAAAATTGTAGGCTCAAGGACCATCCGCGTAATGCAGTATGTCCAGACTGCTTCAGCGTAAACAGGATGCTTCATCGCCTTTATGGCGTAAAACTCATCCGCTTTCAATGCAGCATTGAAGTGTACGAGGAATGCTTCGTATTCTTCAAAATAAACCTGTCAGATCATGCAATAAACCTGACGTCTGGACTCCTGACAAAGAGTACTGCACGATAACCCAAGCGACGAGTATCATGATGGCGCGGCACTGCAACCCAGGCTGTCATTTACTGCCATTTCCTTTGTGTAAACCACTTTTACACATACGAAGGAATACGCTGCCTAGTTTTACACAGGTCAATATGAGCTGTTTACGCTCCGCAGAAAACAAACAGCCTGCCACGTCAAAAGCTGTACTTCGTACAGGGCTCGAGGCACGTCTTTGCATTTAATGCGCAGGGCGGTGACAGTTTCTCGAGGCACGTCTCTGCATTCAAAGCGCCGAATACTGACAGATGCCCAAGGCACGTCTCTGCACCTGATGCACAGAAGGGTGGCAGGCCTTTAAAATACGCCTCCTCATTTAATGCACAGGATAAATGGCGGATCTCCACATTTAATGCTGGAGATTTGATTAAATGTCACCGAACCGTCGTTTAGTGACATCCCTTTTGCGTAAACTACTCTTACGCATATAAGGGAATACGCCGTCCAGTTTTACACAGGCAGACGTGAGCTTCTTACGCTCCGCAGAAGGCAAACAGACTGCCACATCAGCAGTTACTCTTTGTACAGAATTCGATATGCGTATCTGCATTTAATGCACAGAATGATGGCAAATCTTAAAGACAAGCCTCTGCATTTAATGCGCAGGATGGGGGCAGATCTCTGCATTTAATGTAAGAGATTTGATTATATCTCCAAAAGCCATAATTCCAGCTAAAATGTCCATATCATCTCGGCTTCTACGCCCACTCGGCTTCTATGCCCACTTGGCTTCTATGCCTACTCGGCCTCTATGACCACTCGGCTTCTATGCCCACTTGGCTTCTACGCCTACTCGGCTTCTATGCCTATTTTGGCTTCTATGCCATGGTGACAGTCATTGGCTTCTACGCCAATCTCTTCTACACAAGGGATAACTACCTACGTGGCTTCTACGCCGTGATCTTCGCAGTAGATATACGCGTTCTGTCCCTTAGTTAGACGCGCGTCACATGCTCACTCAAAAGGTCATCTATACGCAGGCATTGGTTATTTTAAACCGTCATGTAAAAGGGTACTGTACTTTCTACTACTCGATTTCTACGCCGACTGTGTGGTCACTGTCACTAAAACTCTATAAATAGAGACCTCTATCAACAGAGGAAAAGGTCAAAGAAATTAGGTCGAAAAATTGATCAAGAAATCCAGTATCATATCCAACGGTCGCAAAGATCGAAGGTCAAACGGTCAAGGAAGAGAGGAGAGGAGAATCCAGAGCTCAGACAAAGAGAAGGGATCGACGACTTTGGCATCGAGCATCCACCCTCTTTAGCAACCTTCGAAGCTGCTTTCTGTCTTCCACGGCACTTCTTCAATATCGTGTGGTCCAAGGGCTAAAGTGATCGACTGCAGATCAGACACCTATAGCAATATTTACCCAGATTAAATAAATTGTACTTAGTCATCCTCGTGTAGGATCAAATTGTACAATCTTGTTTGTAAACATAAAAGAAGGGCGGGTTTTCGTATAAGACCTTATTTTTCTTATTATCAATCTTTTCCCGTTTATCATCCTAAACACACATCACCATGGACTTTGTGACCGGTTTATCTAGATCACCGACTGGTCGAAATAAAGTTTGGGTGATAGTGGATCGGCTCACGAAAGTGGCATATTTTATTTCCTTCAGAGTGGGACAGTCTACAAAGCAGTTGGCGGATTTGTATATGCGACAGATTGTGAGACAACATAGAGTGCCAATAAGCATAGTATCAGACTGAGATACAAGGTTCACTTCTTATTCTTGGAGAAGCTTGCACGATAGATTGGGTACCAAATTAAGATTCAGCACAACTTACCACCCCCAGACAGACGGACAATCAGAGAGGACCATCAAGACCTTGGAGGATATGCTATGAGCCTGTACCTTAGACCTTGGTGGATCTTGGGAAAATTATCTTTACATGGTGGAATTCTCGTATAATAATAGTTATCAGGCCAGTATTCAGATGACACCTTTCGAAGCACTGTACGACAAGAAGTGTAGATCACCGTTGGCTTGGGACGACATTGGTGAGCGAAAGATGTTAGACCCCAAAATGATCACACAGACATTAGAAGTTATTTGTCAGATCAGAGAGCGACTTCGGGTGCACAAGACCTGCATCATCATTGGGCAGATCAGCATCGTAGACCTTTAGAGTTTTGTGTCGGTGACCACATATTTTTTTGGATTTTGCCAACCTGTGGAGTCATTAGATTCGGGGTTCGTGAAAAGCTTAGTCTGCGATACATTGGACAGTTCGACATTCTCGATCGGGTAGGCGATGTGGCATATCGTCTTGCCCTTCCACCTTCGCTACGTGAGGTACACGATGTATTTCATGTATCTCAGTTGCGTAGCTATGTCCCGAATCTGAGTCATATCCTGGACCATTATGAATTAGTCGTTGGTACCAACTTATCTTACGAGGAGCAACATGTTGGATCGAAGAGAGAAGATACTCAAGAACCAGACTATTTCTCTTGTCCGAGTTGCCAGGGGCCATCACACTCTTGGAGAATCGATATGGGAGCACGGGGATGATATTCAGTCTCGGTACCCGCACATGTTCGATTTAGAAGTATATTCTATCTTATGCCTTCGTATCTAGATCCCATGATCAGGTGATCACCTATGTGTTGTGATGATATTGCTTGCATGTGTAGTTTTACTAGTAGGATTATATCGTGCTTGTCCTGACTTCTCTAGCTTACTTGGATTCGAATTATGAGGATAGAATTTTTCTAAGGTGGATAGAGATATCACTCCCCTTCTCGATATACGTATTCGAAACATATTATATTTTAGCATGGTTGTATGTGTATGGAGACTAGACCCATTCTTTGGTTTAACCCGGTTCATGGTTCATTTTGTGGGTTGGTTCAAGACATGAGAACCCTTGGTTCAACCCTCAACCCAACCATATATAATCCAACATTTTCTCTCTCTCTCTCTCTCTCTCTCTCTCTTCACTTCTTTATTTCTTCCTCTCTTTAGTTTTCTCTACCATTTTTTATAGACAAGTACACCTTGCATGAGAAATGGAGAAACCCTCTATTAATTGATTATTATGTTTTGCATGATTATAAACACATTTATAACTTGGAGTTTTCAGATTTGGTGGATGGATTAGTGCAGATCTACATTTCTAACTTAGGACTTTTATGGATTTTATGAGTTTTCCTTGGTTTTGAACTATTAAACATGTATTTTAAAAAACCAATTTTTGCTACATGATAAATCTTTCAATTTCAAGCATTTTGGCTTTTGGTTCACTTGATTTGGACTTAAAATAAGGATTTTATGGTCAAAACTATTTTTTGGGTTTTTGGAGTTTCCGCCATGGCCGAACCTGCTGTTGGAGAAGACAAAGTTCACATACGGCCAGTGAGTTATGCGGCTGAGAGTGCTAAGCGACCTGAGAGGGTTATGCGGACTGAACTCTTTGTCTCATACTGACAATATGCATCCATCTTGTTGGATACATGACTGCTTATTTATACAAGTGTCCTTGGAATCCTTGTATTTTTACTCGCTGAACGAATGAGAAATTTGCTAAGTCCAAGAGACATCCATTCGGCCGAGTGACTTATGCGGCAAGCAGAGCATGTGGCTACTTTTCTTGTGTCATATTCCGATCTCCCGCAGGATTGGCCATCCTCGCTAGACGCGAATAATCGTACCAGCGCTCCTGCGGGACGATCTTTCCCTTTAGGAGCATGATATCGCACGAGCACAAGCTGCGTCCGTGCAAGGCCATAAATTCGAACATGTGGTAAAATAACTAAGCCACGGAGTCGTACAGATAGTCCGAATACAGCGGAGTAGAAATGAACATGCAATTGATAACAAGTTCACAGAGTCGCTAATAGTGAAAGTAGTGAATAACACAAGTATGCAAGTAAAATAAGCCATTTATTGATATTGAATCAGTATTACAAGCGGCGCTAGACCGAGATTACAAGTCGCTCAAGTTCTCTCTCTCGAAACAATAAAAGCGTGACAAGTGACTACAAGTGTGGAATAATACATAGGCGATGTTCCAATATTATGTCTTGTATATGTGCTTCAGCTCCGAATGCAACACTCCAAGGCTCCAGAGCGAACTCCACGCCTTAGCGCGCACAAGGGATTTTCGTACCGAATGAGATTCTCCTGCACCCTACAAGCAATCTAGTGGGTTATTAGTACATGAATGTACTGGTGGGGAGGCTTCTCGTCCGCTCGATAAATACAAACACGTTATATAGGTTCCGTGCACCATCTATTAAGTTATCATTCTAATCTTTTCTTAGCATCAATTTTATGGCAAAGATATAAAGCCTAACTCGTGTGGCAGTGCGTCGTGCGATATAAAAGTAATACGGCGGCGATACTTACCAACTTACCATTCGTCCTTCCATGTCCAAGGTAAGCCAAGTTAAACCAAGCACGAGTATATATATATATATATATATATATATATATATATATATATATATATATATATATATATATATATATATATATATATAAAATCCTAAAGAAATTGCATAAGCAAACACGTGTGTCAAGAGCGGGGTTCTGACTCAGGTGCACGAGTTCCACAGATTATTCAGAAGTGTTGCAGAAGATTGTTCAAGTCTTAAAATATCTAATGCTCATATACGTTCAGGTGTGTTATACTAGATGTCTCAGGTATTCAGATACATATGTGGATACAGATGTAGATACATATGTGTTACTCATAATGGCTGCCTCAATGCAATGACTCCCACACGGGTTGCCGCAATCGAGCCAACTTAATCTATATGACAGAAGGTCACTAGCATGACTTCCATAGTGGATGGTGTTGTCTCGAGGCAAAGATGGTGTGCAAGCAATATATAATATGGTTGGCATTGCACCCATCCCACTGATAATAGACAACTACCAGTTGGTTCCGTCTAGATCGGATCGGCCCCAGTGCCCCGACGACTGTCCGCGGAACTGGATTCGAAAATCTACCTTGTGCATAAGTTGTCTGTGACCGCGCGTATCCTCAAGTATTCCAGATTCTTGCAGGTACAAGTATAGATTCAGATTTGGTCAGGATCTATCAGGTATAATATTGACTCCCCGAGTTGTCAGATTCAGTACAGAACGAGTGTTAATTCCAGAGTTGTCATGATATTATCTTACTTAACTGTCCATGATGTAGTCCCCTAGTTCAAAAAATGTCTTGGCGACCTAACGGTCCTGAATACTTTCAATGTTTCAATACTTAGCTCGAAATGACTATCTTGATAGCCTTCTTGTCTCAACTGAGTGAATCATAAGTAGTGAAGTGTATTGATTCATGACATGCATATAAGTGACAAGCATAGCGAATATGTAAAGCAGGCAAGCATTGAAACAATGTTGAAACTTAAGCATAAGGAAACTTGCGATATAGTCTACTTTAGAACATAAGTGATTTCGCTAGCACGGGTCTAAGGGATAGTGCGAGGAGTAAAACCATACTGGGGCATATCGGGATCCATAATCTATAAGACGAGTAGTGTAAACATGTGAAGTAGTGTACTATGAAGAGTATATAATGTTCTACTCGAAGCATTAGCGGAGTCTACTTGCACGAAGCTAAGGTAGCATGCGAGGGTCCAACTCTATAAGCCAAGTTTCATTCCCATTTTCCAACACAAGCAATACAAGAAGGGATTATTCTCTTAGCTAGGTGTGTTGTATTCTTTATTAGCATGCAAGGGGTGATTCACCTAGCGACTAGCATGTATCATCCATATTTTATGTGTGCAGGCTAAGCAAAGACAAGTTCATCGTAGCCATCCACCTTAGCGATGATTCGCCTCGGTCAAGCGATACTTTGAGCGCGCCTTTGAAAGTCTAAGTCTGAACTCCTGAAGGGCCAAGTCTTAAATCTTTTGCCTCAACTAAGTCTTCTCACTGAGCAAAGCGGGTCGGGTCATCGCACTTGCGCCGTTTGAATCGGATCTCCGCTTGAGCGCAATATGTCATTACATTATATACTACTCAGAACAAGTCTCGTCCTCGAGAGTTCCTGAGCATAAATTGATCTATCACACACTATCGAATCTATCTCAAGCATATAATTTCGTATCACTAGATCTGTTCGAACATATCTTCCCACTCATTCCCCATCCGTGTCGCGTGTGTGTTGGGTCTGTCTCATTGAATGACTCTATCATTCAATCCAAGCTTTGACTCAGTCTCTAATGCGCCATAGCGCGGAACATATCGCTTAATGCGGGGTTCGGTATAATCTATCACAAATGACGATCTAGGGCTGAGGCAAACTTATCCAAATCGTTATACTCGTCCATGCGAATCTAACATATTCACTTGCACTAGCGTTCGAGATCAACATTTCGCGAGTCTGGATCGTGCACATATTCAAGGCATCCCTCAAGCATATGCATGTTAACCAACTTAGCAATAGTAAAGTCTTTGCACTCGAGTTCAACATATCATTGAGTCTTCAATCGTGCACACGTTCAAGGCATCCCTCAAACATATACATTCAACCAAACTTAGCGATAGTAAATTCGGACAAGCTACTCACAAAAATCTCAAGGGTTCTCGTCTTACGAATCACAATGATACCTCCAACGGGGTCAATCGAAATATCAAGGGTTCTCGTGCACATATTACGGGTCGTTACACCTTGGACGCATGACTCTGAACCGTTGGCACATATTTCTTTGATTTTGTCTTTTCTCTGACACACCTTATTGTCTTGTCACATCCATCACTTCAGTCACTTTTTTCTAACATACTTTATTGCATGTCACATCAATCACTTTATGTCACTTCACTTACACTTCATTATTGGCCGTCACTTCGACACTTATCCCAAGAAGTAGACTTTAACCCTGAGCATGTGGCCTAGACTTCATATGCGGCCAAGTGGTTCATGCGGCCCTGACTTCATATGCGGCCAGGACCTCCCATGCGACATAGAGACCCATGCGGCCTTGATGGTTTGATTGAATGTGTCTTATTCTTTTATGATTTATAATTGGGTTAATGCTTGTGTTATGATTCTAAGGAAGAATGGATTTAGTAACCAGACCTCGTGCCAGGCATGACCATGAGCTAAGATTGGCTATGAACATGGCATGAGTTGAACTGAGATTTCAGTATGAACCAGACTAATGGATAGTGACTAACCGGCTATGTGCATGGCATAAGCATTCGTGTTACAATGTGATCTTGATTCATGTGACCCAATATATAATTGGTAATTGGACTTGAATACTGTATCTGTGCTGATACAAATTATTGCCTGAAAATATATATGATCGGATGTGCGCCGAGGTGCGGCATACCGTGTCACGTGTTAAGTAATTTATATTTGGGTTGTGCATCTAGAATGCCTGCAAATTCCTGAATGCGTGATATTATAAATATATATTATCTTTTCAGCACGGGCATGATATGCGAGTCAAGTACTAATGCGTGGCTAGGATATTGATTGACTGAATATTACATACACGCTCGGGTGAATCCAGATTGAACTTCCATGGATTCGTATCTAGCGTGCCCGTACTTTGTACGACATATTAAGGGAATTCTCATGTGACCACGCCTTGAGATTTCGAACACAATATAGGGATAATTAGGTAACTAAAAGTGGTAGTAACATTGGAGGAAACTGTATCTCGAGATCATGCCAACGAACCTTCCCACAAAGATTCATTCTAAGTGCGTTGTGGGTTGGCCACCGCAGATATTGTATATCATCCGCCTTAGTGGAGTAAAAAATATGACCTGTTATAAATAACGCCGAGCCACTATTTTACTATAGGAACATTGGAACCGCTAATACCGTATTTTTAGCGTAGTGGCCCTACAGAAAACTGGTGCATCCTGTAAGTGCCTGTATATTCCTTATTTGGCTCGGTTAGCTCATGTTCGACACTGGCGTGATCTGAGGATACCTATTATGCATTATTTATGAGATAACCTTAAACTCCACAAAATAGCAAGTCGTACAAGTGATTGGCCGATATAAGAAAATGGACTTGGTTGTGATTGTATTATTCGGTTAGTAGCCTAGAAAAATAGACTATCATAGTGTCATGGTTCAACCATTGTCCTTGTTTGCTTGTAGGGTTGGGCCTTTGCACTAGGATATTCCATGGATCTATGTTACGACACTGAATCTATATATTATTATATAATTATTTCTTGGGTTTTTTTTCTTTATTTCGTGCTTCCTTTTTAGTACTTGCTATTTAGGGTCTAACCCCACTGGTTTTGCATGGCCAGATTTCGAGCCAGCACCCGAGGATCCAGCTTACTATCCCCCAACTTATGGCGCGTACCAGGAACATGGACGTAGAGGATAACGAGTGAGTTTTCTTTTTTCCTGCTCGTCATTGTACATTTACTTCTTTTGGGCGTTTAGCCACCGACATCTATTAGCTGGCACGTTTGAACATTTTTTTACTTACATGATTGTATTAAATCAGATTGTAGCTGATCACTGTCATATACTTTTGTTACTCTTCCAGCTTCTTATTTTGCATAGCTGGTCTCCAGAATATTTTGAGAAAGCGTTTGGGACGCCTTATTGTTTTATCATATATGCTCTATGTTACTGTTTCTTGTTTGAATGATTGAGACGTAGAAGTTCTTGACCGTAGAAGACTTGAGTGTAGCATGCACCCCTTGTCTTATTACAACCGTGATCGCCGTACAACGTATATTACCTTGTACGAGATAGCTGGTCATGTCCGTCTTATTATTTCGGTACTGGGGCGTGACAAGCACGCATATCTAAAGCCTTCAACAAAATGGTTAAGAAAAGAACCTTTTAAGTCGGAGATTTGGTCATCGCAGTAAGGAGGCCTATGGTCATAACACACAAGAGAAAATGAAAGTTCCAAGCCAAATATGATGGCCCCTTCGTAGTGGAATTAGTCTATTCAAATGATGCCTATCGGTTAGCTACGAAAAATGGCGATCTACTAATGATGCCTATTAACGACAAGTTCCTAAAGAATTACTATATATGACCTCGCTTGGGTCATAGTACTTCTGCCCCTAGCCAAACCCCTCACCACTCCGCTCTCCTCTATTAATTCCCAAATGGATTAGTAGATTCTAATCAATTATCAACACTTTCGCTCGTCTGACAAGGTCCTACTACCTCCTAGCATGACTACTAATTCCCCAATGAATTATTAGTTTTTCATTAATCTTTCGCGGCTGCCCATACTCCCGTAATAGTCAATTACTTATGTGCTTTCCTCCAAAAGAATTTGTCTTATGATCCCTACTTATACTGTTTCTTGCAAACACATCTACATTCCCAACGGATGAACAATCTATATTGTTATGTCCAAGGGTTACCACGTGTCAACCTAAAACCATTTTTTTCATTATTATGAGATGAAAGAAATTAAATTAAAAATAAAAGTGATTTTAAGTTGACAAGTGACAACTCTTGAGTGTAACAATGGACATCCTCCAAGTTTTGGTGGAAAAACAAAAAGAGTCCATTTTTTGTTCACCTACCAAAACTATTGGAAATGTTTACCATTCCACTAAATGGTTGCCACGTGTCATTCTCATCCAACATAAAAGATTTTAATAGTGATTTGATGAGCATCTACACTAGTTTCGATTACTAGTTTAACATATGACAACCTTTGAGTGGAATGCTGAACATGAATACAAATGGACTCAAAACAAAAATAAAGAGTCAATTTTTGTTCACCCAATAAACTATTAGGATGTATGTTCACCCTTCCACTCAAGTGTTGACACATATCATTTTTATGCAATCTAAAACCACTTTGAAAGTAGTTTGTGAATATCCAAAGTAGTTTTGATCATATTTTGACAAGTGACAACACACGAATGGAAGGATGAACATAGACACAAGTTTTGGTGGGTGAACAAAAATAGACTCAAAAAATGAACTCAATCATTTCGCCAACCAAACCCTAATTCCTCCACCATTTTGGCAACACAAATCCCAACAACGGTCGCCTCAGCTGCTCCTCTCCTCTCATCCGATGCTTCTTTTACCTTGACCCAACCTCCCCATTTCCCCTCCGCCTGCTTGGCCTTGGCTGAGTCGATGTCATCCCTGGAGAGAAGAAAAGAACCTCCTCCTCCTCCGCCAGTGGCGACTGTGGGGAACGGGAATGGTTCTGCTGCGAAGCATCCGTCGACACGCTCCCCGGCGGCGATCCGGCAGTCTTATGGGGATCGGAGGATGCGGATCAACCCCAATAAAGAGCACCAGCCGGACAACTACGACGATCTCCTCAAGTCTTTTCCTTCAGAAGAGTTCGATCCTTCCATCTTCAGCTCCCTCGAGAGGCATCTCCCTCCCAGTATGCTCGACCTCCCCAAGGACTCTAAGATTCAGTTCATGAAGGAGGTTCTCCGCAAATACTTACCGGAAGGAGAGCGAGCTCGGGTAAGTATTCTGTTTCCATTTCTCTCTCTGCAATGTTTTGGACTCCCAAAGTTTTCTATCCCACTGTTTGGCTAAATTATGCTAATGACACCGCAACTATAATGATCAGACGTTTTTGACATCTAAATTTTGGCAACCAAATTTTATAAATTATTCTTTTAAAGCAACTTTTGTCAATTTTGAAGCACAAACAACTTCAAAAGAATATATGGCAATACAAGTATTAAAATTGCACTTTGAAGCACAAACAACTTCAAAAGAATATATGGCAATACAAGTATTAAAATTGCACTTATGTATCACGAGATATGTTTTTGAAGTGGTATGCTTTAAAATTGACGGAAGGTAAGGTCCTTCAAAAGAGTAATTTGTGAAGTTGGGTTGCCAAAATCGAGTAGTGAAAGTTAATGTGCCAAAAATGTTCGACGCTATAGTTGGGATGACTAGGGCAATTAAACCAATTTTGTTATGTATCTCTGAAGGGCAAATCCAAGCACTTCCTGTGCATTTGGTTTAAGTGCAGAACTGGTGGCATGGAAGGGGCTTTCCTATTTGTTTAACGAAAAAACTAATTTTCTTGCGAGACGGTGTTATGAAGAAGTAGTAGGTTTTTCAATGTGCATTTCCAACCAAAAGAAAAGAAAAGAAAAAAACTATTTCATGCTTCACAGTCCTCTCCCACTTCCTCGGGAGGGGAATGGGGAAGGGAGAATTAACCTTTTTGATTTGCACATCTTGTACAGTACCTTCCATCCGAACACGGAATCTGGAAGAAAAGGGAGGAAAAAAAACTCGTCTACTTCTTGCAATCCTGACAAAAAAATGGTTTAACAAATTTATTTAATGGCTGACAAAAAGATTCTGGTTAATTGTGGCTTGAAGGTCCAATTTAGGTTACTTGACCTGTGGTTCTGTGAGGAACTCTGGTTAGAAGTTTAGTTTTGGTGATTATAACAACTAAACAATGGCTTCTCCTAATTTTGGATATGTTTTACATTCTGGGATTGTGGCCGATGTGAACCTTAGTGATGTGATCTATTTGAAGCTGTACCATTTCATCCCGTTACAAGATTTTTTTTGTAGGACAATATTTTACTGAGTGATTATTTAGTTAGAAGGTCCCTATTGTTGGGAATTGTATCTTGTGATGAGGGGGTCTTGAACTTAGTGAATTTATTGAACATGAATGCTAGCGTTCTTTGGAAGAAAAAGCTTTCTTGGATGATCAAAAGCCTTATTGCAAGATGAATGGTCAACATACCTCGAGAAAAGATCATAAGTCAACTTTGGCCTATATAAAGGGCCTTTTGGCACACCTCAAGACAAGCTCACACATTTTACTCAACCACTCTTTCCACTCAAGTGATACTCATCAAGGCCGGTTCACGGCAATAAGTGAAGGCTCTGAGTGAAGTTTTCCATGAGCAAAAAATATTCAAGTTAATGCATCTTTTAACAAGCTCCCTTCATTGTGGACGAAATCTTGCTTGTCATTTATAGGCATAGTAGGAATTTATCACTTTATATGACCTCTTTGTCTTTTTTCGAATTAAAGAAGAAAGTATACCTATAGATAAGTAACCTTCTATTAGTTTTGAGGAAAAACTAATTATTGCTGAATCAGAGAGAAATCCAGATGCCCTGCCAAGAACTAAGGCCGTAATCCCAACAAGAGAAGGTTTACAAACTATGAAGAGAAACAAGTGGAAGAGGTAGAACAAAAAAAACCTAGATATGAGCTGTAAAATCGGGTATGGCACCTGCTAATGTCAGAGAGGAGATGACTCTTCATGGAGCTAAATGGGTGATAAGGTTTCATGTAGACTACACAAAAAAATTTAGGATAACAACTTTGTTATTGTTGTATATGTCATCTTATCCTCTGACATGAGTACTATTTTTGTTCATCTTCTTGTCCTATTTTGTCAGTTGTATGATTTATGCGATTATCATACTAAACCATCTTAACTTTAATTCATTAAAAAGAATATTTAATTGCATTCTTGATGACCTGTGAATATTCTCATGTTAATTAATTAGATGTGATAATGAAGTTTCTGCTAAATTTGTTTTTTGTAACTTAAGTAGAAAAGCAAATAGAAAAGAAAAACGTTCCTAAAATTAGGCGTGACAGTGAGTACCCCTCTAATCAATTTAGTGAATTCTGTGATTCCATAGGATTGTTCACAAAATTATTTCTCCTTATCTATACCACTACATAATAAGAAAAGTTGGCTTCACCGTGAATTTTTTCTTCCAAATACCTAACTTTACTAATTAAAATTGTTTATTAAATTTAATGAGGGCAACTAGGTACTTATGTATAAAAATTTGAAGAAAAATATAGTTTGCTCATATGGTACTTTTGTTCTTCCTAAGTACAAATTTTTTTTTTTAATTAAAAGGCAGTTAAAATATGTGCAACACATGTGCATCTATACTAGTTATCCTCAAGGGAAAAAATAAGAATGGAAACACAACATGAAGACATGGGGAAAGAGTAAACCTATAAAAATTGAGAAATGGAAAAAGCCAAGAGAAATGTTGAAAAGCAAGTGAGAAACATATTGGCACGAGAGAACTTAGAGAAAACCAATGAAAACTAACAGAACAAAGGAATTAAAAACTGGACACGAGACAAGGGCTTACGGAAATTCATTGACATGAAACAAAAGTAGCAATGGAGAAATAACGGAACAACATTTGAAAAAAAAAAGAGAAAAGGGAGAATTAGAGAAATAATAGAAGAACATTGAAAGAACTAAGCGGAGATTCCTCTGAGTTGGCTCTAAGAGTCTAGTGCATGGTTACCTAGAATGTGTAACACCTGAATGCATATAAACTTCAAAAGTGCATCTCACACAGGAATGCACAAAAACCTGGAAAAAAAGTTGCATTCCAAACAAAATTTGCTTGAATGCAGTTCGCTTCATTGGTAGCGAATTCTGGTAACATGGTGTATGAATCACGACAGGAAGAGGATGAAAAAATGTTTTAAGTTTTCTCACTATGTTGTGAACCCATAACTATGGCTGGCTCTACGAAATTGAAAGAACTGCTTGTTGAAACCACTTGATAGACCGAGCACTATTTCCTTGACAAAAAGAAATGTACAATATATATAGTCATGTCCTTAAAATGTTGTCTCTATGTTAACATGATCAATATTTCACTGTATTATGTTTTGTCCGTGTCAATGAGATATGCTGCCTATTAAATATGATTTTGTTGCTGTAGTAAACAATAATATGTTGATAGACAGCTTTATGCCACCAAGATGAGCCGAGTCGTGCTCATGTTAATGCTCAGCTTGTTTAAGCTGGAAGTTATTAAGCTGAACTCGATAAGGTTCGCGAGCAGCTTGGTTTGACTCTGGAAGACCTTACGAGCTGTCGAGCTTGAGTTGAGCTTGAGTGAATTTGACATGCAATATCGAGAAGAAAGCCAATTATGTCATGGAATGGGCTTGTTTTAGTATCAAATTGGCATTATAAATTTCAGTTTTGGCCTTTGATTCGGTTGACTTCTCTTTATAAAGGGAAGTAGGTTTAAGTATATAAAAGCTAAACCGACTAAGCTGTGTCGAGTCCTAGTTGAGTTAATAGAGTCAAGCTGAGTCGAGTACTCGTTGAGCGTCGCAGGTTAACTTATTCGCAAGCTCGTGAGCCAAGCTTCCCATGTCCAATCTCGTCTCATTAAGCTAGTTGAGCTCATTTCTGTGTTAAAAGCTTGGGTTGTTAATGAAGCCATTGAAGCTCAGTCGAGTTTTTATTGAGCAGAAACAACTTGAGCCAGCAGCCCTAGATTTGGTGTTTGCCTTGTTTTCTCTCATACCTTATTGGAACATTTTGTGTGTTGTTGTCGTGTCTTCTTCTTTGGTTTCTTAATTGAATTGCGAAAGATGATTCCTTTATGTGACTTCATTTTAGGCCCAGAGGCATAAGGAATACAAGCACAGGATAATCTCGACATATCAGGTTTTTCCTTTCAGCTGTGCTTCTTAATAGTTTTTGTTCTTATTATAGTATTTTAAGAACATTAGAGTAGTTTATCATTTATTGTTTACATTATTTGTCTTAGAAGCCGAAAACATTCAGCGGTATTTGGTCAATGAAAAAATTATATAGATTGCTGCATCTATTATTAACACCACCTACCAAGTGATGTTGCTCTAAATTTTACACTTAGCATTTTGGTTATACACTATGTTGCACATACAAAAGCACACCAAGATATAGGACATAATGACACAGGGGATATAAAGCTTTTGTGGAGGGTTTTTTTTTTTTTTTTTTTTTTTTTTTTGGGGGGGGGGGGGGGGGGGGGGGAGTGGGGAGTGTCCAAGATATGCTCAATTGCGACACAAC
Source organism: Iris macrosiphon (assembly GCA_036927795.1). NCBI lineage: Eukaryota > Viridiplantae > Streptophyta > Magnoliopsida > Asparagales > Iridaceae > Iris > Iris macrosiphon. The sequence continues at coordinate 124,764,269 of JAYESA010000005.1, forward strand.
ATGAACACTGCAAAATATTTTCGAGTGCTAGTGCTTCCTAGATTATAAACTCTTAAAACATTTTAAAACAAATGTATTGTCCTATATAAAGGCATTATAATCTTCTCTTGGACCAACTGGAATATTGCGTCTGATGCAGTTTTTATTATGTTGTACCTAATTCATGGTTGAAGCCTTGTAGAAAAAGATGTGAAGACTTTTCCCTTATTATTTTCTTTTGTTCTTTTTCTTTATTTTCTCCAAACACTATCCTCGGAAACTACTGTTACAGCAGCTGTTCTTCCACAGAAAATCCCCATCAAAACCATTCAAGAAAGTGATACCCGTCCAAGTCCATGAAGAACTGGTCCAAATCGTTGAACTTATTACATCGACCCTTTCCATGTTAAGCGACTTGAGACTCAGCCTGAAAGATACCAAACTGGGAATATTTGGGAGCGTTCATTGGGTTGCAAGATTGTTGCATTAGTCTAGGGTACAGTTTTCATGTCATCATTGTGACATTATTCCTTGCCAACTTTTGTCCACTTGTTGTGTAATGCTGTTGTAGATAGAAGCTTAAAACTTTGGTCTGATCTGAATACATAAAGGGGGTCACATGGTATGTAGAGTCAATATGTACGCAACCTTACCACATATATACAAAGATGCTGTTTCCGTGACTCGAACCTGAGATACAAGCAACAAACCTGACCTTAATACATAATTACTGATATTGTATCACTCTAGGGCTAAAGATCTGTCAAGCTAAAATTTGCTTAATTCTAAAACCATACCGAAATGATAAGTCAATGAGCATTCTAAGTCATTGTTGTTTGAGGTGAAAAGCACACTTAGGTGCGAAGGGCCTTTAAGGCCTAGACGCAAAGCAAAAAGGTGAGGCCTGAACAAGGCAAGGTGCATGTATGATAAGAAGAACAAAGACCCTGGACCCGTGGTAGTCAAAGGTGCGGCTAAGGCTCACCTCGCAGAAAGGTGCATCAGCTGCGCCTCACACCTCACCTAGTGAGGCACCTTTGGTGCACCCAAGTTGCGCCTTTCATCAAGGCACACCAAGAAAAGACGCGCCTTATGGTTTTTATTTTTTATCTTTATTTTTTTATATACAAAAAACTTTGAGGCATAGGAATAACCCTTACCTCATACAAGTGGGAGTGCGGTAGCCCTTTCCACGGTTGCCAAAGTTGGTTACAGTTGAATCGGAAAAACTAAATTTTATTAAAAACGTGGTAGGAAGAATACAAACTCTTGTTAGTTCTGTTGACTGCTAGTGCTATTACTGCTCTACTTGTTCACTTAGTTATGTTTTAACATGTTTATTTTGGTTTTAATATGTTATTTAGTTTTATTTCTTACATTAGTAATTTATTTATTTATTTATCTATATTATTATTATTTTTATTTTTGTGCCTCGCTTCTCACAGGCACGCGCCTTTAGTGCGCCTTGCGCCTCGGACAATATGGACCCTTTGTGCCTTGAGTGCGCTTTGCGCCTTTGACTATTTTGCCTGGACCTCGAAATTTCTGTGTTGCTATGTTTAGAAGTGTACTTGTTCACAAGAATATAAAGGAAGCTTAGTAGGAACTTGACTAGAAGTATTGAACCCTAGATGGAGGGTCAGTGATGCTAATGTGTCCTAGTATAAGGTTGTTTGCAGCAAAAGCAAGGAATGCCCCTTGCTAAAGTGCGGTGCAACCTCCTTTAGTGTTGAGCTTCTTTCTTAGGTGCCCTTTTGGATAATTTTGTTACAAGTAATATCTTATTCTTACTGATCAATGATATGTAATGTTGCTTCTTTCTCCATCCAGCTTTTGAGCACAACAGAATGTGCTACTTGACATGAATACATATACAATGCTTCAATGCATATAAATCAAAACACATACGAGTTGTGTCTTACATAACAAAGCATCAGAATGTTCTTTTTTGTTTGTTTGTTAGTGGGTTTGGGCCTAACATACTAGAGAAAGTATGCACGTGCAAATGTAGGCGCATCAGAGTGACAAACTAACATTATTGATTATACAACATTAATGCACACTTTTACAACTTTAGCATACACGCATGAGTTTTAAAGTTGGGTTTTGCTAACGAGTGCCCTAAGGGCACTCTTTTAGCCTTGGTAAACACAAACCGATTAAATGAGATTGCATGTTTCATTGAAGTTTATAAAACTTTTTCTTCCAAAAATGCACCCTTAAGCTTTTAAGGACAGCATCAACAAAACTATTAAACATTATTGAGATAAAATCATAACTTTTTAAAATGAATTATTTAAATGATTTTAATACATACAAACATGCAAAATAAATTTATCACACAAATTCAAACAAATCTACGTTATTATATTTCGATTTGTTAGAAAATCCATAACAGAACATTACATCTAGTTTTTTAAGTAGGATTTTATTTGATGCAACTTAGTTTTCACATTAACTGTTGATGAAATTTTGTTCTTATATAATTAAAATCATAATATTTTGACCAAAAAAAGTGTTTTCCAGTGCCATAAGTAGTGCCATGAGTCTCTTGCTTTTACGCAAGGTAAAATTATGATATTTAACTAGAAATGTCAAAAGCTCAAGATATAATTGCATTTTTATTTGTTTGAAATTTCATGCAGAATTTATTTGTATGTCATCGTTTATTGAAATCATATATGAAAGTTTGTATACTTAAAAATTATTTCTCAATCATCAAATTAGTTAATATTTTGGCAGTGTAACTATTAGCTTAAGGGTAGTTTTTGAATAAGATTATCTGTGAAGCATGTAGCCATATTTGAATATGTACTATTTAATGATGTTTGTATTTAAGAAGACTAAAGTAAGTATTAGTTATGGGCTAAAGAATGCCTTTAGGGCACTTATTAGGAAACTCATTTTTAAAGAGGCTCTTCAATGTTATGACAGTAGACGACCTCACCGAGATATGATGGCTTCAAATTGCTGTTGTAGTTGAATATTAGTATAGATGTAGCCAAACTACAAGTGGAAAAATTCCCTTCTCATGTTTTTATAATAGAAACATAGAGATGGATTAATGAATAATGGTGCTATGGAAACTGTTGGTTTTCATAGGGACAGGTTTATAGATAAGTAACTAAGTAGGGTTTTCATGGGGTGGTTCGCTAGAGGGTTCTCTTAAATACATTCTCTCTCAGTGCTTAGTGGATATGTTGGATACTATGAAGATACAGTTCCTATTATTTTATTTTAGCTTTCATCTTGTTTGTTGTTTTAATTTGCAGCAATATGTCCCTTAACAGTAACTGGTTATATAAGTTTGGGTTGTATAGTGATGCAGGTTACTTATGGATTAGCATGTTTGACTCATTTGTTTTTGTCCAGCCTCTGCATAAAGAGTTATACAGCATACATGCTGCAACCTTTTTTGTACCATCGTTTGTTCAAGCAATCAGTGATAATACAGAGGAGAGTTTTAGAAATATAATGACAGAACCCTCCCCTGGAGTTTACACATTTGCGATGCTTCAACCAAGTTTCTGTGAGCTTCTGTTAGCTGAGGTATCAACAGCATTATTTTGAATCTTGACTTGGAAGTTATGATGTTCATATATAGCTTAGTTTTTATCGCTGCTTTTATCCTTGCCATGTTTGTTTACATGAGTGCCTTGACTTCTTAGGTGGAAAATTTTGAAAAGTGGGTCAATGCTGCTAAATTTAAGACAATGAAACCAAATACAATGAATAAGTATGGGGCTGTTCTTGATGATTTTGGCCTGGAAGCTATGCTTAACAAGCTTATGGAGGAATTTTTATGCCCAATATCTAGAGGTGACAATCACATTGATTTCTGATTTCAGCTTAGTGGCTCTCATGTCCATCTAAAACATTTAACATTGTTAAACAATTTCTGTTGGAATATGCTAGTTCATCCTTCTGAAGCCTTTCATTCTTGTGGTGCAGTATTCTTTCCTGAGGTTGGTGGATCAACATTGGATTCACATCATGGCTTTGTGGTTGAGTATGGAAATGATAAGGACATTGAGTTAGGTATGCTGTAAAGAATATCAAGGATTAAAATTCTCCGTCTGTAACTAAGTTATGGTTAGAAAACCGAACAGAAAGCTCCATTCACAAAACTGAAACTAAAAACTAATAAATTGGACAAAATTCTGTAACTAAGTTATGGTTAGAAAACCGAACAGAAAGCTCCATTCACAAAACTGAAACTAAAAACTAATAAATTGGACAAAATTATCAATGCTTTTTTTTATCTTCTACCTTTTTCTATTTCATACATAATTATTTTCTGTTACCTTTTCTTTCTTCCGTTTTTCTATATAAGCAAATGAAATATTAGTTTCATAGATAAGATTAATTTTAAATTGATTATCTTTCAAATTCTAGATTAGATGAAATTAGATCCGATGGTACTAGAATGAATTTCTAAATTTTATTGGATTAGATCAAATTTAAACTTATATTAAATAATGGATTAGACTAAATTAGATTAGATTTGTCTATCTTGCATTAGATTGACTTTAAATTAAATTTATAAATTATACGTGGAAGAAAGATACAAAATTAATATTCTAAACATACACTTATTTGGTAATTTCCATACACAAAACTCCTTTTTTCGCTTTACATGTTCAAACACTTTTCAGTGTACAAAACCAAATCCCTAATGAACCAATAGACATGATGCTGAAGGGTTATGCTGAATCTTTTGGCCCTCACCCTTTTTCTTATAGAATGGAGGAAATGCAACAATGTAGTTTTTGTGCTATTCTTATCTCATTGGAAATCTGTTTTATATAAAGATAGACTCTTGCTAATTATAGCAATCTGGGTTTATTTGCAAGCATTTCTGCTTAAATTAGAAATATCTTTTACGAGATAAATATGATTTGTAAATGGATTTACAATAAGGGAGTTTCTTAAAGTTTTTAGTTGAATAGAATTAGAAAATTGCAGTAAAAAAGACAGTACTTGTTTTGTATGATTAGTAATCCCGTGGTCATTTTCTATTGAGTTTTTAGTTTTGGGAATTTGTAGGAAGTTTAGTGGTGATTATTCTATGATTCTTGGCTAGGGTTCAACTTGTAATAACTTTCGGAAATGCTGTATATTATTTAAATTCAGTAAAGTTTCTCCTTTGTCTCCTCCCATGATATGTTCTTCATCAGAAGGAACTTGCTATCTGCATCATCCAACATTCTCTGGTATTTCTTCTTTTGGTGTTTTTGTATTTTCTATGAAGTTCTGGTTTTCCCTCTTCCGTTCTATATGATGATTGGAGATCCTAGAATTCTGCAAGAGCCTACATCAAGAAAGTGTTAGAACTGTCAGCCGTAGGTGCAAAACTTTTTGCCAATGAGAACTACACCTGCATCACTCACCAGTCACAACCCATTTCTTAGTTGTGAGACTGGCATCAGTACTTCCTTTCAGCAACACTGTCGTTGTTCCCACTTTGCCAATGTTACAATAATCATGCCTTGACTGCTTAAATGGCTTACCATTTTCATTGATATCATCATCACCAACACAACGAGAGCACTCTTATTATTGTCTGGATGAAATAAGCATGATTATAGTCTAGACGATAACCAGCAGCAAGTTTACGAACAAGGTCCTATCAATCCTTTATCTGAGGAGCTGAGCGCTAAGATATCTATTCTTTCGAAAGATTGACAGGCTCCTAAGAGGCAGGACTCGAGTTACGTAACATTTGTTTCAGTTTTCATTACTGCTTGCTTTGCACATCCCTGATTACCTGTTTTGAGAGCTTCAATATCCTTCCCTTTATTGTTTTCAGGAACTATTCTCTATCATGATCCTAGCAACTGATAACTTATTTATTGCCACAAATACAAACTCCTTCCACTTTACATTAGCTTTCTCTTTTATTTTGCAAATTGCGAAAACTTAAATAGTATTGATTGACATGGGCATATATCTGCTCTTCTACATGAGTCCTTGATGTGTCCAATAGTCATCCAAGTGTTTCCCGTGCATTCTATCACTAAAGTAGAGTTCTCTATCTATTACTTTCTTGCATCTTCATCAGGCTACATGGACAATACTACAATTTGTGGAAATAGTTTGTAAGAAGATTAAATAGATGCGTTATCATCAAAATCATCCACTTTGACGAATTGCAATCCATTATTGTTTCCCTTCTTGATGATGACAGGTCCACCCAATTGGATTTCTTAGAAATTTCATGTGCATGTCAAGTATGTCAATTGTGTATCAAACATGAAATATGAAAGAGCGTGCTGTGTGTATAATTCATAAGATGTTAGTCATCAGAAAAATGGAAGAAGACATCAAAATCATCTAGCAGGGGACCAATTCAGAAAAGAGAGAGAGAGCATCAATTTGTGAGAACAGAATCAACACTACAATGCAGTGTTTTAAAATGCACATGAGACTGGTGCCTAGGCGCGAGCTTGAGGTGTGAGACTGATTCTTTTACCTCGTTTTCTATGAGAAGAGGCTCATTTACCTAGTGCACCTGAGGCCTGTGCCTTATGCATACTTTTGAGATGCACAAGACTTACCTAGTATCTTTCTTTTTATTCCCTTGTAGGAGGGTTGGTTAGTTTGTTAGTGTTACCAGAGTAGCTAGTTTGTTCAGCTTAGTACTCCAGCTAGTTGCTATTATTTGTGATTTCCTCTTATCGTTCTGTAGCCTTCATAGGGCTAGAGATATGTGTTTTACTTCCGTCATAATAATTAACCTAGAGTTAAGTCATTGAGATCCTTAATGTGGTATTAGAATACCAGGCTCTTTTACCCATAGTGTGCAGTATCTGCCGATATCGATACAATTTGGCACACCGATCCGATGTTGACCGCTATCAATACTGATCGATATCAACATTGATGTCTCTCGTCCACTCAATTCAGCAGAGAAAATTGAACAAAAATGACTAATCAACAAGGGAGTAAAAACTATACTAAAGTTGTAAAAGCATGTAAATGAAGAAAACTTATTTATCACAATTAAACCAATCAACAAAGGTAACAAAGATGACTATTATTTCATTCAATTTCAAAACTACTAAGAAACAACACAAAAAATACTTAAAACTATGCCTAAATGTATACAATATTATTTCTAAGATTTTAATAATTTAGTAATAATTATTTTCTTTACAATACCAAAACATTTCTATATTCTGATCCGAAACCTTTGATACTATCGATACCGCCGATCCTGATACTCATAGGAAGGGTCCTATACTGATTCCGATGCTCATACTGCGAACCTTGCTTTTACCACCACTACCATCACATCAACCCATATATAACTACGTTATTTTTTGTAGTAAACGACATACCAGTACACTTAAATAACAGTTTTTTTCTACGATACGCGTGCTAGGATACCGACTCGTGAACCCTTCATGCGTCTACCTGGATGTTGTTTACTTGTCCGATCTTTGGATCAACCTAGGTGATACAATATATATCATTACATTAATGATTTTGACATCGAACTATTCGACGTCTTAATCGACTGAACAAAACTATTTTGTTCTAAGCGATTAAGGCACAATGCATATAACATTAGGATCAAACTGAAGTGATCTCAACCAGTCGGACAAATGCTTGACCTCCAATAAGATCCATATGGGCAATCTGAGCCAAGGGATATATTGAAGAACGCTTTCCTCGAAGCCTCAACCCACAAGAAGGAACTCCTCGAACACGAGCTCTTCTGAGGGCAACTATTGCCTCTCCGTACAATATAGTATATCTGGAAGCTCTCACGAAGAATCGACATGACTATCAACTATTATTATTTTGCTCGGCTAGCTGGGTGGTAAACCAATCGGTTTACCGTTTGGTGAACTGGTTGGGTTCATCAGGCTGACCAAGAGCAGAGAAGGGGAGTGGGAGATTTGGTATTTTGGTGGTTCTACGAATTAGCTTAGATTAGATTCTAGAGTTCCTTTATGCCCCTTATTTATAGAAAACGGTAAGGTTACTTGAAGTTAGGTTTCCTTATAGAAAGGATCGATCATATCAAATCCTATTCTATATACGATTTTCATATTTATCCAAATCCTTATCGAAGCTTCTAGAATTAATCCTCAAATTAATTCTAGAAATAATTAGGAGCTAATTAGGCTCAAAACCCTAATTAGGCATTGCATGCTAGTGCACCCAATTGCTTTACTCAATCTATCCAATTTTTCCCAAAAGCCAACTTTATCATTTTACTTGGTTGGGCACACCCTATTGTGTGTGACCCATTGAGCTCTACATCACAATGACAACAAGTTTCAAGCTCAGGTTGAACCACAACGGAATGAACGACCATTATGTTGATGAATCGGTCTGTTGGCAAATCAACTTTTCAGACCCACAGCAACTTGTGAGTCATGGAACTCTATAAGTCAAGATTGGCACCCAACACTATGTCATGACTACCCATATGTTTAGAGCATGATGCATGATTCACAATAGAACCCTTATGATAATCTCAGGTCTAAGGACTAGTTGTACCACTAATACAAGGACTTACCCATTGACATGTTGTATAGAGACTTAATTGGGGAATCTCTTAGTCGAGTCAGTTGAGTGACTTGTTCTTGTAACAAGCACCCACATCTCTAACTTACACTATCATCTAAACTAGTGACTTACGAGAACTGTCACACTCATCAAATGAGTTTAAGTTAGAATTTGCTAATCTGTCCGCATCATACTGGCCTTTTTGTGGGCCTACGACTAGGAAGATCTAAGAAAGAAGCATAAACAGACTTTGAGTCTCATATTTGTGCTCTTATCACAACTCCAATGACTTGTAGCCTTTCGTTCCAAGGGCTTCGTCATATCATAATATTCGGGTCATATCATAATAATTCAGAAGGATGGTTCAAATATGTCAAATACTAGAAAGCTCTTATAAATAATTAATGTCAATAATTAACATATACAAGTTACATTTAATATATATCTCTGTTACCTGGACTCTCCACTTTGAAGGGAAGTACCCGTTTCGACCCGACAGGACACGTGTACGGGATTCGGATCGGATCTCCATGGTGACAATCGAATCATTGATGGTGACAATCAAGAGACTGGTAGTGAACTAGATAGTTTATTTTAATGTGGTAGACTAGTAGTAAAGTAGTAGGGGTGCTGAAGGGATGGTCCATGCAGACTTAGTTACAGCCAAGGTGGTGAAAAGCGCTAGGTGCTAGTTGGACGGTCACCCGTCGCCTAGCACTTAGACCTCCATCTAGATCCAGGCGGTTCAAAAAAAAATTAAAAAAAAAATCCAAAAAATATACTGAAAATTGCAAAAAAAGTTCATAAAATCCCAAAACATGCGTAGTCAGGCGTCGGGGGACTAGGCGGACGTCAGGGGCACCGGGCGCCGCCTAGTCGCCGCCTAGAGGGCCTTTTAGAACAGTGATTACAATTGTCTTTGTATAAGATCATGCAAACTTAATTACAACTGTCTTTTTAAATATATGAAATCATGCAAACTTAATTATACGTGTCGTTTTTATGAACTCATGCAAATTTAATTAGAGACTGTCTTTTTATGAAACCATGCAAATTTAATTACATATATTTTATGAAGTCATGCAAATTTAATTACTTGCTATGCCTTTTTTATGAAATCATACAAATTTAATTACATGCTATCTTTTTATGAAACCATGTTCAAATATATTTATTTTAGTAGTCATATCTCCATACCCATAAAATTTGGATCTTTTTTAGTCGAGTTCTTGTGTCCTTCAATTTTGAGTTTGAAGGACCCGACTCTTGGATATGTACTCGTACCCGACACCCCTACCCGAGTCCAGGTAACATAGATATACACAAATTAATAGTCTGAAACAAAGAATACATTCTGAAACAACCTCCGAATTCGCTGCTAGGCCATATATCTGTATCATTTTCACCACCTAAATTCTCATATGTTGCCACCACATTAGAACCCCACACCCTTTGGAACCTTAACCTCCTTAACACAGGAAAACCTAATCCCGTATATAGTGATTCATCTTTTTCCATGTCTAAAACGAAAAACTAAATCCATCAAAAAATGGAAAGGGGAAACAAAAGTGAAATGGAAGAAAATCAGTGATTAGAGCTAGGGCGACGAACTTCATATCTGATGGCCAGATTTGAAGTTCGTCGGCTGATGTTGTGGTCATCATGAGTTGGTTGGCTGATGCAGGAGAGTTGGTGGCATCAATGGAAGTGACAGTGACGTAGAGGCGACATTACTTGTATAGTTGTAGGAGCAGGTGTTTGTAGAGGCAACATCACTTGTAGAGTTGGTTGTCTGTCGATCTACCAATGTCATCTTGTGATATCCTTTCTTCTACCAGCATGTGGTCTCGAGACTCTCGACGTGGTTGGTGCAGTCGCTGTTGGTACAATAGAGAGGTCTGTGTCCTTAGTGTGGAGGCTGTCCGCCACCGTGTCCGATAAGATGATGTCTACACCTTTGCCATTGAGAGAGTAGAATAGAAGATGGAGCAAAGACAAGAGTCAGGAGTTCCCCATGGAGGAAGGAGTACCGGTAGAGTAATGCTAAAGGTTGTCTCAAAGATGCTATTGAGAAAGAGAGTACCACCCTGAGAAAGAGAAGATGGAAGTGCACACCATCAAGGTATGGTGGCAGCATGGCTAGGTAGAGAGTCCAAATCAATGCGTCTGTTGTTGTGCCTAATTTGGAATATCAGGACACAATGGCTGGTGCTGGTTCCATTCCTCGATAGACCACATAACTTGCCAGCCAAGTCAAGGCCTCCATGGAGTTTGTTAGCAAGGTAATCAATTTACTCTCATTCATTAGCAAGGTAATCAATTTACTCTTATCGGCCAAGACATGGCCTCCAATAAATGCAGTATGCTTTATTCTCTGATGTATACAAAGCATGGTGATTGTTTCTTTCCTACTTTCCTTTAACTGGAATAGGCATAGTCCGCAATAGGTTACAAGGAGATGCCTTGTTCTCCGATTAGCAAGGTAATCAATTGATTAGCAAGGTAATCAATTTACTCTCATTCATTAGCAAGGTAATCAATTTACTCTTATCGGCCAAGACATGGCCTCCAATAAATGCAGTATACTTTATTCTATGATGTATACAAAGCATGGTGATTGTTTCTTTCCTACAGCATGGTGATTGTTTCTTTCCTACTTTCCTGTAACTGGAATAGTCATAGTCCGCAATAGGTTACAAGGAGATGCCTTGTTCTCTGACATATACAAAGCATGGTGATCGTTTCTTTCCTACTTTCCTTTATTGGAATAGGCATAGTCCGCAATAGGTTACCAAGGAGAAGCTCAAATACACAAACTTCTTTGCTGATTGCAATAGGTTACCCAGGAGATACCTTATTCTCTGATAGTCTGATGTATACAAAGCATAGTGATCATTTCTTTCCTACTTCCCTTTAAGTGGAATAGGCATAGTCCGCAATAGCTTACCCAGGAGAAGCTCAACTACAGAAACTTCTTTGCTGATTGCTTGGTTATTTAATGTATTGAATCTCGAACCTTTTGAATCCTTGGGGGTGGGGGTGGGGAAGGCTTATGTAATTCTTTGCAGACGTTTGGACCCTGCTCGCGACATCTAGCCAGTTGATTATGAATAAATTATTTTCGAAAATTTCAACCTTGTAATCTATATAAGTTATGCATAAAACTATGCTAATTGTAACGCATAACTTTAATATATATCTAGTGTTCTAAAATTCGCTATGTGGATTCAGTGCGGAGGGGCGCCTAGGCTGCCTAGGCGTCAAACAATTTTTTTTTGAAATTTGAAATCCATAATACAAATTTGAAGTTTGAAATTCAAAATTTGAAATTCAAACATGTTCTAAATCCATTATACAATTCATATATATATATATTTTAAAATTGAAATTTGAAATCCATATTACAAATTTGAAATTTTAATGTTCTAAATCCAAATCCAAATCCAATCTTAAAATTCAAACAACATATCCACAATACAACTAAGCATAATTTTTTTTTTTAAATCCGAATAGCCGCACAGGACCGCACAATCTCAAAATCCCGCCGAACAAGTGGATTTCGGTTCGGTCTAGAGCCGCCTAGCACCTAGGCCGCCTAGGGCGATTTTTAGAACACTGTATATGTCAAGAAGATTTATTTTTTCTAGTTACAAAAACCTTTAAACCCAATACATCTTTCTAAATGTCTGAGTAAGAAAATTGCCCAAGTACAATACTCTTAAATTGAATGTCTATTATGAATACACCCAATTATGGCAACCTAGGCACTAGGCTCCATGGTTAGGGGTCTGGACCGCCTAGATGGGACCTAGGCCCCATGTTTCAGATTAGTGAACTTAGTGAAGAGTTCTAGTTAATTTACCCTAGAAAGATTGGTAGTCATTTAGGGTAATTGAAGTTTTTAAGCAAGTGAATTACGTGCCTAAGAAATGTCATTTATAAGGGACAATTTTAGGTTGTTGAATCACTAGGAACGTAGAAATCAAGCTTGCAAAGGAGATAAATCACTAATGAGGAGCCTAAGAATGCACTAAAGGTAAATCTAAGTCTTAAAGTAGTTTTTTTTTGCAGGAAGTTAATGCAGAAAATTGAGAAATAGAAAAATATTTATTCATGGTTGGAAAGAGGGATAGAGAGACTTATATAATGCTATTGTGCATCAATGAGAATGTGAAATATTAACAAATTGGAAATCTAAGAATTATGACTCATCATCCATAAATTTTTATATGGAAAGCACATGAAGAAGTAAATATACAAAAAAGTTGATGGTAGTTGAAGTTATAGGCTATTGAAGTTAAATAATAGGTGTTTTGATTGGAAAGTTTTGGGTCATTGAAGTTTATATGCTCTAAAAAAAGTAAATAGGGAAAAATGTTGAGCATGATATCCCAATTTGAGGGTTTTAGATTTCTGAGGCCATGGTCTAATTTTAGTAATTGATTGAACCAAATTACAAATATAGGAAAGCATTATGATACCTATTTCCAAAAATAAGTGCAAAAAGGTGTTAGAACTATCGAAGAATCATGTTGAGGTACAATATAGACTTTGCAAAGAGTCACGAATCTAAGAATGTAAATGTTGGTTTCCTTGTTAACTTAATTTTATGAAAGAAACTTCTGCCATAAAAATCTTTTGCTTGCTCTAATAATTTCGAATAAAATGAGAGAGAGGACATATCTACATACAAGATTTAATCATTTGAGTATGATTTGAAGATAATAATTTTTCTTTATTACAAATTCCATGTGAAGGATCAAGGATCACCACCCAACCTTTTAGTTTGTCATGGATGGATTTAATAAGCAGTTAGGACTAGATTCCATATGATAGTGTTGCTTGTTGGTAATGTTTTTGTCAGATGATAAGCATTTTTGGCCTGTTCAAATTCGCTAATGACCAAAACTATTGGTATTGGCTGATATCAATACGTCGGTCCAGAACTTATGGTATCTGTTTATACTGACTGATGCTGACATGGAGCTCTTTCCCAATCAAGCCAACACAGCAAAGGGGAAAAAAAGAAGTTAAAGAAAATTTCTGGAGCCACTTTCAAGGAAGATTATATAGATAAAGAAGCTTATATTATTTTAGATCATAAAAATAGAGAAAGGGTAGTTTCTGATGTACAAATATGGAAGAATTAGAATGAAGAGCATCCGAAATTAGTAGGATCACGATGGAGTAATTTAAATGTAATCTTACCAGAACAGTAAAAATAAAAGTAGAGGTGCATTTCATATTAATGGCTAAGAGATGACTAACAGTGATCATTATTGTTGAGAGGATTAATCATTAAGCATGATGGGCCTAGTGTTAAAGATGTTGTTCATATAATTTAATCAAAGGATGGTTGAAGTGAGTTGTGCTAATGAAGTTCTAGGTCATCACGGAAGGCCCTTGGATTAAGAAGTTTCTAGGATGGCTATAACACCGTCATGCTTTATGGGTCCAAATATACTATAGCTGAAATAACATGTCTGAAAGTGTGACTTTGTTGTGGTGTACTAGGTGGATGTGGGATAAAGGAAAAGGGAATCAAGTTAGTACTGTAGGTCTACAATTATGTTACATGGATATTCCTTTGGAGAACTGTATTCCTGCCCCTATCCGTATCTAACACGGATATGACACGTCACTCATGTCAATATGGCTCGTTATGTCTAGCTCCGAAGAGACTCAAAATATGATTGAAAGCGATTTTGTATGGTTGTAATCATGCCAACCATTAACATTTGTTAGTATCAAATCATTTTTACCACTTTCTGGAACCTAGTTATTACACAACATGAATAAATATGCACCATTAAGTTATAATGTGTAAAATATGTATGTATATATGTTTTAGTGTGTATATATAACCGTATCTGTTGTATCCTTTTTTGTTTTGTTTTGTTTTGAAAAATGCCGTATTCTGAATCCGTATCAATTCCTTATCTGTGTCCATGTCCGTGCAACCATGATCAGTGTAGTCCATGTTATTATTTATGTGAATATCAACTTGCTTTTAGCTAGCATTAACCCATTGTCTTTTCCTTTTTAAGATTTAAGATGGATGACTTTATCCTTTAAAATAATGTTGTGAATTGTATTTAACCTTTAATAATTTTTCTTTTTTCATACCATTCTTTTCCATCACTATTCCTCGTTTGTCTATTGTAATTTTTTTTAACCTTAATATGGTTATATAGAGGTAAAACTTGAGAAGGGTTACTGTGTGTTCTTCAGATGTATTGATCATGTTTAGAAGTTTCATTACATGGTGACAATGTAAATTTGTATCTTTGAAACATCATGCAGATGTTCGAAAGGAGTGAAGCTAGGGCTAAAGAAACCTATGGTAGGAGATGCAGACAAGACGAATATGGAAACCTTTAGATTTTATTGAATTCAGGGTCCTCTTGATACTGCAGTTCAGTATATTATTAGTATGCTCATTTTTCTTTGATTAAGAGATGCTCCTGACTCATGCTTGCTTCGTATATTGTTCTTTGCATTTATGTGCACGTGCTACAATTGCTGATTCTGATTCTTGGGTTACCTCTATTCAATGTGTAATAGTGAAATCTAAAAGTGGAGATCGTAACCCTTTACACCATTGTTCTAAATGATTGCACCTTGCACATTGTAGGTTTTCATGTAGATGACTCAGAAGTTACTTTAAATGTTTGCTTGGGCAAGCAGTTTTGTGGTGGTGAATTATATTTTCGAGGAATTCGTTG
This sequence comes from Iris macrosiphon, assembly GCA_036927795.1. Taxonomy (NCBI): domain Eukaryota; kingdom Viridiplantae; phylum Streptophyta; class Magnoliopsida; order Asparagales; family Iridaceae; genus Iris; species Iris macrosiphon. The sequence goes on from JAYESA010000005.1 coordinate 124,779,493, forward strand.
TGACAAGCATGTTAATTCAGAATCTCAGCCTAAGGTATGGTCATCTCTTATTTGTGACATCTATGTGATTACATACTCATCTTGTATGTGTAGCTTTAAAGTCCAGCTTTGGTAATTTAACAACGAATCCAACTTTGGACCAAACTTTGAAATACAACGAACATATGTATAAAAATTACATTTAAAATATAATTTAACCAAATTTCCAACTTTCGGTTCAGCCCATTAAACAATAAAAATAGTTAAACCGAACAAACCGAATCAATTATCTGTTCGGTTTAGGTTATGGCTAATTTATGTTCGGTTTTGGTTTTGTATAAGTTTGGTTCATTCGGTTTTGACTATTTTGGTTTGGTTGAAACCGAATAAACCGAAAGCTCATTCGTATGTATTTGTGGCAAGTTGGAGACGACACAATTGAGAATAGCATGAGAGAAAATTGTCTATAAGGTGATTTGGACTTGTGTAACTAAGACTAGTAAATGGACATGTTAGGAGAACTATTGACCGGTACGAATTAGTATCGGCCAATCCGGATTGGCTTTGCTATGAAGCAATCCACTTATCTAAAATATCTGATATTTACAGGACAAAAGAAATTTGGCCAAAATTTAAGGTATTAGTCTTATTTAGCAGGTAGATACCGGCTGATGTAGGACCAAAACCGGCATAAAAGATTAAAAGTAATATTAGAAGTGAATTTAAAACAACTTCACCTAGCACCAGCTTGCTGATGTTGACAGCGTCAGCGTCGAAGATGGTTTCAACGTTGGCTTCGATGATGGGGCATTGACATTTGAAATTAACATGTCATTGTCGTGGTCTTTTATGACGGCGCTAGTGTTTTTAAGAGATGGAGGTACAAAAAAAAGATGGAATGGGAGGCAATTATGTATTTACTTTGGTCTTTTAGAATAGGATTAGCGTTTTAGAATAGGATTAGGGTTAGATACTTAGATATATGGATTTGGTTTTAAGGATTAGGGTTAGATACTTAGATATATGGATTGGGTTTTAAGCACGTCGTGTATAAATGTGTCGAGTTTTAAATAAAAACTTCGCAATCTTTTGAAAGTTTTGGGTTATAACTTAAAACCTATATGTTGTGTACTTAAATATCTTTAGATTAAATTAAAAGCCATATGTTGTTCTTAATATGTCTATCGCAAGTCATGTGCTCATTTAAATTTTTTTGGGATAAATTAAAACCCGACCCATTTAAAAGTTTGTTAGTAGATATATATCAAATCCAAAATCTTTTTAAACAGTCTTAACAGGACCCATTTAAAAATTGGATTTTAGATAGGACACACCTACCACTCAGTAAATAAATCTTTAAAAAAACTGTACAACAAAGACATTTATATATAATCATATAACATATGTAAACTATATATCTTTACTTGCATAGTAGATATTTTACATCTATAGAAAATTGTTTAGTAGAAATTCAACCAAAGAGCATCTACTCTAAGTAATTTTAAATGCCATGAGATTACATAAAAGAAATAATACAAAGTTATATATAAACTGAATCGAATTATTTTGTGGATTACTATTTTTTTTTAATGTTTTGAGACAATAATATACTTTAGCCTATTTTTTTTATTCCGTGTGAGCAAATCAGCAATATATATTATTAATCCACTAGAAATTAATGTGAAACAACATAAATATATAAAATATTGCCTATATGTTACATTTTCATTTTTTTCAATAAACTTAGATATGTTTTCCTTTCGAAACTAATACTCCGATCGATATTGCTAAAACTGCTGTTAACGATGAAGGCAACTCTAGAGGAGGGTGAATAAAGTGTGTCAATATTACCCAATAAAAAGTAAGGTTAGTTACCAATTAAAAATATAACAAGTATATGGAAAATAAATGGAATTCAGAAATCATAAACGCTAACACCACGATGTAGACTTGTTTCTTTCGTGGAGGACTAATCCAGTCCCGAGAACTCTTGCTCGGAGTTAAATCCACTATTATTAGAAATAGCGTACAACACAAGCTTTGATTCGAAGCGCTTGCCGACTTCTTATAACCACGTGCTTTGATCCGAAGAGCACGCCGACTTCAGACTTGAAACAAATATTGAAAATTTTTAAGCTAGTACAACTCGAACAACTTTTAATCGAAACCGTACTGTCATATAGAAGGCTTGGGAGTTGTAATCTTGGGGATGAAGAAGATTGAAGCTCAAATTGTATTCTTAAATGAATAGATGAAAGTAGGAATGAATGAGTGAGAATGGTATATATTTCAAGACTATTTATAGGCTTTTACCGAGTTCGGGCAGAGTTCGGTCCCCAAACGTTCAAAAATTCGAACGTTAGAGCCTGGTCTTCAGGAAGACTGAGTCGAATCAGGAAAGTAGGTTTCACCCTAACCGAGTTCGGGCAGAGTTCGGTCCGAGTTCGGTTGGTTATTTTCCAGAACGTTGGGTTCATGTTTTAGGCTGGGTTTGAGTTAGGTTTGGGTTAGCTTTTGAACTGATTTTGGTTTTGGCTCATTTGAGTGGACTTGGGTTAGTTTGATCTGGTTTGGGTAAGCTTATTTGAAATAATCCTAGACTCAAATAAAATATAAAATTATATAATAAAATTAAAAAGAACCAGACAATCTTTTTGTGATGCAGTAGCAGTGATGTAGTGTGATAATCTTCAGTTGCACCGTATTACGACATATTGAATCAAGGTTTAGTTAATTATCGAAATCAGGTTGACCATAACCAGATGGGCCAACAAACTCCCCCATTTTGATAATTGACAAACCGTAACTGCTACGACAATAAACATTGACATGATCATTAGTGATCCTCCCCTGCAATGAGTGCGAGAAAACTTTGTAACTTGTTATGTTCTCTCTTGTATCATCTACCAACTGAAGTATCAACAATAATCATATTCTCCCCCCGTCATTTTATCAAAATGGATGGCTCCCTCGTAATAGGTGAAGCAACATAACACAATGGAACAAAAGAGTAAAGTAACATACACAAAATATAGAATATAACAGTCTAACATCAAATCATAGAACTAAATAGCCATTGATACCATTGCAAACTAAGTAGAATCCAAACACAAATCGATAATAAAAAACATAGTTTGTCAAACATAGTCCTAAGAAGCAAAGTAATGCATGCCATAGTCCAAACTAATAACATAATAAAAACTAAGTAAAGTAAACTAAGCTATCCTCAACATCCATCTCCGCTAAAGCCCAAGCATCATAAGTGCTCCAATAACTACTGATCGTCACCAGTCGTAGGCTCCCAAACGTTCAAAAATTTGAACGTTAGAGCCTGGTATTCAGGCAGACCGAGTCGAATCAGAAAAGTAGGTTTCACCCTGACCGAGTTCTGGTGGAGTTTGGTCCGAGTTCGATTGATCAGTTTCCAGAACGTTGGGTTCAGGTTTTAGGCTGGGTTTGTTTGGGTTAGTTTTTGAATTGATTTTGATTTTTGCTCATTTGAGTGGACTTGGGTTCGTTTGATCTGGTTTGGATAAGCTTATTTGAGTGGACTTGAGTGCTATCTAGTTGCCAAGTGCGACTCGACTTACAATAGTCCTAGACTCAAATAAAATATAAAATTACATAATATAATTGAAAAGAACTAGACACAATTTTCTTGTGATGAAGTAGCAGTGATGTAGTGTGATGATCTTCAGTTGAACCGTATTGCAGCATATTGAATCAATGTTTAGTTGATTATCGAAATCAGGTGACCATGACCAGATGGGCCAACAATTTCCTCCATTTTGATAATTGACAAACCATGACTGATACGGCAATAAACTCTGGCATGATCATTAGAGATAGCTCCCCACAATAAGTGCGAGAAAACTTTGTAACTTGTTCTGTTCTCCCCTGTATCATCTACTAACTGAAGTATCAGCAATAATCATGATCTCATGTTCTCCCCCTTTGTCATTTTATCAAAATGGATTGCTCCCCCGTAATAGATGAAACAACATAACACAATGAAACAAAAGAGTGAAGTAACATACACAAAAGATAGAATATAACAGTCCAAAATCAAATCATAGAACTAAATAGCCATTGATACTATTGCAAACTAAGTAGAATCCAAACACAAATAGATAATCAAAAACATAGTTTGTCAAACATAGAAGAACTAAGAAGCAAAGTAATGCATGACATAGCAATGTTACCAGGATCGTGGGTCGCTTGGTACGTGGTATGTGTACAGGTACGCGGTGCGGTGGGGGTAGGCTTATTCAGTATGCTATTTGAGGTCGCTGTTCGTTTTTATCTGAGTCGTCTTTTGTACCATATACAATTATATAGAAGTATACACCAAATATCATAAGTTCATAACCAAAGCCATCAAAATTCAAGTGAAGGAAAGCATAAACAATATTCTTGTAACTAAACAAAATATCATAAGTTCATAACCAAAGCCATCAAAATTCGGGTCGCTAAATTTGATGAACGGGTCGCGAACGCACCCCGTTCAGGGTCGTTCATCCCAATTCGTGGGACATAGGGGGGATTGACGAATTAGGCAACTATGTCACATAGTCCAAACTAATAATATAATAAAAACTAAGTAAACTAAGCTAGAAGCATCCATCTCCGTTAAAGTCTGAGCATCAGAAGTGCTGCAATAACTACTGATCGTCACCAATCGTAGGGTCCCCAAACGTTCAAAAATTCGAACTTTAGAGCCTGGTCTTCAGGAAGACTGAGTCGAATCAAGAAAGGTTTCACCCTGACCGAGTTCGGTCCGAGTTCGGTTAGTCAGTTTCCAGAACGTTGGGTCCAGGTTTCAGGCTAGGTTTGAGTTAGGTTTGGGTTAGCTTTTGAACTGATTTTGGTTTTTGCTCATTTAAGTGGACTTGGGTTAGTTTGATCTGGTTTATGTAAGCTTATTTGAGTTGACTTGAGTGCCATCTAGTTACCAAGTGCGACTTGACTTACAATAGTCATATTACATAATAAAATTGAAAAGAACAAGACAATTTTTTTGTGATTTTCTTGTGATGAAGTAGTAGTGATGCAGTGTGATGATCTTCAGTTGCACCGTATTGCAGCATATTGAATCAATGTTTAGTTGATTATCGAAATCAGATTGACCATGGCCAGATGAGCCAACAATCTTCCCTATTTTAATAATTGACAAACCGTGACTGATACGACAATAAACTCTGACATGATCATTAAAGATCTCTTCCACAATGAGTGCGAAAAAACTTTGTAACTTGTTCTATTCTCCCCTCCCCTTTGTCATTTTATCAAAATGGATGGCTCCCCCGTAATAGGTGAAGCAACATAACACAATGAAACAAAAGAGTAAAGTAACATATACAAAAGATACAATATAACAATCCAACATCAAATCATAGACTAAATAGCCATTGATACCATTGCAAACTAACTAGAATACAAACACAAATAGATAATCAAAAACATAGTTTGTCAAACATAGAAGAACTAAGAAGCAAAGTAATACATGACATAGTCCAAACTAATAACATAATAAAAACTAAGTAAACTAAGCTAGAACATCATCAACATCCATCTCCGCTAAAGTCCAAGCATCAGAAGTGCTGCAATAACTACTGATCGTCACCAGTCGTAGGGTCCCTAAACGTTCATAAATTTGAACGTTAGAGCCTGGTCTTCAGGAAGACTGAGTCGAATCATGAAAGTAGGTTTCACCTTGACCGAGTTCTGGTAGAGTTCGGTCCGAGTTTGCCAGAATGTTGGGTTCATGTTTCAGGCTGGGTTTGGGTTAGCTTTTGAACTGATTTTGGTTTTTTGCTCATTTGAGTGAACTTGGGTTAGTTTGATCTAGTTTGGGTAAGCTTATTTGAGTGGACTTGAGTGCCATCTAGTTGCCAAGTGCATCTCGACTTACAATAATCTTAGACTCAAATAAAATATAAAATTACATAATAAAATTGAAAAGAACCAGACACAATTTTCTTGTGATGAAGTAGCAGTGATGTAGTTTGATGATCTTCAGTTGCACCGTATTGCAACATATTGAATCAATGTTTAGTTGATTATTGAAATCATGTTGACTATGACTAGATGGGCCAACAATCTTCTCTATTTTGATAATTGACAAACCGTGACTGATACGACAATAAACTCTGACATGATCATTAAAGATAGCTCCCCCACAGTGTGCGAGAAAACTTTGTAACTTGTTCTGTTCTCCCCAGTATCATTTACCAACTGAAGTATCAACAATAATCATGTTCTCATGTTCTCCCATTTTATCATTTTATCAAAATGGATGGCTCCCCGTAATATGTGAAGCAACATAACACAATGAAACAAAAGAGTGAAATAACATACACAAAAGATAGAATATAACAGTCAAACATCAAATCATAGAACTAAATAGCCATTAATACCATTGCAAACTAAGTAGAATCCAAACACAAATAGATAATCAAAAACATAGTTTGTCAAACATAGAAGAACTAAGAAGCAAAGTAAAGCATGACATAGTCCAAACTAATAACATAATAAAAACTAAGTAAAGTAAACTAAGCTAGAACATCATCAACATTCATCTCCGCTTAAAGTCCAAGCATAAGAAGTGCTCCAACAACTACTGATCGTCACCAGTCGTAAGGTCATCAGCTGATCGGTTGGGATCATAGTAAGCTGCAGCTAGGTCGAAGTATCTCTGAACATAGGAGTCGACAATGCGATATCCTGAATGGGAAGGATCACGAGCCCTCGAAAAATGTCTGGCTGGATGCTGAGATAAACCATACTGAATATCCGTCAGGGTGTTTGAGATAGCATGGGCATGGAGAGTGGTGCGGTAGTCCAAGGCGAGGTAACGTTCATCTTCCAGTCGAAAACGACCGTGAAGCATGTCCTGGATGAAATCTAGGGTAGCTGGAGTAGTAGGGGCAGGAGGTGCATCAGGATGACAATGGAAACTCGAAGAGGATGAGTCGCCATCAGCAGGAGAAGGAAATGTAGGTTCAATTCTATTTACTTTGCTAAGATATGCTGGCTCAACAAGGAAAGGACAGTCACCAAGAGGATTATGAAAATGCTCGAAAATGATGGACAAGTACATGGCGTATAGTATATTATGCCCTTTCTGAAGGACCGTTGTGGCAACTCTAGAGTGAGGTGAATAGAGTGCAGTGAAAATAATTAGCTAATAAAACAATTAAGGTTAAGTTACCAACTAAAATATGCAGCAATATTTCAAGTATATATGGAAGTAGGTAAAGTTTAGAGAGTAAACGCAAACACCGAAATTTTATACTGGTTTCCCTCGTGGAGGACTAGTCCAGTCCCTTGAACTCTTGCTCGGAGTTAAATCCAATATAAACCAATAGCGAATACACTACAAATTTTGATCCAAATGCTTGCCGACTTACGACCATGTGCTTTGATCGAAAGGGCCTGCCGACTTCAGACTTTGCGTAAGCAGACTTGAATTTTCAAACTCTTTACAACTCGAGACAGACTTTGAGGCAGACTTCGAATCGAGATCGCACTTGGCACTAGAAGGCTGGAGAGTTGTCTTGGGAATAGGAAAGTTTTAGGCTCAAAATATTACTCAAGAGTAGATGAGAAGGATTGAGTGAATGAGTTGATGAAAATGATATGAAATTCAATTCTATTTATAGGGTTTTCTGAGACCGAGTTCGGGCAGAGTTCGGTCCTCAAACGTTTATAAATTCGAACGATAGAAGTCTGGTCAATAGGAAGAGTCTAACTAGGGTTTCAGTTTTATCCTAACCGAGTTCGGCCAAAGTTCGGGGTGAACTCGGTCCGAGTTCGGGTAGTCAGTTTCTAGAATGTTTCTGATTTGTTTCGAGCCTATTTTGACTTGATTTGGGCTACGTACTTGGTTAGATTAGAATGCTGGTTAGGTCTGGGTTTATGTCGGCCCATTTTGAGTGGACTTTAGACTTTGAATTAGGGTGCATCTAGTTACCAAAATGCGATCCGATGTATATAATAAGTTCGAGACTCAATAAAGTGTAAAATACATAATAAAATGTAAAATGATCAGACGCAAAGATAGCAATCTCCAGTGAAGTAGCAGCTTTTTGATGTTGTCGCAGAGACGTAGCAACAGTCTTCAGTTGAACATTATCGAACCGTAGTTTGGTTAATTATCGAAATCAGGTTGACCGTGACCAGATGTGCCAACAATCTCCTCCATTTTGATAATTGACAAACTGCGACTGTTACAACAATATAAAATTGGTAGTGATAACTTCAAATAGCGATAGCTCCCCTACAAAGAGAGCGTGAAGACATTTGTAAAAATTTAAAGTATCGTCATTGTCTGAAGTATCGTTATCGTCTCGTCTTGAACTGAAGTATCAGGATCAATGTTCTCTCCCCCATTGTCATTTCATCTAAATGGATTATTTTCCCGTAAAAGGTGAAGCAATATAGACAGATAAAACACAAAACTGAAGCAGAAACACATAATATGGAATATAACTATCTAAAAGATAAGCAATAAACATCATTATGCCAAGTAGAATCAAAACACAACTAAATAATGAAACCATAGTTGTCACAACTAAAATAATGAAAACATAGTACATACCATAGCCAAACTAAGATCAAAACATAATGTGCCAAACTAAAACATAGTCAATAAACCAAAACATAGTAGACCAAACTAAAATTAAAGTAGAACATCATCTCATCAAGATCTCTCTCTCTAATATCCAAGCGTCAGAAGCACAGCAACGACTACTGATTGTCACCAGTATCTGCTGAACGGTTGGGATCATAGTAGGCAACAGCTGGGTCGAGGTATCGCTGAACGAATGGATCGTCGATGCGATAACCAGATCGAGTAGGATCACGGGCTGCTGGAAATAGACCGACTGGATGATGAGATAAGACAAACTGAATATCTGTCAAAGTGTTGGATATAGCCTGGGTCTGGAGAGTGATACAATAGTCCAATGCGTGGTAGCGATCATCATCTAATATGAAACGATCATGAAGCATAGCCTGGATAGAATCCAGTGTGGCAGGTGAAGCAGCTGATGCAGTAGCATTAGGAGCAGGAGGTGCATTAGGATGACAAGATGAGTTACCTTCAGCAGAAGGGGCACTAGGAGGAGTAGGCTCTGTCCTACGAGCTTTACTAAGATAAGCTGGCTCAATTAGAAAGGGACAGTCATCCATAGGAATTTTGAAATGATCAAAGATGATGGACAAGTACATCGCATAAAGTAGGTTGCGCTTGTTCTTGCGACATCGAATTATTGCCTCAATAGTCTTAGGAAAGACTAAAAGGAATACTAAAATGCAAATGATATATTGTAGTCATCTCCAACATAGTAATTTCATCAGTTGAAGTGTTTGGGGATGATAACAGAAAATACCATACGATGCAACTCATAAAATCAATTGTTCAAATGCTTAGTGCAGACGGGGATTGAGATATCTCTAAACGAGTCAAAAGTCATGTCGTTTTGAAAATTAAATTTGGTGATTTCAACTAGGGGTTCACCTTCATTAGGAATACCAAATATTTTCCTGAAGTCATCATCAAATTGAATATCAATACCACCGACTTGTGATCGTATAGTCCCGTGTGTACAAGAAAAATTGTAATAGAACATGCGAATAGCATTTAGATAAGTGCGGTGTCGTGTAACAACAAGGTCCTCTAATCCGAGTTCCCTAAAGTTTGGTAGATAGGTCAGAAACACAGTAAAGTTCAAAGGGTTTTCAATTCAGACGTTCCTTTCACAGAAATCGTCGAACTATTCCATATAAGCATCAAGAGATGTGAATAAGAATCCATTAAAATCATCCTCATTGGGCTTGGATAGACTAAACAATGAATGAGATGTATCCTCTTGGAGAGGATTGGATGAAGAGGCTTCACCAACCTTCCTTTTCTTCCTAAACAATTTTGGAGCCATTGTAAAAAATTGGAAGAGAAGATAAAGATTATACCTCGAAAACATAGTGTAGCATATAATAGAATCTCGAAATAGACTTATATATGAAATTTTAAGTCTTGAAGAGCCTTAAGGAGGGAGATCCAAAAGCTAGGGTTTCTAAAACCTAGGGTTTTTAGAGGTTGAAGGAGGAAAAAGACCTGCTCTCATTTGATCTCGAAATAGGTGGTTTAGAACCATGTAGCCACATATAAGGAGTTGGGTCCATACGATTTGAATTCTGGAATAGAGGCAACCGAGTTTGGTCCGAGTTCGGCCCGAGTTTGGTTCGAACTCTGCCCGAAGTCGGTTCCTTTGAACCATGATTCATTTTGTGTAAAACATCCAATCTTTATATATAAAGTCGCAGTTCAAGCTTTGTAAGTCATAGAATAGAGGTTGAATTTACTGAAAATAATTTTTAAATATAACTTAATCAATCTTTATTCTATAAAGTATTGACCATCTTGGGTTAGCTGTAGGGGCTAAATCCCAGCTAGTGGTGGTTTGAAGATGCTTAAATACCGTGTCGTTTAAATGTTATTTACACCTCTTTGACAAAAGGGTCCCCATTCGACGTGTACCCAAAATAATCCTTATATTTAAAGAACTTAGATTAATAAGAAATATGGACAAATTATATCATAGTTGAATCCAGAATCCCTAATTCGTGACGAATAAAGTTGAAACACTTTTCAGCTAGGGGTTTAGTAAAAATATCAGCTGTATCAACAAATTCTAAACTAATGTCACTGTGTAACTGATGATCTCTTAGAAAGTTCTGTCTAATTTCTCTGTGTTTAGTGCGTGAATGATATATAGGTTCTTTGTGAGATAATAGTGCTAGTGTTGTCACAATAAATGAGAATATTCTTATAGCATAGATTGTAGTTTTTTAGGGTTTGTTTCATCCACAAAATTTGTGCACAACGTTCTGCAGCTATATGCTCAGCTTCAATGGTTGATAATGCGAGAAAATTGTTTCTTACTGAACCAAGAGACTAATGCCTTGCCTTGAAAATGACAAGTGCTGCTGGTACTTTTACGATCAACTTTGCATCCGACAAAATCAATATCCGAATAACCTATAAGGTCAAAGGACGTGGTCTTGGGATACCATAAGCCGACTGTCAAAGTCCCTTTAAGGTATCGGAAGATACGCTGCTCAAATGTGATTCCTTACGGTTAGCCTGATATCTAGCACATAGGCAAACACTGAACATTATATCAGGACGACTAGCAGTTAAATAAAGTAAACTTCTAATTATACCTCGATACTTACGTGTGTCGACCGGTTTACCATTTTTATCAAGGACAAGATTTGTAGATGTCTCCATTGGAGTGCAGATAGGTTTTGCGTTGCCCATGTCAAACTTCTTTAGCAAATCCTTCGTGTACTTGGCTTGATTGATAAATATTTTCTGTGAATTTTGCTTGATTTGTAATCCAAGGAAGAACTTCAATTCTTCCATCATGCTCATTTCGAATTCATTCTGCACGCTTAGCAAATTCTTCACAAAGTATCTCATTAGTCGAACCAAATATGATATCTACATATATTTGTACTAATAAGAGATTATCATCATGTGCTTTAATGAAAAGTGTCGTGTCAACTTTTCCTTTCGAAAAATCATTTTTAAGTGGAAAGGAGCTAAGGTGCTCATACCAAGCACGATGGGCTTGTTCGAGTCCATAGAGAGCCTTTTGTAACTTAAAAACGTGATTTGAAAATTTGAAATATTTAAAACCATGGGTTGTTCTACGAAAACTTCTTTTATAAAACCATTTAGAAAAGCACTTTTGACATCCATTTGAAATAATTTGAAATTGTGAAAACTAGCAAAAGCACAAAGCATGTAAATGGACTCAAGTCTCGCAACAGGAGCATAAGTCTCGTCATAGTCATTGCCTTCTTCTTGATTATAGCCTTGAGCTACGAAACGTGCTTTGTTACGTATGACTTGTCTATGCTTACTGAGTTTATTTCGGAATACCCACTAGGTGCCAATTACAGAGTAATCACTAGGTCTACGAACGAGTTACCAAACTTGATTTCTCTCGAAATGGTTCAATACCTCTTGCATAGCAGAAATTCAAAACTCATCAGTGAAAGCTTCTACAACATTTTTAGGTTCTATTTATGAAATGAACCCAAGTCTTCTGGATGATCAGCCATGAATCGCATCCTCTTTGGCAAACGTTCCAGATAGCTTCTACTAGTTGTATATTCAGGAGCTTTGCTGGACATTATTCCGACATCTTTGTCATCGCTGTCACTGGGTACTTGGCTGTTAAACTCATCAAAAGTAACGTTAATCGATTCTTCAACAGTCATAGATCGTTTATTGAAAACTCTAAAACCATTACTCTTTGTAGCATAACCAAGAAAAATATCTTTATCAACTTTTGAATCAAATTTACCCAAGTTATCTTTGGTGTTAAAAGAATAAAACATCTACATCCAAAAACTTTGAAGTAACTAATAGTTGGAGTTCTATTAAACCAGAGCTCATAGGGAGTCTTCTTCGATATAGGTCGAATTAGAACCCTATTCAAAACATGGCATGCTGTATTTACATCTTTTGCCCAAAAATATTTCGAAAGATTGAATTGATTCAACATGACTCTAGCTATATCGTCAAGAGTTCTATTCTTCTGCTCAGTAACACCATTCTGTTGAGGAGTTTTAGGGTAAAGAAAATTCATGCGAAAAATCATTTGAATCACAAGTCTTTAAAATAAGTATTTTCGAATTCGCCTCCACGATCACTTCGGATTCGAGTAATCATAAAGCCTTTTTCGTTTTGTACCTTTTTGCAAAATGTTACGAATTCAGAAAAAGTCCCATTTTTATTTGTAAGAAAATAAACCCAAGTAAATCTAGAAAAATCATCAACAATTACAAAAGCATAAAGCTTATCGCCAAGACTGAAGACTCTGCTTGGTCCAAATAAATCCATATGTAATAGTTGAAGTGGTCTAGAGATACAACGATTTAAAGGAAGATCTGGTTGCCTTGTTCTTTTCACAATCAACACGGACCATATCCTTCTTGAAAGTGATCCGATAGACCTCTTACTAGTTTCTTTGAGGATAGCCTTGCAATTGTGTCCATGTTCGCATGTCCTAGACGCATATGCCATAGCCAACTTTCATCCTTGTTAGCATAACGACATCTTCCTGCATTGTTAGTATCCTCCGGAAGATAGAAAACATATATATTATCTCTCCTAATCCTTCAAAAACAACCTTGCCAGTTGATGTATCGAATTATATAACATTTGTCTTTCACAAATTAATGTCATAACCATGGTCAGCCAGGTGACTGATATTGAGTAAGTTATGTTTTAATTCAGTTACTAGGCAAACATATTTTATTACAAGATAAGGAAGAATACCAATGTTACCATTTCTAATAATATAATCTTTTAGATCCTTACCTGAGGAGATGTATCATTCTTTCTTCATCGATAGCGTTGCAAATATGGTAGCATCACCAGTCATATGTTGTGAGCAACCACTATCGAGAATCCACCTGCTTCTATCATGCAAAGGTCGGTCCACATACAAAACAAGTTACAGATGTAACCTTTGGTACCCATTTCTTTGAGGGTCCTGATATGTTAGCTTTTGGTACCGATGCATATATATTCATATCTACTAATTTTCTAATTCTACACTGTCTAGATATATGTCCTTTCTGACCACAATAATGACATGTAGCAGTAGTGTTAGTGCTTGGTGCAGCAGTATAGATGAGTATGTGAAGCAGTACGCTGTCTTGCGTATAAACTTGTAATAAAATGCGTGATTATGTGAAGCATTTGTTTTGCTTGCAGGTGTCTTGTTGTGAGTGCTTTTTTGTTTAGCCACATGTCTCGTGTTAGACTGAGTAGTAGGTTGTACGACCTGCTTTTCCAATCTAATATCTAATTTTTTAGAGGTGGCATATATTTTATCATATTTCGTAGTAAGAGCATCAATTCTAAGTACATCAATATTCTTCTTTTTCTCTCTCATACTCTTCATTGAGCTTTGAATACTCTTGTATTTTCTTCTCAATGCATTCTTAGAGCATCGTGCAAACTCAACTTTAGTGCAGATAGTTCATCCGTGTCACTAGTGGAAGGTCTCTCTCTAATTTCACTTAGTAAGAGATTGTTTCTCATACTCAGCTTGTAGTTCCTAATAATCCTTCCTAACTTGTTTGTACTTGTTCCTCACCTTTCTATGATCTTCTAATAAATATCTAAAAGCATCGGATAATTCATCAAAGGTGAAATCTTCATAGAGTGGGTTGGTTGATACCTAATCGAATGCCATTAGACATACGTTTGCAGCATTGCGAGGAATTTCTTTTTCTTCTGAGTCGCTAGCTTCGATTTCGTGCCATATGCTTGTGTTAGCATATTTACTTTCTTCTTCTTCTTCGGAATTGATTTCCTTCCTTTCATATCTGTTCTCATAAGTAACTTCAAGGAGTCTCCAGATCTCATGAGATGTAGTGCATTTCGAAATACGATTGAATTCATTTATGTCTAAAGCACAATAAAGAGCATTCTTTGCTTTTTCCTCAAGGCTAGCATATTTCTTTCTTCTTCCATGTAGCTATCATATGACTTGTCAATCACAATGGAAGTATTGACAATGGAAGTGAGTGCAGGTGATATTAGGCTTTATGTATCCATAAATAACATCAAACCATAAATCAAAGTCTAGTGATTTTAAGAAAATATTCATATGTGCCTTCCAAAATATATAGTCGGTACCATCAAATAGGGGTGGTCTATCTGTGGTCTGGCTTTCACCATTGTTGGTGTAAATGTGTTTTATTGTTGCTATAAGTAATACTCTAGGATGTTTCCAATATATAATGAGAACTTGCTTTGATACCCAATTAGAGGACCGTTATGGCAACTCTAGGGGGGGTGAATAGAGTGCAGTGGAAATCATTATCCAATAAAACAATTAAGGCTAAGTTACCAACTAAGATATGCAGGAATATATCAAGGATATATGGAAGTAGGTAAAGTTTAGAGAGCAAACGCAAACAATGAGATTTTATACTGGTTTCTCTCGCGGAGGACTAGTCCAGTCCTGAGAACTCTTGCTCGGAGTTAAATCCACTATAAACCAATAGCGAATACACCACAAGTTTTGATCCGAAGGCTTGTCGACTTCTTACAACCACATGCTTTGATCCAAAGGGCACGCCGACTTCAGACTTTGCGTAAGCAGATTTGAATTTTCAAACTCTTTACAACTCGAGACAGACTTCTAACCGAGATCGCACTTGGCACTAGAAGGCTGGGGAGTTGTCTTGGGAATAGGAAAGTAATAGGCTCAAAATATTACTCAAGAGTAGATAAGAAGGATCAAGTGAATGAGTTGATGAAAATGATATGAAATTCACTTCTTTTTATAGGGTTTTCTGAGACCGAGTTTGGACAGAGTTCAGTCCTCAAACTTTATAAATTCGAATGTTAGAAGCCTTGTCAATCGGAAGAAGAGTCTGACTAGGGTTTCAGTTTTACCCTAACCGAGTTCGGCCAAAGTTTGGGATGAACTCGGTCCGAGTTCGGGTAGTCAGTTTCCAGAATGTTTCAGGTTTGTTTCGAGTCTGTTTTGACTTGATTTGGGCTAGGTACTTTGTTAGATTCGAATGCTGGTTAGGACTGGATTTAGGTAGGGTCATTTTGAATGGACTTTGGACTTTGAATTAGGGTGCATCTAGTTGCCAAAATGCGATCCGATGTACATTAGTTTGAGACTAATAAAGTGTAAAATACGTAATAAAATGTAAAATGACCAGACGCGATGATAGCAATCTCCAGTGAAGTAGTAGATTTTTGATGT
Organism: Iris macrosiphon; assembly: GCA_036927795.1. Classification (NCBI taxonomy): domain Eukaryota; kingdom Viridiplantae; phylum Streptophyta; class Magnoliopsida; order Asparagales; family Iridaceae; genus Iris; species Iris macrosiphon. The sequence goes on from JAYESA010000005.1 coordinate 124,795,284, forward strand.
TGTCGCAAAGACGTAGCAATAGTCTTTAGTCGAACCAAATTGCTGTGTATCGAACTGTAGTTTAGTTAATTATCGAAATCAGGTTGACCGTGACTAGATGGGCCAACACTTTCTTGCGACATCGAACCATGACATTGATGATAGTCTTAGGAAGACTGAACGTGACAATAAAATACCAAGGTTCAAAGTATCGGTATCGGAATCGGACCATTCCTATGAGTATCGGGATCGGCGGTATCGGTAGTATCGGCGGTTTCGGATCGGAGTATCGGATTTTTTGGTATCGGAAAGCAAACAACTATTAGTAAATTATTAACATTTAAAAGAATATATTTTATACATTTATGCATAATTTAAAGTATTTTCAGTATTGTTTCTTAGTATTTTTGATATTGAATGAAATAGTAGTCATCCTTGTTGATTGATTTATATGCGATAGATAAGTTTTCCTCTTTTATATGTTTTTACAACCTTACTATGCTTTTACATCCTTTCTAATTGATATTTTTAATTCAATTTTTTTTGCCGAATTGACCGGAAAAAAGACCTCTAATGTCGGTACCGGTCAGTATCGGGTATCGGTCGGTATCGGATCGGGACATGCCAAACTATATCGGTATCGGCCGTATCGGATCGGTATCGGCCGATACTTTAAACTATGTAAAATACAAATTGTCAGTCATTTCCAACATAGTAATTTCATCTGTTGAACTGTATTTTGGAATAATCACTGAGAAAGTCATGCAATGAAGCTCGCAAAACCAGTTGTTTAAATATTTAGCATGAAGACGTTCGGGTGGACGAGGATGGGGATCACACATCGAATCTCTAAACGAATCAAAGAGTCATGTCATTTTGAAATTTGAATTTGGTGACGTCAATTAGGGGTTCACCATCGTTTTGGGACATTAAGTATCTCCTCCAAGTTATCATCAAACTCAATATCGATGCCACATATACTTGATTGAATAGTACCATATGCAAAAGTCAAGTTGCAGTAAAACATACGAATAACATTAAGATAAACACGATATCTAGTTACCACAAGTTATTCAAGTCCAAGATCCCTAAAGTTTGGTAGATAATCAGAAAATACAGTAAAATTCAGGGGGCTTCCTTGACAGACGTTTCTCTCACGGTCACAATTTTTTTAGGGTTTTAAATAGAAACCCATCGAAATTACCCTCATCGGGCATTGATGGACTAAACAAGAAATGTGACGTCTCCTCTTGAGGAGGATTAGATGAAGAGGCTCCATCAACTTTTACTTTTCTTCCTACCAAATAACTTTGGTGTCATTGAAAAAAATTTGAAGAGGAGAAGATTATACCTCAAAAAGATAGTGGATAATGGAAGAGAACCACGAAATAAACTCTGGTCTAAAGTTTGGAGTCTTGAAGTGGCTTGAGAATAAAGAACCAAGGGTTAGGGATTTGTAGAACTAGGGTTTCTAGAAGTTGAAGATGGAGGAATAGGGCTGTTGTTTGGTTTTGGCCGAATATGAATGGTTTTGATTTAAGTAGCCACATGTAAAGAGTGGGGTCCACATAACTTAAATCCTGGAACCGAGGGGACCGAGTTCGGTCAGGGACCTAACTTTGTCCAAATTCGGTTCCTCTGAACCATAATTTATGTGTGTAAAACAAGTTAAATATGGAATACCCAGTTCTTGACACACGAAGTTGCAGTTTTCAACTTTAAGTCAGAAAGTAGAGTCGGATTCGCTGATATATTTTGAAAATAATTGCAAAGTATACCTTAACAAATCTTTATTCTATAAAGTATTGATCATCTTGGGTTAGATGTAGGGGCCTGATTCCAGCTAGCGGTGGTCCGAAGACACTTAAATACCGTATCGCTTAAGGCTATTTACAATTTTTTGACAGAAGGGCCCTTTCGGCGTTTACCCAAAATAATCTCTACATTAAAGAACTCAGATTAAAAAAAGGAATATAAGCAAATTATAGCATTATATAGTATTGGAATCTAGAATCCCTAATTTTCGACGAATAAAGTTGAAACGGTCCTCATCTAGGACTTTATTAAAGATGTCTCTCAGTTGATGTTCAGTTGATGTTCAGTGTCAACAAATTCTAAATAAATATATCCGTGTAACTGATGATCTTGTAAAAAGTGGTGTCTAATTTCTCTGTGTTTAATGCGTGAGTGACATAGGATTTTTTGTGAGATTAATGATGCTAGTGTTATCATAGTATATGAGAATGTATAGCATAGATTGTAGTTTTCTAGGATCTGTTTCATCCATAAAATTTGTGTACAACGTCCTGCAGCTATCTACTCAGCTTTAGTAGTTGATAATGTAACAAAATTCTGTTTCATACTGAACCAAGAGACTAATGCCATGCCTAGAAAATGACAAGTGTCGTTGGTACTTTTACGATCAACTTTGTATTCAGCAAAATCAGCATCCGAATAACCTGTAAGGTCAAAGGACGTGATTTTGGGATACCACAAGCCGACTGTCAAAGTGTCTTTAATTTGTGTACAACGTCCTGCAGCTATGTACTCAGCTTTAGTAGTTGATAATGTAACATAATTCTGTTTCATACTGAACCAATAGACTAATGCCATGCCTAGAAAATGATAAGTGTCGTTGGAACTTTTACGATCAACTTTGCATTCGGCAAAATCAGCATCCGAATAACCTGCAAGATCAAAGGACGTGATTTTGGGATACCACAAGCCGGCTGTCAAAGTGACTTTAAGGTCCGAAAGATACGCTTAACTACACACAAATATGATTTCTTAGGGTTAGCCTGATATCTAGCACATAGGCAAACACTAAACATTATATCAAGACAACTAGCAATTAAATAAAGTAAACAATCATACCTCGATACTTACGTGTCGACCGGTTTACCATTTTTATCAAGGTCAAGCTTCGTAGATGTTGCCATTAGCGTGCCGATAGGTTTTTCGTTGTCCATGTCAAATTTTTTTAGCAAATCCTTCGTGTACTTGGCTTGATTGATGAAAGTTCCTTATGTATTCTGCTTGATTTGCAATCCGAGAAAGAAATTATGTTCTCCTATCACTCATTTCAAATTTACTCTGCATACACTTAGCAAATTCTTCACAAAGTATCTCATTAGTAGAACCAAATATGATATCGTCAACATAAATTTGCACTAATTAAAGTGTAATTATGTGCTTTTATAAAAAGTGTCGTGTCAACTTTCCCTTTTGAAAAACCATTTTCAATTAGAAAGGAATTAAGGCGCTCATCCCAAGCACTTAGAGCTTGTTTGAGTCCATAAAGAGTCTTTCGTAACTTTGAAAACGTTATTTGTAAATTTGAAATCTTCAAAAACGGGGGGGGGGGGGGGGGGGTTCCACGAAAATTTCTTCTTTGATAAAACTATTTAGAAAATGACTTTTAACATTCATTTGAAATAGTTTAAAATTGTAAAAACTAGCGAAAGCATAAAATATGCGAATGGATGAATGGACTCAAGTCTCGCAACAGAAGCATAAGTCTCGTCATAGTCAATGCCTTTTTCTTGATTATAGCCTTGAGCTACGAGACGTACTTTGTTACGTGTGATTTGTCCATCCTCACTGAGTTTATTTCGGAATACCTATTTGGTGCGAATTACAGAGTAATCACTAGGTCTAGAAACAAGTTTCCAAACTCGATTTCTCTCGAATTGGTTCAATTCCTCTTGCATTGCATAAATCCAAAATTCATTAGTGAAAACTTTTGCCACATTTTTAGGTTATATTTGCGAAATGAAAGTTATATTTGCAATGATATCTTTATTCGTAGAACGAGTGCTTACTCCCTTGGATACATCATCTATGACCAAGTCTTTTGGATGATCGACCGTAAATCGCATCTTCTTTGGGAAACCCTCCAGATAGTATGTACCAGTTGCTGTATCTTCAGGGGCTTTGTTGGATGTTATTCCGACATCATCATTATCAATGTTACTTGGTATTTGACTGTTAAACTCATCAAAAGTAACATTTATAGATTCCTCAACAGTCAAAGAACGCTTTTTGAAAACTTTAAAACCTTTACTCTTAGCAACATAACCAAGAAAAAATCCTTCATTAGCTTTGGAATCAAATTTTTTCAAGTTATCGTTGGTGTTTAAAATAAAACATCTACATCCAATTTTTTTGAAATAGCTAATTGTAGGAGTTCTACCAAATCAAAGCTCATAGGGTGTCTTTTTCGATATAGGTCGAATTAGACCTCTATTTTAAAACATGGCATGCTGTATTTATAGCCTCAGCCTAAAAATATTTCGGAAGATTCAATTGATTTAACATGACTAGCCATATCACCAAGAATTCTATTCTTTTGCTTCACAACACCATTTTGCTGAGGAGTTCTAGGACAGGAAAATTCATGTGAAAACCCATTTTAATCACAAAAACTTTTAAATATGCATTTTCCAATTCGTCTCCATGATAACTTCGGATTCGAGTAATTATAAAGCCTTTTTCGTTTTGAACCTTTTTGTAAAATGTCACAAATTCATAAAATATTTTATTTTTATTTGTAAGAAAGTAAACCAAAGTAAATATTGAAAAAATCATCAACAATTACAAAAGCATATAGCTTACCGCCAAGACTTACGACTCTGCTAGGTCCAAATAAATTCATGTGTAATAGTTGAAGGGGTCTAGAGGTACTTACAACGTTTATTGATTTAAATAAAGATCTGGTTGCTTTGTTCTTTTCACAATCAACACAGACCATATCCATTTTAAAAGTGATGTCTGACAAGTCTCTTAACAGTTTTTTTGTAGAAAGTCTTGCAATTGTGTTCATTTTTGCGTGTCCTAGACGCATATGTCATAGCCAACTATCATTTTTGTCAGTATAAAGGTATCTACCTGCATTGTTAGTATCCTCTGAAAGATAGAAAACATATATATTATTTTTCCTGATTCCTTCATACGTAATCTTACCAGTTGATCTCTTATAGATAGAACATTTGTCTTTCACAAAATTAATACCATAACCATGATCAGTCATGTGACTAATGCTGAGTATGTTGTGTTTTAATTATGTTACTAAACATACATATTTTATTACAGGGAAAGGAGGAATATCAATATTACCAATACTTATAATGTAACCTTTAAGATTGTTACTGAAGGAGACGTATCATTCTTTCTTCATCGATAGCGTTGCAAATAGGGTAGCATCATCAGTCATATGTCGTGAGCAACCACTATTGAGGATTCACTTGCTTCTAGGATGCGAGGGTTGGTCCACCTACAACACATGTTGAAGATGTAACATTTGGTACCCACTTTTTTGAGGGTCCTGATATGTTAGTTTTTGGAACCCATATATAAACATTCAAATCTACTAATTTTCTAACCTTGCACTGTCATGAGATATGTCCTTTCTGACCACAATAGTGACAAGTGACAAAAGTGTTATTGCTAGGTGCAACAGTATAGACATGAGTATGTGAAGCAGTGTGTTGTGTCTTACGTGAATACTTGTAATAGAATGCGTGATTGTGAGAAGCATTTGCTTTGCTTGCTTGTGTCTTGTTGTGAGTAACCTTGTGTTTAGTCACGTGTGTCGTGTTAGACTGAGTTGTAGGTTGTACTATCTGTTTTTTTAATCTAATCTCTTTTAGAGGTGACATACACTTCATTGTATTTAGCAGTAAGTGAATCTATTCTTTGTGCAACAATGTTAATACTTCTCCTTTTCCTTCTCGTAATCTTCATTGAGTTTTGCATACTCTTGTGTTTTCTTCTCAATGCACTTTAAAGCATCATGCAAACTCAACTTTAGTGAACATATTTCTTCCGTGTCATTAGTGGAGGGTCTCTCTTATTTCACTTAATAAAGAGAAAAATCTTTCATTCTCTTGCATATACATTTGTATCTCCTTTCTAGCATGAATATATTTTTCTCTAATTTTTTGCTATCTTCAAGAAGATCACTAAAAGCATCAGATAATTAATCAAAAGAGAAATCTTCATAAAGGGGGTTTGTAGTTATTACCTGATTAGCAAATGCCATTAGACATAGATTTGTAGTGTTGCGAGAATTTTCTTATGTTCTTCATTGTTGTTTTCGTGGTAGTCCTTTCGGTTTGATATCTCAAACCTTAAGAATTTTTTGAAGTTCCTGGAGATTAGGACCAGCTCCTCATCTTCAGAATCATCGTCTTTAGTTTCATTATTGGAGACCTTAGTATGATGTGCCTTGAAAGCTATGGTCTTCTCCTTTGGCGTTGATTCTTCGAACTTCTTGAGGTCCAACTCATGTGTCATAAGCTTACCCATGAGTGTCTCATGAGTCATGATGGTGAGGTCGTTTCCTTCATTAATTGCAGTAGCCTTGGGGTTCCAGTTCTTGGTGAGTCCCCTAACCACTTTGCGTATCTTTTCATGATTGTTGTAATTCTTGCCAAGAGAAGAAAGATGATTAACAATATCAAGGAAACGTGTGAACATTTGTGTGATGGTCTCATTAGGCTTCATTTTGAATACCTCATACTCTTGTGAAGTTCCTTCATGAGTTACCTCAAGAAGTTTTCAAACCTCATGTGAAGTGGTACAAATAGATACTCTATTAAATTCAGTCATGTCTACAGCACAAAATAAAACATTTATAGCTCTAGCATCCAGACTAGTTTGTTTCTTTCTAGCTCAGTATATTAAATCATTAGGTTTATCAACAATGTTACCATCTACAACAATTCTAGTAGGCTTTTTGTAGCCATCAATAACAATTGACCATAAGTCAAAATCTAGTGACTTGAGATAGAAGCTCATACGTGTTTTCCAATACGTGTAGTTGGTTCCATCAAATATGGGTGACTTATTTGTGGACTGACCTCAGGGCCGGCCCTGAGCTCACAGGGGCCCGGGACGAACTTTCAAAATGAGGTCCCATACATAATGTAAAAAAAATAAAATAAAAGTAAAATAAAAAATATGCCTCCACCAAGATTTGAACTAGGAACCTCTTGTGTGCAAGTCTAATGTAATAACCACTACACAACAATTGCTTTGTGATAAGAATGGTCCATGGTAAATACTAGTTCTATTTTCGGTACAAAATTATTTATATATTAAACAAAAAAAAAATTTTGGGCCCTTCTGGCCCATGGGGCCCTGGGCGGTCGCCTTGTCCGCCCTGGGCCAGGGCCGGCCCTGACTGACCTTCACCATTGTTGGTGTAAATGGGTTTGATAGTTGCCATAAGTTCTACTCTTAAGATGTTAAGCCTATAGAAACATAACCCGCTCTGATACCAATTAATGGCAACTCTAGAGGGGGTGGGGGGTGAATAGAGTGCGTGTCAATGTTACTCAATAAAAAGTAAGGCTAATTACCAACTAAAAATATAACAAGTATATGGAAAGTAAATAGAGTTTATAAATCACAAATGCTAACACCGCGATGTATACTGGTTTCCCTCGTGGAGCACTAATCCAGTTCCGAGAACTCTTAATCGGAGTTAAATACACTATTATCACAAATAGCGTACAAGATAAGCTTTGATCCATAGCGCTTGCCGACTTCTTACAACCACATGCTTTGATCCGAAGAGTACGTCGACTTTAGACTTGGAAACAAATTTTAGAATTTTTCAAGCTAGTACAACTTAAACAACTTCTAATCGAAACCTCACTAGCACTTAGAAGGCTTAGGAGTTGTAATCTTGGGGATAAAGAAGATTGAAGCTCATATTGTATTATCAAATGAATAGATGAAAGTAGGAATGAGAGAATTATATGGATCTCAAAACTATTTATTGGCTTTTTATAGACCGAGTTCGGACAGAGTTCGGTCTCTAAATGTTCAAAAATCCGAACGTTCGAGCCTGGAAGACTGAGTCGAATTAGGAAAGTAGGATTCACCCTGACCGAATTCGGGTAGAGTTCGGTCCGATTTCGGTTGGTCAGTTTCCAGAACGTTGGGTTCAGGTTTCAGGCTGGTTTTGAGTTAGGTTTGGGTTAGGTTTTGAACTAATTTTGGTTTTGGCTCATTTGAGTGGACTTGGATTAGTTTGATCTGGTTTGGGTAATCTTATTTGAGTAAACTTGAGTGCCATCTAGTTGTCAATTAAGATTTAGTCTTAGACTCAAATAAAATGTAAAATTACATAATAAAATTGGAAAGAACCAGACAATCTTCTTGTGGTGCAGTAGCAACAATGTTATAAATTTTGGCTTAGGCATCACCTAGGCGCTAGGCGGTCGCCGACCGCACCGGAAACTCCCTAGGCGGTGGTCCTAGGCGGGTTTCGACCCTAGGCGGACCAATTCGGCCTGTTCGGCTGATTGGAATTTTGAAAATTTTCAAAAAAATTCAAAAAATCAGATTTAAAATTTCAAAAAGTCGAAATTTGAAATTTGAAATATTAGAAAAGACGAATCAAATAAAAAAAACAAATTCAAAAATTAAATATTTACCTGGACCACCACTATTGTTGTTGTTGTTGTTGCTGCTGACATTCTGCTGCTGCTGATATGCTGTTGCTGTTGTTGATGATGGAGAGGAGAGCCCTAAAAATAAAAAGGAGGGGAGAGAGAGAGAGAGAGAGAGAGAGAGAGAGAGAGTCCAGTTAAGAGAAAAAAATGAAAAAAACTGAAATCCCAAGTAGGGATTGAAACCCATTACCGAACCCTAAAAAGAAAAGGGGGGAGGAGAGAGAGAGAGAGAGAGAGGAGTCCACTTAAGAAAAAAACTGAAAGAAAAATGAAATCCTGGGGATTCGAACCCATTACCACCTGGTCCACCCACAGCCCATGACTTATGAGTTAAGACACCCCCTGCTAGCCAAAAGAACACACAAACTTTTGTGTCTATATAGTAAATACAAACTATTTATAACGGATATATATACAAAAAAAAATTAGTTCGGCGCCTAGGCGTTAGGTGTCCCTTTGGCGCACCGAACCCGCCTAACGAAATTTATAACTTTGAGTAGCAGTTATGTAGTGTGATGATCTTCAGTTGCACCGTATTGTATCATATCTAATCAATGTTTAGTTGATTATTGAAATCAGGTTGACCATGATCAGATGGGCCAACAAATGATACACATAAGAATGGTTTACCGATTCCAAACCTCTGATAATTCAAATCTTGGTTAGGTTTGATAGGATATAGTGAAAGGATTTGTTAAAGTGAGGGAAATGCCAGAAAATGGGTATAGTTTAGTATTTCCAATGTGAGAGGTGATGGACCCTAGCAAAGCAGAGCGGGAGAAAAGGATTAGAATATCTGACCCGGATGGTTTAGGATAAAATTGCTTGGTTTCCTGTGATATTTCTACATGCAAAATTTTGCAAAATCTAGCTTCCAAGTTCTTATAAAACTGGATAATGTACAGTATTCTTTATAAAACTCATGTTCTGCTTTTCATGTACTGTATTTCTTTTTAACTGATCTCACAAGAATCAAACCAACAACTTCGCTGAGAGACCAAATTGCTTCTAGGTTGTTTTATCCTGTTCTTAAAACTCTAGGAAACCAAAATTATCTTAATGTTGGACAATCCATGATTTTAATTATAATTGTTATTATATTATAAGAAATATTACAAGTAGCACAATTTCTTTTTATTGTAGTTTAGAAATATCTTTTTATCTGTAATTTTCATAAATAGCCTCCATTACCCACTGGAGAAAGTATCATTTATTTAACAGGGAAATGCAATACTTTTTTCTCTTTTTTTTGGGAAGCTGACCAGTAAGAAACTTATTAGTATAGCTCATGCACTGTCTCCTGCATCCCTCCCTGTAATTTAATTTGTGGAGTAGGTTCTTCAAACTTGATGTGCTTGGCTATATGCTTCATAGCTTATCTATAATTGTCGTATGCCACAAAATATTTGTTTGAACTGTGTTTCACAGTAAAGTCTATTTTCTAATTTAATATATTTGATAATATATTTAACTTATTTTTAGTCTTCTGATTTCTAAAAAGAAGAGTATTTATACTTCAAAATGGAGCTTCCTGGTCAAGTTTCTATACTTCCATTCGAGGCTAAATTGTCATGTTGGTGTGTTGCTTTCTTGGTTCATAGGAAATCGTAGAGTATTCTCATGTACCTGGTCAAGCTGTGCTTCATCGTGGTCGTCATCGTCACGGTGCTCGACCCACAACATCAGGACACAGGATCAATTTGCTCTTGTGGTGCAGAAGGTATTATTTGATAAAATGTGCATGTCCTTGTGTTTCGCATGTTTTGCTTTCGGTGATATCTTGTAAGTAATTGATTCGTACTAATCCATATTTATTGATTTGAGCTACACTCACTTGTATCTCAGCCAGTAAGATGCTATTATCTGTTACGTGTTTTGCTTTCTTTCTCCTTCCTCCACCATGTTTTGTATCTCATGACTCAGTTAGTAAGAAGCTATTATCTCAGCCACTAAGAGGCTATTATTTGATAAAATGTGCATGTCCTTGGTTCATACTAATCCGTATTTATTGCTTTCACATGTTTTGCTTTCTTTCTCCTTCCTCCACCATCTCTACTCCACTAGAACTGTCAAGTGTGCGGCCGACCCGAACCGAACAAAATTTTGGTGGTCCGGACCTCTTGGATCCGTGCACTGTAGCGGGCCGGGCCGGGGCTAAGGGTGGAAAACCTTGGCCCATCTCGACACGGTAGGATTCTGGTCGGACCGGGCCGGACGTGGGGCAAATAAAATAAATCAGTCCATATAATTTTTTTTTCCTACTATAACTTATAACTTGAAATATCTATTTTCTAATGTATCTAGGTGATCAATTAGTTTCTATCAAACAAATAATACTTTAATTTGGAAAATAGATTTTCACTATATATAGGTGATAGCCAATATAAAAAAACTATTTTATTGGGCAATATAATTTTTTTTCCCACTATATCTAGGTGATTAATTAGCCAACATTTAGCTTCGGACCGGGTCGGATTGTCTCTCTTATGGGCCGAGATATGAGACTTGACAAGTCTCGATATATTGGGTCGGGCCGGTCCGGACCCAAGATTAATCGGTCCGGACTGGCACATGGGCTTTTTTTTCGAACCGGACTCGTGCTAGGCTGGATTGGTCCAACCCAATTGACATGTCTAATCTTCACCCTCTCTGTCTAGAAGGGTAGCTTGTCATTAACTTAGGTAGACTATTTCAGCTACCCCAATCATCAACATATGTCTTCTTCTAGATCCAACCAATCTAGGGGCTTGTTTCCTTCACTAGCCTCCTCCAAAGGTCAATGAGCCACTATTTGGAACAAATTTAGGAGATGATGGAGAAAATGGAGGCAAGGAAAGCGATAAAGGGAAGGTGGAGGAAGGAGAAGAGAATAGGGTTGCGACATAGGGAGCGATGGAGAAGAGAATAGGGTTGCGACATAGGGGGAGCGATGGAGATATGGGTTAATTTTTGTATTTTTACTTGCATTTTAATTATTACAATTACTGCATGTTAGGGTAATTTGGTAGAATTTTGTTTTTATATGGGAAGTTGACAAAATGGAATAATTTATGAAACAAAATTGATAGGCAATGGCATACAAAAGTTGTTACGTGATATTACCGTGATACTTGTGCTACATGGCTGACAAGGCTTATGTAATAATGATAATACAGATAACATGGATATATTTCTTATATAAATATTTAGTTTCAAAAGCATACGGTCAACTCTTCAACTCTGCCTATTCTGCACAAAATAGGTATTCCAAATTTCTGATTTTGTAATGGTAGGGTTTTTTCATATAAGTTTCTTAATCTATAATATTTTCACATAAGTCCCCTAAATCTTGTTATTTTCGTAGAAATCTCTGTTTATAATAGTTAAAAGTTAAATTTTTTTAATTAAGTGTATAAAATGTCCTTTTTCCCCCTCGTCTAATTCTCCCATTCCTCCTCTCCTCTCCCTAATACTCCACCTCCAAAATAACCCTCCTCCAGTTTTCCTTCACTCCCCTCCCCCCAAAAAACACGTGATCACCCACTATTTCTCCTACCTCTCCTCCACATGTTTCTCTTCTATTTTCTCTCCTTCTACCCCTTCTTCTCCTCTACTAAAAAAAAAAAAAAATCACAAATCCATTTCTCAACTAAACCATCACCAAGCCATCTGATAGAGAACCATAATTTGATTTGTCACGACCTGCTCCTACTGGTTGGGTACGAGTATGTGCTACGTCCAATATATATGTACTAGAAGCTGCTACTAAGAGCTTCAAGCACATATACTAAGCTATCCAACATGAACAATATCAAATCCATGAATATTATACATCCATAGAACTATGGTCTCAAAACTATTGAGAAAAACAAATGGCCTAATAGTCTCAGTCAATAAATAATCAAAATATCCACATCGAAGATCATATCTGCAAATAATGTCTCGGAAACAAACACGGTGAAATTTAAGGTACTAACAACTAAATGAAGAGTTTGTAAACATGAAAAATGAGAAAACATGCAACTCCTGACAGCTGACTACTAGTCTCCAACAGAAGGAACATTATCACGAACCTCGATCTCACTCTCAAAGTAACGTAGATTAATTGTCTAAAGTTGTCGTGTTATGTTATCCAGTCAGGATTGGAGCAAACTATATAACTATATATACCAACAATATGACTACATAATATATCACATGACAAGTAATAACTAAAAAGAAACTAACTACTGATATATAAAGACATTTACATCATCTAGATCATGATGTCACGGACTTTGTGATTTTTCCTTCATTTCGACCTGTGCGGCGCACGAACTTTCTTCCCGAAGACCCGTGCAAGCCTTCTCCTAAACGCTAGCTAAATCACTAAGACGAGAATGAGAAAATTGTGGAGCAAAAGTGAGAGATTGGAATATTAAAAACTTTATTATACTAGAAAGAGTTTACAATTTTTTGGGTGGTGAGGAGCAAATAAGTCTCCCCCTTATTTATAGTGCCTCTAAGGCCTACAAGAAGCTTTTGGAATGAGAATATTTCAGGAATTATTCTAAAAAATATTCTAGGAATTATTCTATATCCTAAGAATATTCCATACATTATTATTAATGCCAAATAACTAAAAAGAAGTCTCTAGAATGGAAAGATATGAAGATTATTCCATAATGTGCTGGAGGATTCTGGAAGCTTCTGGCAAAACCCCTGGCAGAGAAGGATTATGTAAATAATCTCGGTGAGCTACAAACTTTTGTGCGTTACATTCTTTCCCACATATTTCGTTGACGTCCTCGTCGACGGGTGCACCAAGTCTCCGAAAGGCTTTCACCCCCGTAGTCACGGTCGCCACGTGTCGTTCCTTCTTTTTCTTTCTCGTGCGGCCCTTCCCAGGTTTGTCCATCTTCTCCCCAAGATCGAAAACAAACTGGTTTATTGCATCACCTTTTCCCATGGTCTGTACCCTCCTTGGCACAGAAAGAGGCTCGAACAGTCTATTTGGTCGCAGATCCACCTTATCACGTAGGCGCACATAGTCCTCTATACATCCACACATGCGAGTCCTTTTGTGATTATGTGACCTGAATGTCCACCATGATCCTTGAGCGACTCCTTGCATGAGCCACTCCACTTCCGTACACATATCTTTGTCGTACCTGCCTTCTCGCAGTCGACGACATGCTTTTCCTGACCTTTGCCCAGCTTGGTAGCAAGATCCACCTCTGTCCACGGAAGTGACTTATTGGGATTATCCCTTGCAACATCATTGGTCTCGCTCATCAGATCTTTTTTCTCGAAGTTCTCCTTCATCTCGAGCACCGCTAAGTAGGCCATCTTCCTTTTGCTATCCTCCTTGAGCTGAATGGCAGAGTCAACTTTCTCCTTTGATGACTCACCTCGAGCAACACTTACCATGCACGAGGAGCCCTCATTCATAAAGCTGACGACTCCCAAGTGTGGCATCGGAACCGCCTTCGCCGCGATTAGGAAATCCATGCCGAGTATCATCTTGAAGTCGTCAAGTGATGTAGCGGTAAAATTGGCAATACCCGACCAATATCCCACCTCTACACGAACTCCCTTGGGTACCCCCTGCACAGGACGAGCCGCTGAGTTGTCCGTCTTCATCTTATTTGTATCTTTTTCCAAAGATAGACCCAAGCGATGGACCTCCGCGTCCGTGATGAAGTTATGAGTGGCGTTCGTATCAACCAACGTCCGTGTGCTCATGTCATTAATCCTCACGTCAACGTACATGAGATCCCTGCTCGGAGTCTTTGACACAACGAACTTGGCATTAACGGCGTTGAGTAAACGCAACGCTCCCATGTGCGCTCCCACTTCGTACTCGTCCTCCACCTTCTCGCTTCGGACGACATTGACATGCTTGCTCCTGATCTGGCAATCCCGAGCATAGTAATTTTTTTCACATATGAAGCACGAAACTATCCGCTTCTTTCCATCGGACAGACCCTTCTTATGAGAGCTCCCATCCTCTCCCCCACCATTCTCCTTGGTGGTCTTTGGCTTGGCCTTGGACGTATCGCTCTGCCGGTATTCCATTAGTTTCTCAGTCGCTGAGACGGCCGTGTTCAAGTCTTGAACACGCTGTCTCTGCAACTCTTGTACCACCTACGGTTGTAGACCGTCGAGGAAGAAGAATAAGCGATCCTCCTCGTCCATGCTAGATATCGCGAGCATCAAGCGTGTGAACTCTGAGCATCAAGCGTGTGAACTCTGCAACGTACTCTTTGCCTGTCCCTTTGTGCTTGAGTTGCCGCAAGCTCCGTCTCGCTGCAAACTTTACATTCTCCGGGTAGAACTGAGACTTGATCTCCTTCTTGAGATCATTCTAAGTCTCAATTAAGCACAAATCTTTCTCTATTTTCACGCTCCTATGATGCCACCACAACATAGCATCATTGATAAAATAGAGTGAAGCAATATTTACCTTCTCATCCTCATCCTCGATGTGCAACGCCTTGAAGTATCGCTCCACGTTCCACAGGAAGTTCTCCACTTCTTTGGCATCTCGTACCCCACTTAAGGATTTCGGCTCAGGAATCTTTCTTCTCGATGCCTCCCTACTCGAAGGTCCACCGTTCGCAACGGCCTTCTCCAAAATAGCAACTTTTGTCTTGAATTTTCTGCAACTCTCGACCACGGTCTTTAGCTCCTCGTAGCTTCGGACCTTCCCGCGCAACTCCTCAATCTCCGCACGATGTGCCTTCAGCTCCTCCTCAAATGCGGATCAGATCTCTTGGATTTGCTCCCGGAATATTGCCATGGACGAAGCGACGTCACTCTTCAGCCCATCGTAGAGCTCCTCTAGTCGCGTGTTGCTTTGCTCCACGGAGTCCATGCCCATCCCTATGTCCCTCAAACACGTCTCCAAGATCTCGAGGTGTTCTGCAAGATCGGCAAGGGTATGTTCCGTCGTAGGCTCCTTGCTCTTGCCCCTCTTGTTGGTCTTGTCATTCCTCTCCATAGGCGAGACGGGCCTCTCATGGACGCTCTCGGATGTCGACATGGCACCAACCAACCTTTGCTCTTATACCACTTGTCACGGACTTAGTGATTTTTTCTTCAATTTGACCCGTGTGGCGCACGAACTTCCTTCTCGAAGACCCGTACAAGACTTCCTCAAATGTTTAGCTAGAGCAATAAGGCGAGAATGAGAAAATTGTGGAGCAAAAGAGAGATTGGAATATTAAAAACTTTATTATACTAGAAAGAGTTTACAATTTTTTGGGTGGCGAGGAGCAAATAAGTCTTCCCCTTATTTATAGTGCCTCTAAGGCCTACAAGAAGCTTCTGGAATGAGAAGAAATATTTTAGGAATTATTCTATCTCCTAAAAATATTCGATACATTATTATTAATGCCAAATAACTAAAACATAAGCCTCTAGAATGGAAAGATATGGAGATTATTCCATAATGTGCTGGAGGATTCTGGAAGCTTCCCGCAAAATCCCTGACAGAGGAGGGTTATGTAAATGATCTCGGCGGGCTACAAACTTTTGTGCGTTACAATGAGGAGAGAATATCAAGACGAGCATATATGAAGGAATAATAATAGGTAACAAGAAGACAATGACTACGTGTATAGTGTGTTTTAGGAAATAAATTTAAACACGTGGGCGACTTAGGATGATTGTTGATAGTTCATGAGCATGGACTCATATAAGCATGGATCGTTAGGACATTGCCCACATGCCTAATGCCGTTTCCTCTCATCTTATACTTACGTTCACAATTTACAATTGATGATTTACAATTCACTATTCACGAGATTCTATAAACATGAAAAAATGAACTCGAAGAATAACTGTACAATACGTAAACTAGAACTATAATGATCTCTCTTAGTGTACAAACCGTGATACAAACTAGTTCAATAAAAAAAATCATGATGTTGAGATTACTATGAGATATCCAATAACTATAGAACAATATGCTAGTAAGAGTACTTTAAGAGTACTTACCTGTCGATAACGACTGAATAATTAGAAGTTCAAAGTCAAGGGTTTACTAAAAAGTCTCGACGTGTAAACAAGTCCCCAAGTGTACACAATCTGCACAATGAACCTGGACACGTTTCTCAACACCACATAATGCAAACAATATCACAACAAAGGTTTAACTTCTTGGTTAATAAAGTGGGTTCTTGAAATTAGGGTTTTCTTGTTAAATAAGTTACTTGTTAGGTAAACTAACCATGTCTAAACTAATTCTGGATGACTTAATTAGTGTTAATCTAGATTAATTAGTTAATTAGTAAGGGCTAAACATGATTAACATACAAGTTCTACGATAGTTACGGACTAAAAGAAAAATAGTTTTTGGATTAGGAACCTATACGTGATTTATTTGAAAAGTTGCTGAATTCAAATATGCTTTTCAGGTAAACTTCACATTCCGTTCCAGTACCCAGTCCTTGTTCAAATTCGCTCCCATAAGTTTCGTTTTGAAGTAAAAGTTATGGTGAACGTTCCGGAGTTGTCGGTTTTGCTTTAAACGGTTTTTAAGCAAAACGACGTCGAACAGACGGAGGCTCGTGGTCACAAAAACTGGCCAAATGTCCAACTTTGATGTATCGTACACGCGTTCTGGTTGTGCGACAAAGGTTGCGACGGGTCGGCAGTCACGCTGATAGGCCATAGATACTTTTGTTGTCAAGTTCGAGAGGGCGTAGGAACGAGAATCAGGCCAACAAAATAGGGCTGTTGATTTGCTGAATTCAATTCCTTATCCTCAAGACTTCTTTACGATCTGTTCCAGAGAACAATACTTCACCAAATTTGATTCCGTAAGTTCCTATTCAAAGAGGCCTAGGAGAACGTCCTGGAATTGTTGGTTTTATGAGATATGGTGTCACGCTCGCGGAGGTTCGTTGTAAGCAAATTCTGGACATAAACTCCAATTTCTGTCGCGATTCTCGTGTTTCGGTCGTGTGGGCTGCTCGTAGAGAACGTTGAAATTCTGCAGATGATAGATGTTCAGAAGCTGCTTGTTGTCGTGAAGATGGCGGTTCGTTGGGTATATATATAATGGGGTGACCCTAAACTGCACAATTTAAAATAAGTATAAAAGAATAGGATTTGTATGGATATGTTTTAATTGAAAATAAGATTTGTATAGATTTTATACAAATAGGTTTTAATAGAATTGTTGGGTACCTAGGTAGACTAGGTGTGCATAAAGAAAAAAAATCTACAACCCAAAGTGCTCAACATGGAGCCCCTCCTTCCGCGGAGAGGGGTCTACAATCCGGGTCACCCAACCTGGAGCTCCCTCCCCATCCGAGTAGGCTTCGCACGCCCGTGGCATAAAGCCACCCAGCCGACGTCCAAGGGGGGAGCTCGACCCGTGGTCTCCCCCACAGGAGCCCCCCGTTGTAACCACTAAGCCACAACCCTTGGACATATATATATAAAAGTTATGATTATCGAGATTCGACGCGACCCGCACATCATGAAAAATTTGATATCACAAATCAATTATGATATTTTGTATTTTTATTGACTAATTTGTGATAAAATATATTATATTGATTGTTCATAAACCATAAAAGCTTCCACACCCATTTTGCCTTGAATCCTAAAATTTACAGTCCAAATAAGCTAGTAAAAGGCGCAAGGTTCACTCGAGGTGCAAATGGTCCATATCGTCCTAGGCGCAAGGCGCACTTAAGGTGCGCGCTCGAGTGAAGCGTGACAAATAAAATAAAAATAAAATTATACATAAATAAATTAGTAATGTAAAAAATAAAATCGAATATTAAAACCAACAAAAACATGTTAAAATATAACCAAGTAAAATAGCAGAGCAGTAGTACTGGACAATAGAACTAAAAAGAATTTGTATTTTTTTCTATCACGTTTTTAGTAAATTTTACTTTTTTCAATTCAACTGTAGCCAACTTTGGCAGCCGTGGAAAGGGCTACTTTCCTCCCGCTTTTATGAGGTAAGGACCATCTCTCCGCCTCAAAGTTTTTTGTTAAAAAAATTCATTAGGAGCGTCTTTTCTTGGTTGCACCTTGCTAAAAGGTGTGCCTTCGTTGCGCCTAGAGAACGCTTCGCCTAGTGAGGTACGAGATGCAGCTACTACGTCTTGCTCCAAGGCGTACCTTAGGTGCTCATTTGACTAATATGAGTCCAAATAAGGTACTTTTATTTTTCTTTGTGTCTCGTCCTATGTCAGAATGGTGTCAAACCCTAGGTTAGGCAAGTTTGCATAGAATAAGATCCATAGGATGGAGATGGACATTCAAGGGATTTTAAAATTTATCTTGACAAAACATAAAGAGATACGCACCGAGATACAAGAAGGAATACGCATCAAAATGCGTAGTGTCTTGTGTCAACATTTTGTCGATCAGATACTAGTATACAAACAAAAAATGACTTGGTGATCAAAAACCCTGTGGAGAGGCATGTATTTATTGATGTTCATTGTATAACTGTACAACTACAAACACTTGAGTCTATTGAGTCAGTTTCACAACTTATTCTTAGAACTAAATCATGTGTATGTTTGGATTGTTATATATCATCCTTAAGGGCTTGTTTGGATCGATATAACTGGCAAAAAGTGTGAAATTGATTTTTTATCTACTGAAAGTGAAATGCGTATGCTTTTGAGTTTCATGCTAGTTCTTGTCTCATGAAACTGACTTTCAATGTTTGGATATATGATATTTTGCACTCTGGAACTCTGTAAATTCATACTTCCGTATTTGAATGTTAAATATTAAGATGAAAAAGTGAAAAAGGTAATTATAATAATAACAAAATTTAATTAATTATCTAACTAAATTATTATTTGTTTATTTAATACTAATTATTTTACTTTTTTATTTTAAGTATTAACAATTAATATCACCAACTATTCTATTAATTAATATAATTAAGTAATTATAATAAATAACTAATTTTTAAGTGGATTGGCCTTAATAAAATAATAAATAGTTGATGATATTACTTAATACATTATTAAGTGGATTGGCTTTAATAAATTAATAAATAGTTGATGATATTACTTAATACATTATTAAGTGGATTGACCTTAATTAAATAATTACTTAATAAATTATTAAGGCCAACCTTAATGTTTCATAATTCAAAACCACAAAAGGTGAAAGGAACATTCTGCACACGTAGCATGATTCGTTCATCTTATTTTCTATCCATTTTTGTCTGAGGAAAGGAGATTTTGAGCATGCCTAGAGTTGATGGTACTATTCCATCGTTGAGATCGGCTTCAGATGGGCTTAGCGGGCCCTCCTTCTCTGTAGCTAATCCTTTTTTTTGAACACCAGTTTCATTGTAAGGCGCTATGAGCTAGAAAGTTTGGTTCAGCTAAGACCTGATTTCTCATTGGGTTCAAATGAGGATGGAAATTTTGATTTGGGTGCCTTCATCCAAAGATGAAGACCTAGAAAGCTCAACAATACTGGCAAGGTCCGCGAGTGGAATCCACCTAAGAACTCAGCAGTGCAATTTGCCACATTCTGTTCAGGACCAAGAATAAAACAACAAAAAATAAAAATTTTGGTTTTCCCTAAAATAAACAAAAACGAACGAAAGATTCTAATTCTATAAAGTTGAATAAAAATTGATTAACCTTTTTTAGTATTAAATAACTAATTTATTAATACCATCTATTATTGTTTTAATTACTTATAATGCAAAAAGAGGCCATAAGTAATATTTTAATTAATTAATTAATTATAATTAAATAAATTAGCAACCAACCACTTAATAAATAAATTAGCAACCAATCCACTTAATAATGTATTAAATAAATAATTTATTAGAAAAAAGGTAGGCGGTCACTTCTGTCCACATCCGCAAAGAAAAAGGAAGTTGATTGGCCACTTTTTGTACCCGACATGCAGAGGATAAGAAGTGAAAAGTAATGATGATACCACTTCTTGTCCCTACAATCGGGCAGGGCCGGCCCTGAGCTCACAGGGGCCCGGGGCGAACTTTCAAAATGAGGTCCCATACATAATGTAAAAAAAATAAAACAAAAGTAAAATAAAAAATATGCCTCCACCAAGATTTGAACTAGGAATCTCTTGTGTGCAAGTCTAATGTAATAACCACTACAGAACAATTGCTTTGTGATAGAATGGTTCATGGTAAATACTAGTTCTATTTTTGGTACAAAATTATTTATATATTTAAACAAAATTTTTTTTTGGGCCCTTCTGGCCCATGGGGCCCTGGGCGGTCGTCCTGCCCGCCCTGGGCCAGGGCCGGCCCTACAATCGGGTGAGCCAAACGCCGGATGGGTGAATGTGGTCTCCACCTCCAACCAATTTCACACATCTATGCTCAGTTACACCCAACCAAACCCCCTAAAGGAACTCACTGTCATTTATATATGAGTTTTGAAATGGTCTCCGTTATCCAACTTTCAACACTTAATGTTATATCTTTGTAGCAAATTATTATAACAAATTGTAGGATATAATCAGTTTCAAGGATTTACGCTTGAAGAACATAACAATCTTGCAATTCTGCATTTTTTTGATACTGCGACAACCAAACCCACTAAAGGAACTCACTGTCATTTATATAAGAGTTTTGAAATGGTCTCCGTTATCCAACTTTTCAACACTTAATATTATATCTTTGTAGCAAATTATTATAACAAATTGTAGGATATAATCAGTTTCAAGGATTTACGCTTGAAGAACATAACAATCTTGCAATTCTGCATTTTTTGATACTGCGACACCCAGACTGATGTTACTACTTCCACCTCCAGTACCATCGCGGGGTTCCACCATCTTTTGAGGAGTTTCTGTGCTGACTTGTCCATCGAAGTAGAGACATCCACCATGTTCGATTTGGAGTGCATCAACAAGAGATCTCTCGGACTTCACGCTTCCTATTATTTGATCCAACAGTTAGTTTGGATTGTCAGTTATTTTATTTTTAGTTTAGTTCAAGTAAGTCTTATTATCTATTAGATCATCTAGAATTTTGTTATGTTTATCCTTAGGCATAGCCATTCAAGGATATATAAGCTTTTGTAGCTAGATAATTTGAAAATAGTTTGGATAATTGGAATTGAGATTACTTGAGAGAAGGTATTTTTCTTAATTTCCAAATTCAGTCAATCACATATTGTCCTCGTCACCAAATTTGTCGGTCCATAGCACCACAAACTCTTCGAACTTAGCACCCCCCTTGTTTATGCCATTTTTGTATAGGTGTCGAAACCCCCAGGCACCTGATACGGACATTGTCTTCTGCGAGTCTTACCATCGACACCGCTTCATGTTGGGTTTTTGATTGCAAAATCCAATTATTGATACCCAACTTGACCCTACGTCATAAAAAGATCTGGTATCACAAACCACTTATTATATTTTGCATTTTTGTTTTATGACTAATTGGTGATAAAATGTATACTATTGATTATTCACAAACCCTAAAAGCTTTCGCATCCAATTTATATTTTATCCTAAATTTTACATGGTCCAAATAGGGTAGTTCTTTTTTATTTGGGTCTCGTCCTACGCAGTGTTCTAAATGGCGGCCGCCTCGACCGTCTAGGCGGCGCCTAGGCTGTAGGCAGTCTCTCTCGGCACCGCTTTTCGGTAGGCAATGGAGTAGGCGGCCAACGGAACTTTGACGGCATAGGTGGCGTAGGTGGGTGCCTAGACGTTGCAATACCTAACAAGATGTTTTGGCTTAACACTTTTGCAACCATTATGGGCCTATGGTTCACTTTTACAAGACTAAAACTTAATAAATCTTTGTTCTACAACGTAATTATGCATGGAACATCCTTAAAATTTGTATATAATGCAAAAAACTACGATAAAATAGTAAAAAATATTTAAAATGTATCAACCGTCTAGGCAGCGCCTAGGCACCACATAGACGGCCTAGGCGGTAGGCGGACTCTTTCCGCCGCACAGTTGCATACAGCTGTTTAGAACCTTGGTCCTACGTCACCATCCCTCCACCCATATAAGTTAATTTTCCTCCACTATTCTAAACAATCACCAAGCCATCCCTCCACCGCTGTAAGCTATTTACCCTTCATTATTCTAAAGCATCACAAAGACATCCATCCACTACTCTAAACCATAACCAACTAATCCTCACTCTCCTTCCCCTCTTCCTTCCTTGTCTATTACATGCTACTTGCATTTGCGACGAACGAGTATTAAAGAGGGGCGGACCAAGAGAAGAGAGAAGTAATAAAAAAAGTCGAGAACTTGACATAATATTCTCGTTTTTAATGGGTTATGTTAACCAGAGGGACTCATAACTCAATTGTTAATGATTTGAGGGACTTTTAAGCAAATAACAAGGATTATGGGACTAAAAATATGATAGATTTAAGAGACTTTCAAAGAATTTCTCGTCTCTTTAGGTATAAATCTTTCAAAGAATTTATCGTCTTTTTAGGTAAGTATTTGAACAAATGGATTCAGATGTTTGTGGAATGTGATTTTGCTTCCCTTGCGTCTTTGAATCACCGCATTGTCATTGTGTTTATAGAATTATTTGAAGAAACAGACATTTAAGCTTTTAATGTTTCCTACACATGTTCATCTAAGTGCAGGTCTTTCGAACATGTATCCAATTGTTTTTCCAGTGTTTCAAACTTTTGTTGTTATCCTTGTAATCAAGGAATTTCCCATATATGTTGAGCAAGTGTCATCATCGGCTCGGAACTATGTTGAAAGGGATAAATGTCGTGTCTGTGCGTGCAGGAATTTCTGTCTTTTTAAGACACTACCATATCTGTTTTAGATATCCACTTTCCTGGGGCTTGCATCATTGTAGTAGACATGGCCATAGAAAGTATTAACCTTTCTAGGAAACAGGTTTGACCTGACGCTCATGAAATTCGGCTGCTGATAGGAACATTATTGGCTAGATTGTGCACAAATCCCATACACAAGCTTCCTGCCTCTATTCATTTTGCTTCAGTTATCAGTTCAGCATATTTTCTTTATTACAAAACATTCTTGATTCCAGCAGCTCTAATTAGGTATCAGTTATGTGATAACTTGTTATTGAGTTTGAAACTATACAAATCAAGATTTATTTTGCAGCTCAGTCTTTCGAGAGATGAAGAAGTATCAAAAGGATTTCTCTAGCTGGTGTGGTGAGTGCCAACGTGAAAAGAAGGAAAGACAGATAAAGTCCGTTGCTGCCACCAAGCTGGTAGGATTGTCATCCTTGTTTCGTTATTACAATATAAACAACTGGCAATTCTTAGAAAGATTGACAAGTTTTCTTGTGTTTAATTTAGTTTTTCTTTTCTTTTCAACAGGCTTTCCTTAGGAGTGAAGGAGCTATTATATAATATTAATTTTCGTTTATGATGTAGACTGGATGTTTTGTAAAGTAGGATGAAGATCTCATCTGGTTTGATAGATTGTTCTTTTGAGAGGACTAAAAGATTGTTAATATGATGCTCTGAACAATCTCTACTTTGATAGGCAATTGTAACTTCAATGTTCTAATATATGTTAACTGGGCAATTTGAATTCCTAACTTCTTAATTTCACTTATTTTTGTTTGTGGGAGAATGATGGAGAAAACCCTTGATGTTTCACTGTATTAATCCCCCTAATGTGTTAATTTCTCTTGGTTTGTTTCTCAGATAGTACTCTTCCAAGGATCTTTGTGGTGATAAAAGCTTATATACTAGTTTCTGAATAAAGTCATACTCTTCGAGGGCTCACTTTTAGCTAAGGGGATTTCTTGGCAGATGCCAGATATATGAGCAGCAAAAGCATTTTGGGCTTGTCATTTGAAACTTTTTCTTACATTCAGCTGTTTTTAAGGCCCCAGCACTATGTAACATTGTGAAGCCACATCTTTGTTTTTTTCTCAACCCAAGTTAGTTTTTTATTGTATCCTCGAGTACTTAGCAACTATAGTAATGTCCTTCGATGTAACAAGGCTCTTGACAAAGGTACTACAAAAATGACTCAGGACAGTCCAAATTTTTACCATTGATAATTACAAGTTTGTCACTCCCAAAAATTACTCACCGGACAGTCTACTTCCAATTGATTTTTTTATAATCAGGACTGTCAAAATTTTGATAGTCCTACAAATTGGAAGGACTGTCAAAATTTTGACAGTCTTATCAATTGAAAGGACTCAAAATTTGTCAGTCCTAATAATTGGAAGGACTGTCAAATTTGACAGTCCTTCCAATTGGTAGGACTGTCAAAATTTTGATAGCACGGAGGGGAGGACTACGAAGCGCGAGGTGACACGAGGGCAGGGCTGCGTGGAGGTTGAAAGGGGGGAGGGGGGACGAGGAGGAGGAGGTGGCGGCGGCGGGAGGAGGCGGAGGCTCGCGTGCGGTGGCGGTGGCTGTCACGACCCGGTCCCGAAGGTCTCCCGACCAACGCCCCCGTCGGGGGCGAATCACCGCGCCTCGGCGCTCCCGCGGGGCGTGTAGCCGTTTGCCACCGGGACGTGATGCCGTGCGAGCCTGGGGTTGTGTCCGCACAAGGCAACATCGTTTAAATTTGGCTATCATCGCACGAATCGAGTAAGCAGCGGAGGGACATTGTTGCAAGCATTTATCCATCTGAGTATACGGGGCAAATCGAGGCAACGGGTTCTCTGAATACAATGGCATCGTTCCATACATTATGCCCTTCTATACGAAAGCAGCTCAAAGCAATCGAAACCAGATTTTCAGGTCTTGGGGATGAGACACGCCTATCGCTTCCTCGGACGATCCAGTATCTGCAAGTAAGTAAACTGTTTGTGGGTCAGCACTTTTATAAGAACTGGTGAGTATAAACAACTGAACAGAAGCATCATTCACTAAAACAAACACTAAGTAATCATGTTATAAAACATTACATTACTAGTTATCTTTCTAGTTTTACCTATGTTCATTACATGCAGCAAAAGAACAGAGTCATATTACTTTCTTTTGGAAACATCTTTAAAAACAGAGTTCATATTCGATATAAGCAAGCAGACAAGACAAATCGATTGTTCTACTATCAAGGTGTGCGCAGCGTGTCTCGTGAGCTATACTCAAAGACTCTAGGGACAATGCACATCTAGGGACAATCCTCTATCAAGCCAACACAATGAACTATCTTATATGCACTTCGGTCCCCGAGAAACTCAGGATCGGTAGCGATAATCTAGCTAACCAATGACTCTTTTATCTGATGCTATTAGCAGCTGTGACTCATGGTTGCTTTCCACTATCTCTGTAACAGCCGTGATCAAGGTTCAGCTCTTCACTAATAGCCATTGTCCGACCGATGCAAATGCATGAAACACTATCAAATAAACTCTAAGATGCAGACGAGAAGAACCATCAGACCATATATCTCTGTTGCGGGCAAGCCGCCTTATCTCTGAACACATTCAAGCACACAATATGGTTCTCTCGAAGCACAAACTATAGTGGAACATGTTCATGCAAACTCTTACTCTTAGACAAGCATTTCAGGGTCTCTTAGTTAAGCAGACAAGTTCGTTTCAAAGACATGCTATGTGAGCTCTTATTTAGCATACAAAGGCAGGTTCTATCATTCTCTTATGAAAACAAGCATTCAAAAACTCAGATTCATTATTAAGGCGTGCAAGAATCAGAGAACGAAGTTCTGCCCACTCACCTTGATTACATAGTGCCGACGCGGAGCGAGGCACTACATACTTACCCACCAACAAAAAATTTCGTCCTCGAAACTTCAAGGAGAATTTTTTCGATATTTCGAGCAGCGATAGTCCTCATCTCTCGCCATACTCAATCGAAACTCTAGCCAAACACAAGCACACGCACAGCCCTCAAGCAACAAATCCAGAATTTTTTTGCACAACTTTGAGAATATCTATGGACTTATTGTATGGAATGCTCTATTGCAATACAATATCGAGCACATCTCAGAGTCATAGCAACGAAATGGGCAAAGAATCGAATCGCTCTGATACCATTATGTCACGCCCCGACTTCGCTAAGTCGATAATCGTCCCCCGGGCGTGATGTCGTGCACGCGTAAGGCGCGCGTGCACAAGGCCTAGGCATAATGATATACGTTAGAACAAATGCATCAGAGTACGCAAATAAGATATCACACCTTGATATAAAGAAAAGTCCTCTTTTATTGATAATGAACATCTGTTTACAAACTCTTGACCCAAAAGTAAGAAGATGCCGCACGGGCTAACAACTTGGACGCAAAATGAGACAGCCGATCCATACATTACATCATTTACTAGCATTTCAAAAACACAAAACACCTTGAGTGCGAGTCAGCACCATCGCCTAGGAGCTTCAAAAGGGAAGTGCAAGCTCCTTTCTTTAGTATGTACTTGGGCTTCAAAAGTCACAGCACGAGCACGCCCACTGATTCGAGAAGGGTTGGAGAAAGCTCCAGCTCCTCGCCGCGTCGCCTCGGCTCGGGGAACCTGCTGCAACGAAGGTCAGTACTTCAAAAAGTACCAGTGAAGGCGAGCTAACCCAACGTACCAAATCAACATCGTTTTCATGTGAACATGCAACATCTTAATTATGTGATTTTTCTATCTTTTCTTAGTTCAATTCTTTATATGCGATAGAATGGAATGACATAACAAAATGTGCCACCATTCGGTGACTTTACCTTTACCGTCCGGACCACCTGTACAAAACATACTATGAACTTCCCTGTCATGAAGACATAGTTAGTCTGCACAGTTTAAATATACACAAAGATCACTGCATTGACGAGCCGTCATGGATTATAGTCTGGGTAGGCGGCGATGCTTGCAGCGCAGGCAGTGAGCCCCGCTACAAACTCCCGTCTCACCCGTGCTAAGTTGCTAGCACGACTAACTGATGTTCCGCCCGGGATGAATCGGTCCCGGTGCCCCGACGACCGTTCGCAGGAACCAAGACCCTTGTGCACAAGATTATCCATGACCATTGACGATCTGAACACTAAGTTATTATGCGAAGCATTTCAAACATCAATAAGAACGGAACTGCTTTAGCACAATGTGATGGCATAGTCTACTGGCTGTTGTGATCAATTCACAAGTTATATACTATTCATTGAGCAGTCATAGGTGAATAAATTCTAACTACAACTGAACACAAAATAGCTATATGTATAACGGGCATGCACGCATCAATATGATCGCATAGAACTCTGTGTGACAAGCATTATAAGTGTTTCAAGCCTACTTCTTCTTTATTCTGACTCAATCTTATTGTTTTTGGTATCGCTTGATCGGGATGCATAAATGAGTCAATTTACTAAGAACGAAGACTTGGATGAAGGGCGCTAACCGAATTAAAGCCACTCACAAGTAGGTGAACTGAGAATAGAAAGGGGAGATCTTCAAGACCCCGCTCGCGCGTCGCATACCCGATCACCTGCACGCACCAACAAATGATCAATATTTTCTGCTTCGGTCTCGAAAGGTTCGATATGAAATACGAAATACTAAGAACGAAGGCAATAAAATCCATCAAAACCGTTCAAGAAAACGCAAGTCATAAAACCAACAAGAAGGCAACCAATGTAAGCCCCCTGATTTTCAGGAATTAATAAATTGGACTTTTCACAATTTTCTGGAATTTTCCAAAATTTTTCTGTAATTAAAACCTAGGCTCTTGGTAATTAAATGATTTTTATCTGCTGTTAATTTCTATTAAAATATTATGAAAATAATATTTTTGGGTGTAAAATAAAATACTGGACTTAGGGTAATTTTCTGGGAATTTATTGGGCCCCGAAAATATTTTTTAAATGCAAGAAAACCAATTTTTAAATTAAATTAAAATAAAACCAAAATAGACCGGACTGAACCGGCCGAACCCGGTTCAGCCAGACCGGACCGGTCCAACCCGCCTAGCGGGTCGGGTCGGGTCCGCCCGACCGAACCCGACCCGCCCGAAACCCGCAAACCCGCGTGACCCTCTCCTCCCCCTGCCCGATTCCTCCGCCGCTCCGCCCGCACGACCGGCCACGTCGCCGCCCCCTCCGCGCAGCCGGCCCTCGATCCGCCTCCTCCACCGCCTTGCTCGATTCCGCCCCTCGGTCTCCTCCACCTATTTAAATCTCCCCCGATATCTTCCCCTCCGGCCAACCCTCTCTGCCCCGACGCTGCCACCGCCCCCGACCACCGCAGCGCAGCCGCCCGGCCTCCCCTCGCCAAGCCCTCGCCAGCGCCGCCATCTCCTCCCCCTTCCTCCTCCTCGCCGCCAGAACCTCCGCCCGCAGCCGACCCCGAGCCTCCCTCGCCCGAGCCCTACGCCTCCAGCGCCGCCTCCAAGCGACGCCGCACCGCTCTCGGCCACCTCCGGCGACCCCGCCTCTGGCCGCAGCGCCGTCCAGCTCTGGCCGCCGCCCAGCTTCCCAAACCCTAACCCTAGGATTCGGATCCGGACACGCCGTCGTGTCGGACACGAGAAACTTCGGTTTCTCGAGCCCTATTCAGGTACCTGTATCTTTTTCCTCGTAGC
Organism: Iris macrosiphon; assembly: GCA_036927795.1. Taxonomy (NCBI): domain Eukaryota; kingdom Viridiplantae; phylum Streptophyta; class Magnoliopsida; order Asparagales; family Iridaceae; genus Iris; species Iris macrosiphon. The sequence goes on from JAYESA010000005.1 coordinate 124,824,175, forward strand.
ACCGTTTTTAATTCCGTCAATTGCAACGCGTACCCTGCGTGACCCCCTCGGTGCCCGTGCAACCCGCTCGAGACATCGCGTCCTGTGGCGATCGCGAACCGCGATCCAAAAACAGGAAAAATAACGCCCCGATTCACCCCGGAACTGGGTACGCCCTGCCAAACGGGACGACTTGGTCGCGTGTGGTCTTCACAGATACGTGCGCGCCGTCGATACGGACGTGCGGGATTTCGCAGAAGTCGATTCGGGTGTGCATGCACACCGGAATCAACGCGTATCCGCGGACACCGTCCCGTATTCGTCAGTTCTGGAACGCGTCCTAACTTTGTGTACACACGTCTGATCGAAACGAAACTTACGCCATCGGACTCGTAGCAATACGCTGGTCCTGTGACCTAAGTTTGGTTCGATTCTGAGAACGTTGACGAAATCGCGTGTCGTGGGCCCTACAAGCTCCACTTGACGGGCGATTTTGTGACCGGCTCATCGGAATCTAATTCTGGAAGTTCCGTTGGGTTCGTATCATCGTTCCTGACCTGTTGACACTAAGTTTGGCAAATTTGGAGACCTTTGACTCTGACACGTTTTTCGGTGCAAAGTAGGCCCATATGTGGACCCCGTTTTGACCCGAAATTGTCATTTTTGCCCTTGTGTCCAAATTGGACTCAAGGACAGGCATTTCTAGCTATTTGATATCTTCTGAGCATGATGGTAATGGTTATTTCAGCATCCGGAGGCATATCTGGAAATTTTCCGAGGACAGAACCGTAGTTGGAATCCAAACATCAGGCAAGTACCAGCACTTCAAGTTTATTCATTATATTATGATAATTAGTCCCTTGCTCTACTAGCACCATTTGATGATTACACTTAGTGTTAGAATATGGATTTCATGTCTCGATTTTTGTGTCGGAAGGGAGAATACTAGGAGGCATGTAGTTTACCCTTTCCCTCATGTCCTGACTGCTAGCTGTTGAGTACGCGACTGTACCATCGACCTGATACTCGATTATTCCTGACTGCTAGCCGTCTATGACGTGCCTGATTAGCCTTATAACCCCCTACATGCCAACTATGTATTCTAAATACACAATTTCACACACACATAGTTTCTTTTGTCTTGTTGCAGTTCCATTTTCTCGTCTAATTATGATCCTGTTTTACTTATATCCCTGATTTATAGCAATTAACCCTTACTTAATTTTACTACTTATTATGTATAAATTTTATCGTGATACTTAGTCAGTTTTTACTACTTGTCATAATTATTTAGTTTAAGCTTTGTTGTGTATTGGTACTTTGCTCCTTTCCTGACTGGATCCGTTGACATTTAGGCGATGATGAGGACTATGTCACTACCTTTTATGGCCCATATGGCATAGCAGATGATACTATTGAGGAGCCAGTTCCTACTCAGGAGACTACTTTTGAGGAGTAGTTAGCCAGTTAGCTAGTATTTTCTTTCAACATAATACTCGGGTTTGTCCCCGATTTATCTTCTGGTTCTGTATTAAACTGTGGATTTGGTTGTCACAAATTTGTCTTATGAAATCTTAGCATTCCTATTTTCTGTTATTATCCTTGCCTATTTATTCACTGTGAATGAGCTAGATTTTAAATTACCTGTGAATATGATCTAGACAGCGTACTACCGCCGACACTGCGGCGTAGGCTGGACGTACTCGCGAACCGGTGCCCGATTCATCTGGGTGCGGGTCGTGACAACCAAGCGGCATTGAAAACAGGCAAGGAAACCAGCGCAACGGAAATGCCTCTCTCGACTCTGTCGCCGAGTCATTCCTTGAGGCACGATCCGTTGAATGTGGGACCTCATTCCGAAGAAATCAATCCATAACGGGGAAATGATCTTGATTCAATCTGTCCCGATTGAACGATACCAAGTATTTCTTAGCCGCGCTCCCCGAATAGGGGGAACGGGGCACTACATCGTTTCAAAGACAAGCTATGTGAGTTCTCTTATTTAGCATGCAAAGGCAAGTTCTATCATTCTCTTATGAAAACAAGCATTCAAAAACTCAGATTCATTATTAAGGCGTGCAAGAATCAGAGAACAAAGTTCTGCCCACTCACCTTGATTACATAGTGCCGATGTGGAGCGGGGCACTACAACGGCGAGGCGTAGGCGCACGCCTCCGTTGCTGCCGCTTCTGCTGCTGTTGTCGCCGCTGTCGCCGTTGTCGGCTCGAGGCGTAGCCGTAGTCCTCCGTGAACGCATGCCTCCGCCGCGTGCAGTCTCCCGCACACTGCTTCTTCTTTTTCATCGCCTTCGTGACGGAACCGACGAGAAGGTGCTTGAGGTGCGGCTCGACGGCGGCGATACGGTCGACGGCGAGGTCAACGACGCGGAGAAGCAGAAAATCGTGAGAGGAGGGAAGAGGAGAGGTCGGAGGGGGGTGAGGTGGGGGAGGAGCAGGAGGAGGGAGGTGAAGATGATGGATAGCCCTAGTAAAATTTGAGCTAATTTGAGTAAAAATTCTTCTTAACTGGACTAGCATCAATACTAGACTAATTTTGAATCATTTTTGTAGTGCCTGTATCAAGAGCCATGTAACAAATGTTTCCAAAACTTTGGGTGTTAGTTGACTTTTTTGTATACCAATATTTTATACTTTTAGTTTTTAATGGTAAGTCTACATCTACTCTGCTGTCTGTGGCTTAAGTTTGGGGTTTTTTTTGTTAAATATCTTCTTGTATTGTGTATGAGTCTAGTTCTTCCCACGGTATTCTTCAATCTGTTCTGTCGCCAGGCCGGCCCTTGGATAAGTCCGAAATAATCCAGAAATATTTTAGACTTAGACAATCCTCCTCCAGCCTCAAAAAAAGAAAAAGAAAAAGAAAAGCAGCCAATTACCAGCCCACTACTCCTTGGTCCATCAGTAGTGTGAGAGCAGCCATGTATTCCATATCCAAATTCGAAATCCACGACATCACTTTCTTTCTTCTCTCTGGCTGAATAAACCCCTCTCTCTTCTCTTCCTTGGATGAAAAAATAGATCCCTCTTTCTTTCCGTTCAGTTTTTTTAAAATAATAGTCTTCTTTTTTCTTTTTCTTTTTCTTCTTCTTTTTTGTAAAAATAATGAGCACCAAAAAAATACTAGGAAATGAATTTTGGTTATGTATATCTTCATTCAATTGACGTTGGTACATATATAGAAGGTTACAAACAAACATGAAAACTGAATTTTGTTACAATAACAAAACTATAACAAAAACTGTTATCTAAATGTGGAATTTGGACTGTTATGATCTCCAAAATATAAGTTTGGCTCTCACTTTGTTATGATCTCTTGATTGTCATCCAATACTTCTCCTCAAGTTGGAGTTGGGATTAAAATATCAAGAACATCCAACTCGTAAAGTAGTCGATGATAAGTATCACCTCTAAAGGATTTGGTAAAAAGGTCGGCCAATTGGTCGCTGGATTGTACGTAGGATGGAGCAAGAAGGCCTGTTTGAATCTTTCGAACAAAATGACAGTCAATTTTAATATGTTTGGTGCGTTCGTGGAAGATAGGATTTTCGGCAATGCGAATGGCAGCTTGGCTATCACAATGGACTGGAATTGGCTGTGTATGATTAATACCATGATTCGAGAGAAGATATTTTAACAATTGTAACTCAGAAATGAGCGCAACAAGGGAACAATATTCTGCTTCTGCAGATGAACGAGAAACTATTGGTTGTTTCTTAGTTTTCCAAGAAATAGAATTCTGATACCATGTAAAAATAATGAGCACCAAAAAGATAGTAGAAAATAAATTTTGGTTCTTTATATTTTTATTCAATAGACGTGGATACATATATAGAAAGTTACAAACAAATATGACAACTGAACTCTGTTACAATAACAAAAACTGTTACCTAAATGTAGAATTTGAACTGTTATGATCTCCAAAATATAAATCTGACTCTCAAAATTTATTATGATTTCCTGATTGTCATCTAATATTATTCTTCTTCTTCTTCTACTTACTACTTCTTCTAAGTTTGATCCTGATTTTTATAGACTTTATTCGTTGTCGACTGAAGGAACCGACAAATTGAAACCGGAGGGCATGCGGACAACGGCTTCAGAGCTTAGGGTCTGGTCTCGTAGTGGTGTGCAAACTTTGTTAATTTTATTGTTTAAATTTTTGTGCGATGAGCTATCCGTTATCGTGTGATTCTTTTCATACAAACATATTGTGCTATACATGGTGGGAATTGGATATTATTTGTCAGTTTGTGCAAACATTGGAAAATTGAGTGACATGGTCACATGAGTCATATTTTAACATCTCTGTCTCTTGTAACTGATATTAATAATGTCAATAAGAATTTCTTTCCAAACAGCATGGTGAGTGGCCATTGATCCAACACTTGTCCCTTTATCATATGGTGGAAACAATTATTTAAAGTATAATTACTTAGCTTAGTAATTAACTAATTATGCTTTGAAATAGAATTGCAAAGTTTTGTGTAAAAGTTAGAATTTTTTTTGACTATATCGATCACGGTTGTTTCGGCGGAAAGAAGTTTACTAAGTTGAAGTTGAAAAAAAGTTATCTTCGGACCACTATGTCACAAGAAATATTAAACGGATAGCTATGATCTCAATTGAAAAAGAGGTAATAGAGAAGCTTGAATATGATTACTTAATTGAAGAAATTGCATCAAAAAATGTAAATAGAAGTATTTTTTTTCGTACCGGATTGTACTAGTTTATATAGTGTCATGATCCGATTTACCTTTTTGTTGTTGTTTTTGTAATCAAAATTTTATAATTTAGCTCAAGCTAAAAATACAATATAATCTTGATTTTATCAAATTTTTTTATTTATATGTTTTTCTTGTAATAATTTTTTCATTAAGGATCAAATGACAGCTAAAAATAGGACCGTCCCTGTCTGTTGCATGCTCATATTTGATTGTCAACACTTTAACAATTTTTATTTTTGGGCTGTCTAGTTCTCAAACATATCATTCCTCGATTCTCGCATTTGTTACTTCATTCTCGCATTTGTTGCTTCATTTCTCAATTCACAGATCAAACAGATCTACCCATGCCCCAGTCAACCTTGACTATCAGTACAACCGTCCTCCTTCCTAGACCGCGTTTGGCACATAGTTATTTATATGTTATTTCTTGATTCTTGTGTTATTTTATTTCTCAATCTGTCATCGTTGACACATGTTCGGTTTGGCATTGACCGTCAATATTGCGATTCTCTAGTTTGACATACTATTCATCTATGTTCGATGCTACATGAATATATTGGCCTATCCATTTTTAATATTCGAGGACAATAACGTGCTCGGGAGTAAATCTAAATTGTACTTGTACATAATTGATCTCAAAACAAGGTTATCGCAACATAAATAAGCAGATAATTGAAGTGACAACAAAATATATGAAAAAAAAAACTCTATAGGTAATTGCGGCAGAATACAAGACATCCAATAGCCAACTGAAATATGCCAATTTGACTTACAACTCACTGATACAAAAGATTTACAATGTTCCATATATCATGTCCTTTATAGACAATATAATACATCTTCCAAGAGAAAAACTTTACTTCGTCGAACAATTGCTCTGGATCCTCATAAACTGTCCAAGCGACTTCCCGCACCTATGGAGGAGGGAGTCAGCACATTAGGAAATTTATTGGTGAGCTCTATCAACCTAACTCAGCTAAATCAGCACAATATTCATGTGAAGCATACAAATTTATAGTTGTGATCTTTCTACTTGGGACTAGGTTTATTAACAATTCATAATGAACAGTGTAAACTATAATATAAAACTTATTACTTGCTTAGTGAAATCTTACATATATCTGACTTGTCCATCCCTACAAAACAAGAATTATATATCACAATATAAACGTCAAAAGTCCGTCCATGCATCATTGGTTAAGCCTACAAAATAGTTGTCATTAGTATGCATCATAACTACATGACGGGCACTGGTGATACACCATTTTGGACTACCTATGGTATTACGATATCCCAATACAGGTAGTCATCCTTACCGATGGATTCAATTACACATGACCTTCTTCTCTTACGAAGCCATGCACCCGTACTATACTTTTCTCTCAAAGAAGGCACATGTGCATATTCTTTTGGCGGGGAGAATGCACTTTTCTCACTACCAGAAAAAGTTAAATTAGCGACGTCTAAAAATGTCGCTAAATAACCAAAAATCGTCGCTAATTTGGTTTAGCGACGTAATTAGCGACGTTTTAAAGCAGTCGGAAAAAACCAAGTCGCTAAAACAAAAAATGTCGCTAAACGTCGCTATGCCGACGTTTTTTAGCGACTTTAATGTGTCGCTAAATTTAGCGACGTTTTGTGACTCCGCGTCACTAAATAGCGACGTTTATTAAAGTCGCTAAACGTCGCTGATTAGCGACTTATATAGCGACGTTACACCGACGTCATTAATGACCTGGCAATACTGCCATGTCAGCAATTTGCGACGTACAGCGACGTTTTTAGCGACGTCATTAGCGACTGGTTACAGCATCGCTAATTAGCGACGTATTTAGCGACTTAAGGGAACGTCGCTAAACATCGCTAAACGTCGCTAAAAACGTCGCTAATTTTCAAAAAAAATAAAAAATATTGCATTTCTGGGTTTACCAACCCCCTTGGGTTCATTATCAGGTATATGATGGTAGTAGAAATAATTGAATAAAGAACACAGTAGCAGCACCAAGAAAAAAAATTCTAGTGCACTGGGTAAATACAGGCTAAGTATCAGTCATCAATTGTAAACCAAAATATGAATAATATAATAAAATTTGAAAAAAAGAAAGCATCCAACAAATCTCATCGTAAACGTAAAGAATATGGCAAATTTATATCCATAAAATCGCATCCTAAATAATAAAAAAATATAAATATCCAGTAACTAACTATACTACTGCGGATCTGCAGGAGGCTGACCACCGGCGTGCTTGAAGGATAAGAACTCCTCATACTCGTCCCGTGGAATCGACACCGATGTCGATGGAGAAGGCAGTGACGTCGGTGGAGTCTGTGTCGATGTAGGCGCACTAGGAGGCCGTGCCCGCTCCAAGTATGCGAGTCGCTGGTTGTAAGAATCCATGGTAGATAACAGCCTCGTACTGCTATGAACCATTGAATCCTGCATCATCGTCAGCCTCTCGCCAATTGATACCTGTGACGCCTGCAGCTCCATGATGTTGCGGTCATTGGAGGCTCTAATATCATTTGTCAAATCTCGGAGCTCCGTCATGCTGCGGTCGAGCATATCCAATCGTGCGATGAGCATCGGATCGTCTGCCTGCAGTTGGGACCGGGGCTGCTCCTCCATACTTTCGCAGTAACTCGTCACGGAGAGACGTAATCTGACGGTCAACGGCCTCCTGGACTCTGGCCGACGACTGCGAGGGCTGCGACTGCGAGGGCCGCGACTGCGAGGGCTGTGTGGAATGCACAGCTGTCGGGGAAGCCCTAGATGACTGCGTCTCAACCAGGGCGCCATAGGAGCCCGTACCGTAGTACGTACCCCTCTGGAGACCACCAGCTGCGGTCACCCATAGGTCGTCCGCCGACGGAGCTGGAGCGGGTTGCGACGAAGTACCAGCCTCTACAGGTGTAGGTGCACTAGCAGTCGCCCGCTCACGCAGCCTAAGATACTCGGCCTAGAAAGGTTTGGAAACTCGATAATTGCCTAAGTTATATTAAAATTAACACAAAGTAAAGTAATACTTACATAGGTCTGTGAGGCCCTCTCATCAATGAGATTTCCGTCCTTGCGATGGGTGGCCTAGAAACGGTCACCATGTTTGCATCCTCACCCCTCTGTACCTGTTAAAAATATATTATTTATTACTAAACTTAAACATTTTTTTCAAGTACCATTTTATGGTACTTATATTAAAATAATATATTTTAAAAGAAAAAACATACCAAACGACGAAAATATTCCGTCATCGGAATCGAGCCACCACACCACTTGGCAGCATTCTGCCTAGCCGCCTTGGCCTTCTTAGACCTTTCCTTGTAGCTCGGATCGTCGAATCTAGCCCTCATCGCTGTCCACTGCTCAGGCGTGATCCAACCTTGGATCGATTTTCCAGCACGATCACGAGCCTTTTGGTCATCCAGAGCATCTCGGATAAGCTTGGCGGCAACGGTAGGAAAGAGCCGCTCGATCAACTCTGCCTGGTACGGAGGATAAAAATACGTTTGCTACAATAAATAATTTAGTAAGTTAGCATCACGGATAAGTTATATAATATGCATAAATTAGAGAATTTATTTAATATACTTTTACCTGGAAGTGCGCAAACTAGAACGCCTTTCTCTCCTCCGGAGCCTCAGAGTAGTTGATCCAAGGGCCACCGTAGTTGTTCCTCAGAAATTGGCCCAGGCATCTCTGAACCGACAATGGACGATATCTATACAGAGATAATAATTTAGAATACTAAAAAAGTTAATATACGATGAATAAAGAGACACAAATATATACTAAACCATCTAATTGACTTACTTTGTACCGTCGGCCCAAATCTCTGTCCTCGTCTCCTCCGGAGGTGCGCATGGAGGATCTTGCTGATGCTGGGACAACGTGGGCACGACCTCCTCGACATGCTCATCTATCCCCATGGTTTCGTCATCAGGAGGAACGTTGGACGAGGGCGTACTATCACGCCAGGAACTACTCGTCCCAACAGTCGGAGATGTGAGTGATCGATATACTGGAGTACTGGGCGACGATGATCCGGAACCAACAGTAGGCAGTACCGGAGGAGCACTCTGTCTACCTCGGGACCTGCCGAATCCTCCGCGTCGTCCTATCATATCTGATAACAACATATGATGAATATAGAGAAACACAAATATATAGTACATTCTATAGTCGAAATGTGATGCATATCTCAAAGCATTCTACAGTCAAAATATAATATATATATTCGTTAATGGGTATATCTACTTCATCAATTTTTCAACCTTGATCTACATTCTACAGTCAAAATATAGTTACATTCTACATGCAATATATTTTATTTTCAATCATCTTCAGAAAATTCATCTTGTTCGCCTTCCTCGTCCTCCTCTTCCTCTTCCTCGTCTTCACTTTCATCTACTTCGTCTTCCTCTTCGGATAATTCTACATCTTCTACATTATTACTCGTGTAATGAGTAACTTCCGTTGAGTCCACATCTACAATATTTGTTACAAGAGGTAGATCGTCCTCCTGATAAGCTATTTTGTCAATGTCAAAGGTATTTCTAGCTTTAGTCTTGCATACTGCCCACCAATCCGACCTCGCTGTCCCCCGTCTAGGATAAGTTATGAAGTACACGAGCTGAGCCTGACTTGATAGGACAAATGGTTCGTAGCCTTGATATCTACGCTTGTAGTTTATATCCACAAGGCCATGCTTGTCAATTTTCTATCCTTGATCTTGAATCGGATCGAACCATTCACACCTGAATAGCACGATATTAGCAGGTTCTGTGCCATAATTATATGTCAACTCTACAATCTCTCGTAAGATGCCAAAAAAATTATTGTCCGGATTGACGTCTTTATAGTTCGAAGATTTGATACACAAACAACTATTTTTCGTGGAATCAAGATCCAGAAAGCTGTCTCTGATAGGAGCATTTGTTGACTTAAACCTGAACCCATTCACACAGAAACTTGACCATATTTTTACGGCAGTAATTGGTCCTTTGGCTAGAGTTCTAATAGATTCAGTCTAGGGTGTTATTAGACGATCGACCTAAATACCAAAGTAGCGATAGTAAGTTATTTATTTTGCAAGTGCAGAAATAAAAAGTAATTACCAAGCATCTTACATATGCGCTCAACCAAGAAGGAAAATGGCATCTCATATCTTGTTCTACTTCTTCGTCTGTTATGTAGGGTCTAACCGACCTCAACTCATCATTATATGTGCTGAAAAATAATGTAGCAACTGCTGATTAGTAACATAATAGTATCTTATACTATTACATTGAGATGATGTAAACGTGGACGTATTAATTACTTACCCCTCTAGCTTCTCCACTTCATCCTCGTCGCAATTGAGTAATATATACAATTGAGCAGCCCTTAGCTCATCGTCATTCAAATATCTCTTCTTCATTTTTCCCGAAGGCTTTCCGGATGCATTGAATACTTTGAGTATTGCATCATTAGATTCCTGATATGCGTCGTCGTTTCTCGGAGCTTTCATCCTATTAGTAGCAACATGCGGTTTGAAATACGTTGAGCAAAAGTTTGTAATCTCCTCGAGAACATAAGCTTCACAAATAGAGCCCTCAACCCGTGCCTTGTTTTTTATCTTTCTCTTTAGGTGATTCAGATGCCGCTCGAAGGGGTACATCCATCGATAACCTACAGGACCACCAACACATGCCTCATAGGAAAGATGAATTGGCAAATGCTCCATAGAGTCAAAGAATCCAGGAGAAAACACCTTCTCGAGCTTACATAGTGTTACCGCAATGTCCTTCTTTTGCTTTTCTAGACGATCGACGAGCAACTTAGTACAACAAAGATCTCTGAAGAATATTCTCAGCTCTGTCAATGGGTCCCAAATGACCTGCGGTAAGAATTCCCAAAATGCTATCTGAATTAACCTCTCCATGAATACGTGACAATTGTGGCTCTTCATACCCACCAGTTTGTTCTCCTTGTGGTCGACGCATCTTCTCAAGTTTGACACGTACCCATCTGAAAACTTTAGACCCTGAATCCACCTACAAAGTCTACCTTTATCCTCTTTCTCCAGTGAGAAAACTGACTTAGGTTGCTTTAACTTTCCATTCCCCTCCTCTATCAAATACAATGCAAGACGTCTACATATTTCTTCTAAGTCCAACCTGGCCTTCGGATTATCTTTCGTCTTCCCCTTTACCTCCATTACAGTATTAATTATGTTATCAAACACATTCTTCTCGATATGCATGACATCAAGGTTATGTCTGATCAGATTGGTGCTCCAATATGGCAGATCCCAGAATATACTCCTATTCATCCAGTTATGGGTGTGACCAAATCCGTCACACTTGTACCCCTTAGCAGGCTCTTCGATATCACTTGGTAAATCTTTTACCTCTTCCCATATCGTGCATCCGGGCCACCTTGGCGGTGGATTGGCATTCTCCACAACTCCCGTACGAAAAGCATTCCGGTTCCTCCGGTACGGATGATCCTTCGGTAAAAATTATCGATGACAATCGAAGAAGCACGGTTTGCCTCCGTGTTTCAAACGGAAAGTCTGAGTACGGTCCAAGCAATACGGACATGAGAGACGACCATGGGTGCTCCATCCCGATAATATTTTATTGGCCGAAAAGTCGTTGATGGTCCACATAAGTGCTGCCCTCATCTGAAAATTCTGCTTTCTAGAAACATCGTGCGTGTTGGCACCTACTTCCCACAGCTGATTCAACTAATCTATCAAAGGCTGTAAATACACATCGATGTTCCTCTTCGAATTTTTTGGACCCGGGATAATAACGGTTATGAACATATACGGAGTCTTCATGCACATCCAAGGCGGTAGATTGTACGGAGTGACGATCACAGGCCAACACGAATACTGGGAGCCGAAAGTCCGAATGGGGTAAAACCGTCAGAGGAGAGCCCCAATCTGACATTACGCGCTTCCTCGGCAAAATATGGATACTCTCGATCAAAGTGTTTCCATGCTTCTCCATCGGATGGATGATCCAATACTCCTTCGATCTATTTTTGCCTGTGCCAACTCATGATTTTTGCAGTCTCCTTAACCATAAACAACCGCTGCAACCGCGGTGTCAAAGGCAAGTAGTGCATCGAATCGGTAGGCTTTCTTGCACCGACAGACTTTCCTCTAACAGTGGCCTTGTAGCGATCAGCACCATAGAATCTATATGCATCTTCATCCTTGTCGTCTTTGTAGTACAACATGCACCCGTTGCGACATGCATCGATTTTCTCCTATCCCATCCAAAGCGATCTTACCATCCTCTTAGATCGATAGAAGTCTTTAGGCAGCTTTGTACCCTCGGGCAAGATCTCTATAATCAAATCGAGCAGTCGATTATAGCATTCTTGCGACATGTTAAAATCGGACTTGATGCTCAATAATCTTGTAACCACCTCCAACGGTGAATGATCCTCACAACCAGGATATAGTGGAGTCCTTGCATTCTCCAGCAACTCCATAAACTTTGTAGCATCGGCATTCGGTGCCTCCTCAGCTGCATCATAATTGTCCGGATTAAAACTAGGTCCTGCCGCATCATAATTGTCCGGATTGAATCTAGGCCCCGTCGTATCATAAACCATGTTCACCAACCCGTCGTCGTAAGCATCGTGGTCGTGGACATCCATATACAGCTCCACATAGGGCTCCGACTCCGATGCTAGAGATACAAATTCTTCGTGCGCGGTCCACTGATAGTAATTCGGCGTGAAGCCCTTCGAGTATAAATGATATGTAACTTTTACTTTTGGATGATATTTCCTGTTGCGACATCTCACACACAGACACTTAATTTTGGTACCGTCCATGTACTGAGGGAAAGCCTTGGCGAACTGCAGAAACTGCTGTACACCCTCAATAAATTCATCCCGCACACCTCACATGTCATTAGGATGACGGTTGTACATCCACGAACGATGACGCAGATAGTAATTCATATCCATTTCTAGATACTTCTGCAAAAATAACAGTATGTATCATATAAATCATTACATACAGTGGTTTATCACCTAACTTCATAACTTAACCGTACTATAAAAATCATAACTGATATAATACATACTTTCATTTATCAAAGTCTAAAATAAGCAATATTCAAAATAACTGACCATTTATCAAAGTCTAAAATAAGCAATACTTTTATTTCATAACTGATATAATACATACTTTCATTTATCAAAGTCCAAGAGCCCTTGAAATGATAAACATGGTTAACTAGTTCATGGTGATGTTTCTAAGCCACTTCTAGATCCATACTAGTTTATACTAGTCAATACTAGGTTAATACCTTGCTACACTATGTCTTCTAGTTCGTACTAGGATATTCTACTTTGAAATTAAGTATTCTACTATCCACACTGAGAGCCTCTTACCCTTGGCCTGGCATCTTGCACTTCATCCTTATACTTGCTCACTGGACTACAACCCGTAGCAGTCACTCCATGATACCACAGTATCAGTTCACTTCACAGCACTGTTGTGCTCTAATTGAACTGCACTGCACTGATCACTCTTGCCAATTAAATCCCTGATACCACAGTATCAGTTAAGGGTTGTATTGGCATGCAACAAGTGACCGGTGAACACCTACCCGATACTTGTCTATACCTTAACCCAAACACATGCATGCAGACCCTAACTAAGTCTGCAACCTATGATACTTTGTACTTATTCTGCAGTGGCTAAATCTTTCCTTCACTTAGTTGTTTCCAACTGCCCTGAGCTACTACCATGGCTCACAACAGTGCTTGTTGCTGCCTTGCCATTGCTCAAGCATGCCTATGTTTGATGCTGGTCAAGTGTGCACTAACACTCTCCCACTGCAGAAGATGACAGGAACCATTCCCCTCCTCACAGTGCCAACCCGACACCACTGCAATACATTGCCAGCTTGCCTAATGCACTAGGCCAAACTGAATTAAGTTCAGTTCCTGAAGCCTCATAGTTCAGTAGTGACACCCACACACAACTCGACTCTTCTACCCTCTCCCACATCAAGCACAGCTAGAAGACACTATGAACACCAACACAGATAACAGTAGCTATATATATATATATATATATATATATATATATATCGAGATACACCTATATATGCATACACTCTCTCATATGCAAATAGATAATATACCAATTTACATATACATATCATATGATACTCTAAGGCATAAATAGACACACACACACAACTACTAGTCCAATTCACAAATATTTGGTGTGCAACACCAAGATACTCTAGGATATATCCTCCATACACCACACCACCATGATACCAACCCTCAATTCACATGGACACATCCAATAGATCAAATATTGTGTGTGTGTCAGTGTGTGTGTGTGTGTTGTACCTGTGTCAGTGTCAGTATCAGTGTCTGTGTGAGTGTGTCGTGTGTGTCTGTCAGTGTCTGTATGCGTGTGCCGTGTCTGTGTGCGTGTGTCGTGTCTGTCAAGTGTGTCTTGTGTCAGTGTCACATGAGAGAGAGAGAGAGAGAGAGAGATTACCGAGAGCTCGAGGAGGAGGAGGGGGATGCCGGAGTAGCCGCAGCCGTGGAGAGCCGGTCGCCGGAGAGGGGGGGGGCAGGGGAAATCAAATTTTTTTGAATTTTTCGATAGATGGGGGAAAAGAAAACTGAGCCCTAATTAAACAAAATTTAGCGACGTTTAGCGACATCATATAAAAACGTCGCTAAAATAAAAATTAGCGACGTTAAAGACGTCGCTAAATACGTTGCTAAATATTTTTGATACATACGTCGCTAATTACGATGCTAAACGTCGCTAAATCAGATATATTAGCGACGTTTGTGACCTTAATTAAACTTATAGCGACTAATCTTTTAAAATCTTAATAAAAGTCGCTAAACGTCGCTAAATGTCGCCATTTAGCGACGTCTAGCGACATTTTTTATGCAGTCGCTAATTTAGCGATGTTTTTACTTGAAGTCGCTAAAATACGTCGCTAATCCCGCTTTTTTTACTAGTGTCTCATTTTCTCCTAGACCGACAAGGTCTCGGTACCCCGGGTACCATTTTAGAAATTAAACCTTATGCACAAGTTGTCCATGACCATGTAAATGCGTATGCTATAGTTACAAAACATAATATGCATGGCAATGAAAATCTGAAAGTAAATAAATGCAATGCGATCTACATAACATTCTTCATTTCTTGAGCCCCATGCTCGTAACTCATCTCCCCGGTACGGGGTTATCACAACTTGGTGATCCATTCTACTCGTATTCAATCCTTCCTACTATTTCTAGAATGCTTTCTCGTGAAAGCTCCAAATACATCATCACTATAAACACCCATTCAAGGGTCTAATGTCTTATCCTCGTGCAGGATGCATAATAATTACAAATTCAACATTCAAGCAACAATAATAATATTAGTGATTTCCTTTTTATAACCTTTGGCATTATCAATTAACATTTTATGGGAAACAAAAGAGCTCTTTTTGTTAAGCGTGAAGATAAAGTCAAGAATAATTTATACCACTCACCATTTAATAAATTGCCTTTCTGTCCTGATCAAGTAGAAACAAAATAATTCCTCAACGATATGATCTGATGTGATGCAAAATATTCTTAATTGGTAAAACCATACTCATTAAGCCACCCAATATTCTGACCCAGTTAAGGAAGTCTACATCATTGCTCAAATACTACAATTTTTCACAAAGATCGAATTGACCAACCTATTCAAGCCAATCAACCAATACAATGTCTCCACTCGGAACGGGCTTTCATAACTGTTTTCCAATTTTTTTATATATAATAATATTATTATTATCTTCTATAACTAAATAAGAGAATATAATTATTAATAAGTGAGGAGCTTGCTTCACCTTCTTGTAACCTACTAGCTTGCACCAACTTTCTTGTAACCTACTTAGTTTGTCACCTACTAGCTTATCACCTACTATCTTGTCACCTCTCTCCTTTACATTCCTTTTTTCTTACTTCTTACTTCTCTTTTCTCCTTATTTCATCTTTAAGACTTCTTCTTCTCTTTCTTATTCTTTTGTTCTTTCTTTACTTTCTTTCTTTCCTTCTCTTTAGCCCAAGTCCGAGAGAACACACACCCTTTCCTTACCAAAATTGAAAGCACCACACACTCCCATATCCAAAATAAAGAGAGCACATAACTCCTTAACTCCTCTTCAACTAAAAGAACACAACTCCTTCTTCTCTTGTAATGCCAAGGCAAGTCCTCCCTTTCTTTAAAATTTTAATTTCTAAACTATGTTGTCAATCCATTTTTAATCAAACTATGCTTATATATATGTTTTCTAGCTTTTGAGTTAACCCATGCATGTTTATAATTATGTTACATCATGGATTAAAGAGTAGGACACAAGTGTATATATACACCAATATAATCGCAGACACGAAAACAATATTTATGTATATATGTGTATATCTTATTTATGTAAAATATTAATAGAATTACATGCATGTACAATTATCTATATGTACCTATACAAGCATAAACCTATAAGAACATGTTCTAGAAAGCATCATATAGGCTAAGTCGTATCTGATTTACGTATTGGTGCTGACTTACATAACTTACCCTAGTGTGAGTAAAATCTATTTTGATAGTATTACTAAGAAACTAACATACAAGTTTAACTTTACTATACCTAAGATTTAGAGAACTATATTACTCAAAGGAACCTAGAGCTTGGTATCAGACTTTTGAACCCAATAGATAATAATCAATACCTTGGAAACCAAGGATATTGAATTTAAATCAAAATTGTATTTTAACTAACTTGGTATTACTTGAATAGTGATTACTAGGTTATTCGAGTTGGACTATCTATTTCATATGAATCAGAATCTGTTTTGAAGCATATTATCACTTTAGTCTCGATTTTCTAGAATTTTCTATTTTATGATAAATATGGAACTTATCGATACCTAAGTTAATGGAATGATCAATACCTACAAATTATTTATTTATAAATATTCATTTATATGTGATAAGTATCATTGATTCCTTTGATTCCAGTGGTTGAATTTTATTTTAAACTATGTGTTTGGGACCTACGTGTTTTATTATGTTGGAAGAACATGTATATAAGGATAATATAAATGGCTAAAGTAGCAAAATAAGAAGAATCCCTTATTCATAGTATATTTGCATTATCTGCTTGTTATAACTACATGTTTTCGGTCTTGAGTTATCCTATCGAAGGCATTTTTAACCCAAAAAAATTATACGGAGAATTGCTCGGGGTCGTTATATATATATAACTTGTGAAATTGTTGGAGCTCGAAATACAAATGAGACTCTCCTAAAAATTTTGAAAATTTTGAAATATAGTCGAATTTTGAAACCAATAATTTTTTTATCGTATTTAACCCTAACTCAGATAGCCATATGCCAGTTTGAGGCAGACTCGACAACCATGAATATACTTAGGGTCGAACGGTACAAGTTTTGGACTCGTAGACACACAAGCAAAACAAATATATAATTCTAGTTGTATTTTTCTTGTTCTAGTAGATGGAATATCATGTTGATATGTATCATCATACTACGCGATACTTACACGCATCGATATACATATATTGTCTTATTTGAACGGATGAAAATTTCATGCTGAACAATATCATCGTATTTATGTGAACCTAGCACAGATCCAAATATTTACCTGAGCTAGGACAAAAAGTTTTTAATAAGATAATAGAATTAGAAATTGTTTGTAATTGTAGAATAAAGCATTGGACGGGAAGAACAAAATAGATCACACCATATAAAATATTTAAAATATAAATAATGCCGAAGCTGCTTAGTTTCTCTTACACCCTTTGACAAGGCTTTGCGAAGGGATGGTGTGACTGCTTAGCTCACTTACATGTGCAAAACATCTGTACATTCCTATTTCAATCAAAAAAGTCGAATAGATATTTAATGATGTTTCATCTTTATGTTGGCACAATTATTTTTATAGTACATATAATTGATTGTTTGTACTGTTTTAGTCTAAGTTTAAACCGCAGAAACAAATAGATTCAGAAATGCACAAAATCGCTATTCGTTTATCTAGTCTATCGGAATCAAAACACTTTGAGATAATGCATCTACAAGACTCATGATTCCATACATTCTTGCAGATGGTAAAGTCCTTCATGGAGTTTGTAAAGTGTCTTAGAAAACTTGTAAGTACTAACAATAGTTGGCAAAATTGAAAGCTAGCTAGAAATCGTCCAAACCCACTTTTATACCGACGGTACACTGGTTCGTACAGTCGGTATACTGACTTTATATAAATATTTTCTCTGTCATTTGGACTGATATACCGATGGTACACTAGTTTGTACCGATGATATACCAGTTTTATATAAAAGTTGCTCTCTGTGGTTTGGATTATGATACTTGCGGTCAACTGGTTCGTACCGACGATATACCGGTTTTATATAAAAGTTGCTCTTTGTCATTTGGACCGACATACTGATGGTACACTGGTTCGAACCGACGGTATACCGGTTCAAGTTTTTTCAACATCAAACGGTTGGATTTCCATGATTTAATGCTCTAACAGATAGATTTATAGCTGTTACTGTTACAAAATAGTATACCGACGGTATACAGTATACTATTTGGAGACAATTTTGTGTATTTATTGCCTTGTCTTTGTGAGTTTGTATTTAAGGCTTTGAACCCTTTCATTCAAATTAATTCTTTTGAGTCTTTAATTTTCTCAACCACCAAAGACCAATCCTTTTTAGATCTACCAAGCTTTTATTTTCCATCCATAAAAAAAGGTGCTAGAGTATTAAATAGTTGTAACCTAGATCTTTATGTATTCTCGAAGATCAAAAAACCTTTCTTGTTAAAGAAGAAATTGGTAGGCCTTCGAATCAATGCTCGTGTGTAAGAAGTTGGTGAGCCTTCGAATCAAAAATCGTGCTGTACTATTTTGGTTTAAATAGTGGATTAAAGCCAGATAGGAGTTTCCGGGACTGGATTGCCTTCACGGAAGGACACCAGGTTATATCGTGTGTTTGATTTCTCGCTCTCTTCTTTTAATTATGCATTGTTATTTCTTAATTGTGTTGGTAACTTTTATTACACTATTCAACCCCCTATAAGGTTCCTTCAATTGGTATTAGAGCTTGGAATCTTATTTTTGGATCAGCCTCCTTAGAGTGATCATATGGCAACCAACCCTAGTGTTAGCTCAAACAATAATGAGGGACACTCCACAAATAGACCTCCTCTATTACATCGAACCAACCATAACTATTGTAAAATTAGGATGAGTATTTACTTATGGTATTTTGATTATAATCTCTGGGATTATGTTATGAATGACCTCCCAAAAGCTTAAGTTGTTTTTGAAGAAGTTGTGCTGGATAGGCTCACAAAAAAAATACATCGAAAGAGATAAAAAGGCTTCTTGTCACGATGCTAAGGCAATGGAAACTCTTTATTGTGCTCTTGATAGCACCGAGTTCAACATAATCTCTACTTGTAAAACTTCACATGAAATATGGAAGCTTCTTGAAGTTACTTGACATATGGAGAACGCGTAAATCATAGAATTTCCCTAATCCTCCCTTCCCGAAAGGAAGAACGTGAAATTCTTTTTTCCTTTTCGCAAGGACCAGAAGATTGGATATAGCCATAAGCTTTGCATTTGTGGATGGAATTCCCCAAGAAGTATAAATTATTTAGATAAATCTATATTTTAAATTAATCATAATCCTAATCCTAAGTCAATTAGGAAAGCATGTTCATCCATATCATATCCTAACAAATCAACTCATACCCATTTAAATTAAATCCTATCTATTAAAATAAATAAATATAAAATAGATACATATATAATCTTTTTAATTTTTTTCCTATCATTCAAAATTCATCTCTATTTTTGGTCCAAAATAGCCCAAAATTTGCCACAAAATCAGCCTCATTTTGCAGCAGCCGAAGCGACTTGGAAGGACCATATCTCCTAGCACCGGACTTCAAATGCGCTCATGTTTCTTTTGTTAGAACCATATTGAGGTAAATTTTCTATATATATAATTTTTTAATTAATTCTAAACCTAGATTTCTATAAAAGTTTAGAGTACCAGTTGTCCAAAAATTGACATATTTTGTTATTTTTGAGATTTTGAGTGATCCCGAACTCATTTTCATGAACCGTTTGAAGTTTCAAAAAGCTGACACAAAAATCTATAATATATATTTTTCATAGAATTTAATACATTAGTTTATCATTTTTTTAATTCGTTGAACATAGGGATCACTAGTAAATCAACGAAATTACCATCTGTATGCCATATTGTCCATAAATTTTTACTGATTCAAGATTCGATAAAACTATCATCTCCAACATTCTTGTAACACTAAAATATACAATATTTTGTACACAAATATTAGTTTTGTGTCGATTGACTTTTGGTCAACGAAATGCCTCAATTTGCGTGCCACGGATTCCGAATTTGTGAAGTTAACTTTCTTTAAACCAAAATTTAGGTTTAATCTTAAAATCAAAATATAATATTATTAAAAATAGTATTTTATGTTATTTTATTTAGAATTAAAATAGGAAAACCCATTCAACAACTTTTGTAAGTCTAACTTGTTTTAATTTATGTGACGGCGTAGATCGGACGGCGTCTTTTTTTCCTTTTTCGGAGCAAGTAAGTATTACTGTCACGCCCCAATCCCAAAATACGTAGGACTAGGAATATGTAACAGGCCCAGCCGTATGTATATGAACTCCAATATATGGAAACCATATACACACGTACGCTGTACATGAATATCCAATCCACCAGTGGTAATATACTGTCACAACAAGTCACACACAATCTATATCTCATCCACAGCACAAATAATAAGTAGGAAATAAGGGCTGAATAATAACTGAATATCCAAGATGAGCATCAAGTCTGATAGTCAGGTGAAAACAAATTCACTATAAAACGACTATACTGAATTAGCAACAAAATCTCTAAACAGTGATAATAAAATTATAGATACTCCGAGGGTAAGACCTCCTCAGTCTGGTAAGTATCGTCCGATCCAGGTCCGTACACCTGCGGATACTCCTGCTCGTCCATATCTGGAAAGGGACCAGGTCCTCAGAGGGACGTAACAAGATACATATAAATATGCCAATAAAGTACTGAAATATAAACATCCAATGGGTCGCCTAACCGTCTAAGTGAATTCAATTTGAGAATAACTTTCCACCAAGTGGGCTATCTGGTCATATAATGGAATTGGCATGACTCTCTCGGAGAATCAGGGGCCTCAAAGCATGTCGTCTTATGAACGACAGAGGCCGCCAATTATAAATGGGGTCATCACCACCCGTATCTCCAGTGGAGCTTCCGGGTTACAAAAGAAAAAAGTGCAAAGGAGCCCAAATTCCTTACTTGTTGTTCTCTCCACCCCAGGCTCTAAATATGCCACGTCCATGACACGATAAAACCTCTAAATAACTGCCAGGTCTACTAGCATATAAAATTTCTATCAGCAGTCATCCCTAACGCACGGCCAATACGTACATGAGGCCAGACCTGTCATGCAGTCCATGATCTATATGTGACTCACAACTCGTGTAACAACCGTGTTACGGCTAATGAATCTAATGATGCTCCATAATAATGGGGTGGTCTCATAAAGTAGGTCCAAAATCTATATAAATAAACATAATACGACGACATCGTCGTTGCATCCAAGTTTCCTTGGACGCACAATTTATTTAGCAATAATTGAACTAAATAAGCAGAAATAAATATGCATGTATCAGCTAAAATGTAAATAATTGTACAATGACAAGGTATACTTGCCAAGCAAAAGTTCTGTAGAGTGCAACGTCCAATAAATGTGTTTGGAAGAAGGAGTGGGATTATGGTTTGAGAGAGTTGTAATATATATAGAGATAAGAGGCGGTGGGGGTCACTTAATAGTTAAGAAACTACTGCCACTGCTGTTTCTTTCTTTCTTTCTTTCTTTGGTCTTTTATTGGTTTTGATTTTGGTTGAGGAGAGATTAGTAAAATAGGTAAAGAGGCGGTGGGGGATGAGTCACATGCGGAAAAAGGGAATGAATATACGCGGGGGGTTACTTACACGCGGAGAAAGGAATTAAGCGGTGGGGTTGTTGCTGATATTTCTCTTCTTTACGTGCGGAGAAGGGAAAAGCAAAGTAGTTTTTGCTACTGCTGTTGTTTCATATTTGTTTTACGCGAGTTCGGGTGCAAGCGGGTAGTGGATTTAGGAGTTTGGGTTTCGGGTAGAGATCCAATAGGAATTATATTCTAATTATATATATATATATATATATATAGAAAATTCTAAAAATTATATTGGTGTATACGATTAAGCTAGCTACTATCCAAAGGGTCTCCTACATGGAGTAAATTAGGAAAAATTTATAATGGCTCTATAAATTTCCTAAATGCACAACACCTCAAATAAAATTAAATAAAATCTATTCCCTCTATTTAGCTCATAACTACTATAAATAAATAAATTAAATAATTAATAATAGAGAAATATGATTTTCAGAATTAGGGGTTTTATATTCTACCCAACTTATAAAAATTTTATCCTCGAAATTATAACTAAGCCAAGGTAACAAGTCAAGGATGGTATAAGGTATAAATTAATAAAGTAATTTTATACCTTGGTCAATGAATAGGTTCGAAAACCGTTGGCGCATGTCGTCCTCGTGCTCCCAAGTAGATTCTCCTGGCGCGCCATGCTTCCATGCCACGCGGACTAAGGGAATAGACTGGTTCCTCAATACTTTCTCTCGACGATCAAGGATTCCCACGGGTTGCTCTTGATATGACAAGCTTGGCCCAATGGTGATCTCCGAATAGTCGAGAACATGACTGCTGTCTGCCACATATCGCCTGAGCTGCGACACATGGAATACGTCATGTACTCCCTCAAGTGAAGGTGGTAGTGCAAGTCGATATGCCACTTCTCCCACTCTTTCTAGAATGTCAAATGGTCCAATATACCTTGGACTCAATTTGCCGTGCCTTTAGAATCGAATGGTGCCTCTGGTGGGTGATATTTTCAAGAAGACATGATCGCCCTCTTTAAACTCTAAGGGATGACGATGAAGGTCTGCCCATTGTTTCTGCCTGTCTTGTGCTGCTCGCAAGTATCCTTGTATCTTTTTAACTGTCTCAACGGTGTTGACCACTAACTCGGGTCCCAGAATCTGACATTCTCCTACGTCACTCCAACACACATGAGACCTACACTTTCTTCCATACAATGCTTCAAACGGAGCCATCTGGATGCTCGCCTGATAACTATTGTTGTAAGAAAACTCCACAAGATGTAAGTGGTTCTCCCATGATCCTCCATAGTCTAACATACAAGCCCTCAACATATCCTCCAATGTCTGAATAGTACGTTCTGACTGCCCATCTGTCTGCAGGTGATAAGATGTACTGAACTTCAGACGAGTTCCAAGACTCTCTTGCATGCTCCTCCAAAAATGCGATGTAAAGCGCGAATCCCTGTCTGATACAATGCTGACTGGTACGCCGTGCAATCTCTCGATCTGCCTCATATATAAGTCAGCCAAAGCTCTGTAGATTGGCCAACTCTAAAAGACAAGAAATGAGCTGATTTGGTGAGTCGGTCCACTATTACCCATACTGCATCTCTTCCACTTGGACTCTTGGGAAAACCTGTGACAAAGTCCATAGTGATGTGTTCCCACTTCCACTCTGGAATCGAAAGTGGTTGCAATAATCCTGCTGTCCTCTGGTGCTCCGCCTTTACTTGTTGACATACCAGATATTTAGCTACAAAGTGAGCTATTTCTCTTTTTATTCCATGCCACCAAAAGTGCTGTCGTAAATCATGATACATCTTAGTGCCTCCATGATGAATAGAATATATCGAACTATGAGTTTCTGTCATCAGCTCCTGTCGAATCTCTCCATTGGGAACATATAGACGATTACCACATCGTAATGTCCCGTCATCATGAATTTGCAGTCCTGTCTGTTCTCCGACCTCTATTCTTTCCTTTAATCTTCTGAATATGGTGTCTGTAGGCAATGCTGCCTTGATTCTTTCTACTAGTAATGATTGTACTTGCAAGTTAGCTAGTGTTCCATCTGTTTCGGGTAATATTACTTCAATGCCAAGACCATGCAAGTCCTTCAATAATTCTCTCTGTGTCGTCAAGAAATAAGCTGCTGACTTCCGACTTAATGCGTCTGCTACAACGTTAGCCTTACCTGGGTGATAATGTAGCTCTATCTCGAAATCTTACATTAATTCGAGCCATCGACGTTGCCTCATATTTAACTCCTTTTGTGTGAAGATATACTTGAGGCTTTTGTGGTCTGTATAGATTTCCACTCGTTCCCCATATAAGTAATATCTCCATAGTTTCAGAGCAAATACAACGACTACAAGTTCCAAGTCATGAGTTGGATAATTCTTTTTATGTACTCGTAACTGTCTAGATGCATATGCAATCACCTTACCATGCTGCATCAATATGCATCCTAAGATTTTCCCTGATGCGTCACTGTAGATTACATATCCTTCTGATCTTGATGGAATAGTCAATACTGGTGCTGAAGTCATCCGCTTCTTCAATTCCTCGAAAGCGGCTTGACACTCGTTGGTCCATATGAACTCTTGATCTTTGCAAGTTAGCTGAGTCATAGGTGTTGCTATCCTTGAGAAGTTCTCCATGAACCGTCGGTAATATCCCATAATTCCAAGGAAACTTCTCACCTCCGTTGCTGATTTAGGAACAGGCCATGTCTCTACTGCCGAGATCTTTTCTGGATCAACAGAAATACCATCTCTGGTAATGACATGCCCAAGAAATGAAACTCTATCCAAGAAGAACTCACATTTACTGAGCTTCGCATATAGCTTCTCTCTCCTCAATGTCTCTAGAATAATCTGCAGGTGCTTCTCGTGCTCCTCGTGGCTCTTTGAATAGACAAGTATATTATCTATGAAGACGACCACGAATTGGTCCAAATACTGGTGGAAGACTCGATGCATTAGGTCCATAAAGATAGTTGGAGCATTGGTCAATCCAAATGGCATGACCAGAAACTCATAGTGTCCATATCTTGTCCGGAATACGGTCTTCGGGATGTCCTCCTTCCGTACCTTCACCTGGTGATATCCCGATCTCAAATCTATCTTTGAGAATACCTTGGCTCCACTGAGTTGATCAAATAAGTTATCAATGCGTGGTAATGGATATTTATTCTTCACAGTTACTGCATTCAAGGTTCTATAGTCAATGCACATACGCACTGACCCATCCTTCTTGGGTATAAACAATATTGGTGCTCCCCAGGGCGATGCACTTGGTCGGATGAAACCTTTCTCTTCTAGTTCTTTCAACTGTGTCTTTAATTCATCCATCTTCTTCTTTGCCAGTCTATAAACATGTGATGCTATGGGTGCTGCTCCCGGTGTTAATTCAATCAAAAACTCTACATCTCTATCTGGGGGTAGTCCTGGCAATTCTTCTGGAAAGATGTCTTGGAATTCTAAAATAATGGGATGATAGACAATATCGTCCATTGCGAGCTGCATACCATCAAGGATTTCTATGGATCCTCATGCAAACTCAAGTTTAGGCTGGCCTGGTACCTTGAAAAGAATGTTTCCTCCAAAGCAGTCGAAGAAAGCGTGGTACTTGCTTAGCCAGTCCATTCCAAGTACAATATCAAAAGTCGGCATAGGGATGACTAAGAGTCGGGCATTCATCTCTCTGCCACGTATCGCTATAGGACACGATCTACAAATTCGACTAACAGGTACAACTCCTCCTCCGGTAAGAATTCTAACACAACTAGATAAAGGTGTAGAGGCAATATTGTGTTTGGCAATAAAACTAGATGATATGAATGAGTGGGTGGCTCCCGTATCAAACAATATCATAGCAGGAAAATAAAAGCAAGAGTGATACCTGCTATGACATCAATCTTCTAATCCATGTCATCCATTTCTATTGCAAAAGCTTGCCCATTCCTCTACGGCTGTCCATGTCCGGCCCTCATATATTGATCCTCCTGGGTAGGTAGCGGTGGTCCTCGCTGAAATCCCCCTGCTGCTGGAGGTCGAGGTGCTCCTGGTCTAGCCATCTGTTGAGATGGCTTCGGTGCTGGAAGTGCTAGTCTCTGTGCTGGCGGTGGTAGTGCCGATGTCTGTTGCCTTGGACAATCTCTTGCCAAATATTGTCCGGAACCACATCGTAAATACTGTCCCAAGCGATTCCGACAATCTCTCAAAATGTGTCCGATTTTCCCACAATAATTACATTGGGGTTTCTCTGGAATCTGGTATGGTTCGACTCTGTGTTGCTAATGCTGTTGTGCCAAGGGATGTCTGATGGGTCCTCCTTGTTGTGTCCTTACCGGTCCCTGTTGCATCCTTGCTGGTCCTTGTTGTATCCTCGGCTGACTTCCTTTTCCTCTGCTGATGGTTTCTTGTAATCTGGCTTCTGTCAGTAATTTGGCATAAGAGATTCGGGACTGGGAGCCAGTGTAATATTGGAGCTCCTGAGTCAGCCTATGATAAAACCTCTTAGCCTTGGCCAAGTCATTTGGTATCAGGACAGCGCCATATTTACTGAGGCGACTAAACTCGGCATCGTACTCATCAACTGTTCTGTTCCCCTGCTCCAGGTGGAGAAACTGGTCGTACAATGCATCTCTGACGGTGTCCGGGAAGTACTTTCTTTCAAAGCACTCCAGGAACTGCTCCCACGTCTGGTATGTACCTAGCTGGCGCTCCATGGATTTCTACCAGTGATGAGCATTACCATCTAGAAGCGTTCTTACACCTGTCATCCATAGGTCTGCAGGTAGCTGTGATGCTTCTAATAATTTTCGAGTATGAGTGATCCAGTTGGTAGTTTCTTCTAGGCTCTCGATGCCTTTGTACGGCCTCAGACCCATCTGTATAAAGTCTTTTACTGAACCAACTTTAGCTCGAGGTACTAGAGCTAGTGCTTGAGCTGGTACAGTAGTCTTTGTAGCCATTCTTTCAAGTGCTGCTAGGAACTCTTGTCTCTGTTCTGCTGCTTGCTGTCTCTGTTCCTGTATCATTTAGAAGAATTAGAATAGTTGTTCCTGACCATCCCGTGGTGTCGATGAGACTGGAAGGTTCCCATTAGGTGGACCGGGAAGATCGGATGGAACTGGACTGTGAATCTGTCCATCTGATCCAGGAAGTCTAGGAATTGTTGAGGTCCCTCCTTGAGTCTGACCATTGACTCCAGGAGTTGTGTTACCATCAAAAATAGTACATCCCTTCTGCATATCCATCTCTCTGCAGGTGATGTACATAATATTTTAGAAGAAGTACAGGAATCAAACAGGATGCAAGCAACATGCACAGGTAGTTAGTGAATGGGTGAGTATATTAGGTGTAGAATGAGTGTAGTGTTAGGCCTAGTTGGTATGTTCTATATGAGTACTCAAAGTGTGTTAAGTATTAAGAGTGTTAGACTATGTGATGTATTCATATGGATACCTGAGAAGTAATAGGCATAGGTAAAGGTCTTGTAGGGTATTAGAGTGTCAGGATACTATAATACAAGGAAGTAGTTAAGTGCCTGTAATCTTAGGCATATATTTAGGCTATGTAAATATGGGTAAATATATAGATCTAGATATATATGATATATATTACCTTTGATCTTAGTTTTATAAATAGGTTATTGTGTATTCAATAGATATTATGTTAAGGTATTCATGAATTTGGGGTTTAAAAATAGGTATATCATACTCAAACCTAGGTTATGACCTAGAATATCTAGAATAGACCTAGTATTGACTTAGTATTAGCAGGTATCACTTCATAGACTAGCTAAATAGGTAATTATGAACCTAGAAATTAGGTAGTGACCTAGTTTAAATATATTGACCTAGTTTTAACCTAGAAATCTGGAACAAGCGTAGTTAAGCTTATTAATGATTCCAAATTATTTTTTTACATGAAAATTCATATATATGTCACTTGGAATCCATTTCAGACACAGTTTGATATTTTAGTACAGGACCACAAGCGAGTACATTCTCTGATAGTTTTTTTTATTTGATAATTACTATGATTCATGTCTTTAGTATTGTCTTACTTTATTTCTGACACAGTGGTACATGAACTAGTATTTATATTGGATCTTCAGTCATGAGATATTATTTTCGTGTTTAAACTTGTTCCTCATATTTTCGTATGGATATTTATTTTTATATTTTTGTATGGATATTGTTCCTCATATTTCTGTACGAATATTAGCCAATGTTTACCATGCTGACATTAGACTTTTCTTGAGATTCATATGTTGTGACGTGTCATGGTTGGATCCATCGTACTAGTTGGGGGTAGGAAAAGTTCTAGCTAGATATGTGATCAGAACCATAAACAATATTTAAAATAAAGTAGACAACATCTAATCAGACATTTTACGTATGATTGAGTTACTCAATTAAAGTAGACAACTATTCTTCCATGCCGATCACATATTATAACTAGTATTTTAAAATACTTTATATAGTTACAGGTCTAACCTATTCAGTTCATACCAGATGATTTATTTTGTCTTTTTCCTATTAATTACCGTTCTTTACCTTCCCTGCCATGACTATAATTTATTGTTAAACTCTTACCTTGCTATAATTTTTCCAGTTTTACTCTTCATCATGTATTTCATTACTATTTACTGTTTTATAGTCTTTATAGTTAATTAGAACTGCTATTTGGTTGTACTCGTTCCATCCTGACTAGATAACATTTTTAGGCAACTATTATCGAGGCTATGATCCGATGTTGCAAGAACAAACATAACTTACTTTACGCGATGTACTTGCCCATCATTTTTGAGCGTTTTGAGATTCCCATGGATGACTGTCACTTCTTAGCTGAGCCAGCCTATCTTCACAAAGCCCGTAGGACTGAACTACTTCCTCCTTCTCTTGCTGCTTCTCCTCCTGCTGAAGGTGACTTACCTGATGCACCTCCTGCACCTGCTCCACCTGCTACATTGGACTCTATCCATGACTTGATTTGGAAGCATTTTTGATTGAAATACGAGATGATCATAACTCGTTTCCATGAGTAGGATGTGATAAACACTCATTTTCACGATCAGGATTATCGTTCCACCATGGTTGCCAGTGCTACCTCCGATATATTGGCGGACATTCATTACACCCTTTCTTAGCATCCAGCCGGACTACTTCCACCAGCTCATGACCCCTCGTACTGGATATCGGCTTCATTATTCTTACATTCAGAGATATCTGGATCCTTTTGTAGCCTACTATGATCCAAACCAATCAACAGTTGATACTATGACTAGTTACGACCATTAGCCTGCTGTCGTGCTTATGGAGTTTTAGAGTTTTTACTACTTTTGATGCTCTAGTTTATTTTTGACTATGTATGCATTTTATTTTTCTAGTAGATTTCTATTTTCAACATTATGAGTTATAGTGATTTGTAGCTTTAGTTTTAGTTATTTGTGCTAAAAACTAAAAGCCCTATTATCTATATATTTTAGTTTCTCATTTCCAATCTTGCTTAATTTAGTTTGGTAAATTTTTATAGATAATGTAGTTCAAATCCTACTGTTGGTATATGGAAATCCTTTTTATGCTTAGTTCAAATGTTTAATACTAACTATTTCCTATTCTATTGCATTTAGAATGATTCAAGTGATAGTTAATTGGTATCAGTTAAAAGCACTTAACTTTCTTACATTAAAGCAAATAGATATCATGTCTAGTTCATTATGTTGTTTTTCTTTCAACTATCTGTATTTCGTATTGTATATTCGTTTCTCTCCATTATTTTTTGTGTCTTTGTCATCAATTTAGGGGGAGCTACTCCATTATGATAAATGACAAATGGGGATAAATTATACAAAAGACACATAAAGGAGAAAAGCCAATGCTTTCGATACTCTGAAGAATGATTAGTAAAAGTGAAGTGACGGGCGAAGGTAGAAGAGATATACCACTTTCTTTACTATGGGTACTATGGAAGAGGTCTTCCTTTCGTAAATGATTAGTACAAGTACTACGAGGGAGCGTGCTTAAGCTTCGTTCAGCTTCTTCTGCATCCTCGCATCGTATCGGAGTTACCGTATTGAGATTTGTATTTGTATGGTTTGTCAATTATCATAATAGGGAAGATTGTTGGCACAGTGTGGTCACAGTCTAACCTGATTCTGATAATCGACATAACCAGACTTAATACAAATGGACTGCTACAAAGTACAACGACACTACATCTACCGAAAGACACCTGCTACAGTCGTTTGCAGTTGCTTGGTCTTTTATTTTATTCTGTATTGTGTATTTTATTTGAGTCCAGGACTAATGTAAATTAAGTCGCACATGACGACTAGATGACACTCAAGTCCACTCAAATAAATCTACCTAAAATCTAGTCCAAACCCAACTCAAACTAGACCTTAACTTGCAAACTAGGTTCTGGAACAAGGGTGACAGAACTAGGCATGAGTTTATGCCGAACTCGAACCAAATTCAATCAGACCCAAATTTAGTTCCATGGTCTTCAGTTTATCCCATGATTTCAAGGTATAATGTTCGAATTTATGAACGTTAGGGCATCTGAACTCTGCCCGAACTCGGGCAAGAAAAATGCTATAAATAGAGACTAAATTTTACCATTTCAATTCACTCATTCACTCAATATCTTACTTTCAAACCTATTCTATTATGAGCTTTAAACCTTCATATTCCCAAGATCAACTTTTAGCCTTCTTGTGCCAAGTACGATCTCGATTAGAAGTCTGTTCGAGTTATAACAAGCTTGGAAATTCAAGTTTGCTTTCGCAAGTCAGAAGTCAGAGAGTCGTTCGGATCAAAGGTCGTGGTTATAAGAATTCAGCGAGTCCTTAGGATCAAAGCTTATGTTGTAAGAAGTCTGCAAGCCTTCGGATCAACGCTTGTGCTGTATGCTATTTCACAAATAGTGGATTAAATTTGAGCAAGAGTTCTCGGGACTGGACTAGTCCTCCACGAAAAAAACCATGATAAATTCTCGGTGTTTGATTTGATTTTTAAACTCCGTTTACTTTATCTTACTTATACTCTGATCTTAGTCTTACTCATTATAGCAGTTTTATAATGATAATTTCCTTACTTTAATTGGATTATTGTCACACATACTCTATTCATCCCGGGTCCCAAATAAATTGGCTTATTCAAAAAAAGCCTTGTTCTTTGGAAGATCTATCTCGTGTCTCTAGAGTGAATATAGTTTCCCCTTCAATGACGGTTCAAACATCATACTTTAATGCGGTGGCTGAAATATATGCGTCTTGTATGTAAAACTAAATATATGCTCATTAAATGCGCATAATCTCCTCTGCTTCGTAACCGTTTTGCCTTATAATCACTGCTTTGCCACATAGGTTTTAAAGAGAGAAAATTACAAGGTTTTGTATGCGCTTTCATGATAAGGCGCATAGGTCCTCGTCGTACAGTACCATGTGGCAGTGCTCTGCTGTAAAAGACAAAATATAATTATTATGCAGGTGTCAGCGATGATGTTTTATATGTAATTGTCATCTATACGCATTACGAAGCAGTACATCTTTTAATGTTATGCCATACTGGGATATGCAGTAAGGTCATATGCGTCCAAAGCTCACTGTCTATGACTAAGATGTCACATAACACCGAATATGACATGCAAATCATGTCGTATAGCCTTTTGTCTACTACCGAAGAATCACTGCCTTTGTCGGATAGCTTCTAGCTTCTCGAAGAATCATAGTCCTTGCCGTATAACATCTATGTGCTTAGCGGTTTAGAGAGTAATGAATTCTAACACATATGGTGAACTTTTGCCACATAGATGATGAGAGCATAGTCAATCACACGCATATGCCATTGAGCTGCTCGGCGCATAGCCCTTATGCAGCTATACTTTTTCCATGCTTCTACAAGACCCCTTCAAAGTTTTTGAAACATAAACAAGTTTGAAATACTTTGAAAGAAGCATGGGATCCTCTTGGCGCATAAGTCTTTGATGCATATTAACAACAGACTATTTTTCGCATAGTATTTTGGGCTCATAAAGCCTTTACTGACAGGATGTCAAATCCTTCTCGATATCTGAACGAACAAAAATCTTTTGATATCCTGAAGCGATGTTGGAACATGGGTGTGAGAATTGAGGCATAATTTATGTAACTAATTGTCGCATGTTACGCGAATCAAAGTATCGTATGAATGTGAATGCAACATTTGCACATATGAACCGCCGATGATGGCGCATAGGTTGAGCTTATAAGTATCGGGCTTAGAGGAGAGAGAAAGCTTTACCTGCTTTCAGTTTTGTTTAAATTTTTGAATTCTCTTTAGTTTTCATCCTCCTAATGTTTTTTGTTAATGCAAACATTTTACTAGAGGTAATATTGACATAGTAAAATATTGACTCATTAGGGAAAATGGATCGAAAAATTCTACTGGGGGAATTTTGAGTGGACTCGTTATCTATGGCGTACCTAAGATTAAGCAGATAAAATTTTTTAAAACACCAAACTCTATCAGAGGTAATATGGACATGATAGATATGGTTTGATAAACATATTATTTTCTTAGAGGTAGTATGGACGTGGGAAATTTCCCGAGTTATGATCACACTAGAAATTTTAATATATTTACTCAGAGGTAATATGGACATGGAAGAATGTATTATAAAACTCTGTGGGGAATAAAATTTTTATAGAAAAAT
Source organism: Iris macrosiphon (assembly GCA_036927795.1). Classification (NCBI taxonomy): domain Eukaryota; kingdom Viridiplantae; phylum Streptophyta; class Magnoliopsida; order Asparagales; family Iridaceae; genus Iris; species Iris macrosiphon. The sequence continues at coordinate 124,856,673 of JAYESA010000005.1, forward strand.
AATTTAGAGGTGATATAGACATGACTATTTTTGGATATAACAATCTCTGCTAAGGAGTTAATTATTTCTAATCCAGTTGGGGATTAAAAACATGATATCTCTAGGAAAAATTGACTCTAAAGATGAGCTCCGTAATGTCCCGCTCCGCGTCAGCATTATGTATCAGGTGAGTGGGCAGAACTTCGTTCTCTGATTCTTGCACGCCTTAATAATAATCTGAGTTTTTGCTTGCAATATTTTCATAAGAGAATGATAGAACCTGCCTTGCATGTTAATGAACGAACTCACCTAGCTTGTCTTTGAAACGATAAGTCTGCTAAACGAGAATCCTGAAACGCTTGCCTAGAGTGCATGAATATGTTCACTATCGTCTATGCTTCGAGAGAACCATATTGTGCCTGAATGTATTCAAGTGATAAGTCAGATTGCCCTGCAACAACGATAACTATTCTGATGGTTCATCTCATCTGCATACTAGAGTTTATTTGATAGTGTTCTATGCATTCGCATGCGGTCGGACAATGGCTTTTAATGGAGAGCTGAACTGCATGTGTCACGGCTGCTACCATGATAGTAAAAAGCAACCATGAGTCACAGCTGCCATTAGCATCAGATGAATGAGTCATTGGTATGCTGTACAACTAGATGCCGATCCTGAGATACTCGGGGACCGCCCTGCATATAGCTAAGTCATTGTATTGGCTTGGATAGATGGACTGCCCCTAAGATCGTGCATGTGTGTCTAGCGATGCATTGACCCTCGAGTCCCACGAGACACGCTGCGCACACCCTGAAGCATGAACGATTGCTTGTCTTGCTTATTGCATATGAAACTCTGTTTCCAAACATGTTTCCATACAATATAATATGACTCTGCTAGCGAACTGCATGAAACGAACCTAGGTAAAACTAGAAAGATCATTAGTAATATAATATTTTATAACATGATTACTTAATGCTGGGTTTTAGTGAATTCTTGCTTCTGTTCAGTTGTTTTATCTCACCTGTACTTGTATAAAGTGCTGACCCACCAACAGTTTAGTTGCTTGCAGGTACTGGATCGTCCGAGGGAACGATAGGCGTACCACAGTCCCTAAGACCCGGAATCCTGGTTTCAATTGTTGCCCCGAGATGCTATCGTATAAGGGGGCATAATGTATGGAACGAACGAATGCCTTTGTACAAATGAACCCAAGTTGCCTCGATTGTCCCGAATACTCAGTTGGCTAAATGCATTGCATTGCAACAAGTCCCTTTCCGCTGCTTACTCGATTGATGCGATGATAGCCAACTATCAACTTAAACGATTGGCCTTGTACGGGCGTAACCCCAGGCTCGTACGACATCACGTCCCCGATACACTCGTGCTGGCCACACAACGTCCCTTCCTTCCTCGCAACCCGCGGGACGGGCGCGGTGATTCGCGTTCGGCGTGCCGAGGCGCGGTGATTTGTGCCCGGTTCGATAATTTTGGCTACACGGGGGCGGGCAAGGCGGAGCGGCGGCCCGGGCGGGTCCGGGGCATGACAAGCTCACCCTACTTAGGAGGAGTAAAGAAGACAGTTCAGAGGTAAGACAGACATGAACTATTTTTGGGAATATCTCTCCTAGCTGAGGAAGAAATATTCACTGATAAACTATTTCTAGTCCAACTAGGATGAGAAATAAGACATCCTTAGAGCGACTGAGATCTAAGAATAAGTTTACTTGCTGGAGGAAATTTATTTTACGATCTCAACGAAAACGTTTTGTAGGATCTGAGGACTATTCCACTAGGAAACTTTAGAGGATCTATTATCTATTGCGTATTCAAGACTCTTGAATATAGATAATAACTTGAGATAAATAATGTTTCCATGGGGAACTTTACTGATTCTTCTTGGGGGGTATTACTAATGTTGGCCCATTGGTCATGGACGGACCTTATTTCGATAATCGTCTAAACTTAAGACTTGATATAACCAACAAACCGATGAGTCAGGCGAACTGCTGCTACATCTACAGATTCAGAGATGGGTACTGCAACTTTATTACTTGTCAATGTAATTTTTCTATTTATTGAGTATAGGAAAAATATGTAAATCGAGTCACGCTTGGCATTTAGAGGCTACAAAATTTTCAATCCAGATTATTTTAGCCAAAATATTTCAAGTTTTGAAAATAAACCATCCTTATTTAAAAACCAAGCTAGCCCAAACCAACTAAACACCATTCAATTCTGACCTGTTTTTGAACCTTCGAACTCGACACAAATTCGGTGCGAGTTCGGACCAAACTCGGTTCCCAGAACCAGTAAATCCTTGTAACTAGTTATTCTTGCTGACTCGGCTCTATCGTTCAAAAATCTGAACGTTTGCCATATGAATTCACCCCAAATCCGATTTACAAATTACTACAAATAGAGAAAGAATTCACCATTCCTATTAACTCAACCCACTTTCATTCTCTTCTTTATTTCACTCAGTATAATTCAAGAGCTTTTTTACTTTTTAATCCCAAGTTATTTACAACTCCTATGTCTTAAGTGCCAATGCGCTTTTGATTATAAGTTTTCAAGAGTTGTAAAAGGGCTTGTCAAGAAGTTCAACACTTCAACTAAAAGTATTGGAGCCCTTCGGATCAAAGCTCGTGTCTGTACGAAGTTGCAAGCCTTTGGATCGAAACTTGTGTTTCACTTGATAGTGGATTTCAACTCCGAGCTAGAGTTCTCGGGACTGGACTAGTCCTCTCAGAGGAAAACTAGTATACATTATTGTTTTACGACTGCTGCTCTATCTCTCTCTCTTTCTCCTTACTGTTATTTTACACTTATATTGATAGCTAACTGTGTTAACATTTTTATTGGGTAATTTTATTTTGCTGCATATACACGTACTCTATTCACCCTCCTCTAGACGTGGTTATTCGATCCTATAATTGGTATTAGAGTATGTTATATTATACTTGTGCTTAGACTATACACTCTAGAATATATATGGCTAACATAAAATCTATCTACACAAGAGAGGGCCAATCCACGAATAGACCCCCACTATTTATGGAACCAATTACACTTTTTGGAAGACACATATGAGCTTTTACTTAAAATTACTTGATTTTGATTTATGGTCAATTGTTATTTATGGCTACAAAAAGCCACCAAGAATTGTTGTAGATGGTGCACTTGTAGATAAGTCACATGATAAGTACACTAATCATGAGAAGAAGCAAGTTAGTTTAGATGCTCGTGCTATTAATGCTCTATTTTGTGCTGTAGATATGACATAATTCAACAGGGTATCAACTTGCACGATGTCATATAAAGTATGGAAGCTACTTAAAGTCACACACGAGGGACGTCACAAGTTAAAGAATCAAAGATTAGTCGGCTTACACAAGATTATAAAGCCTTCAAGATGAAGCCCAACGAGACCATCACACAAACGTTCACTAGTTTTCTTGACATTGTAGATCCTTTGTCATCTCTTGGTAGAAAATACAACAACTACAAGAAGATTCGCAAAGTTCTTCAGGGACTCACCAAGAACTGGAACCCCAAGTCTACAACAATCATTGAAGGGAACAATCTCACCACAATGTCACTAGAGACACTCATGGGCAAACTGATGACACATGAGCTGGACCTCCAAGACTTCGAAGAGTCAACACCAAAGGAGAAGATGATTGCACTTAAAGTGCAACACAAGAAGATCGTTGATGAAGACTCCGAAGATGACGACTCTGACAGTGAAGAAAAAGCTCTTATGGTCAGAAAAGTCAAAAATTTCTTAAAGTTCAACAAAAGAAGCAAAGACTACAACAATGATGATGAAGAGCAAATCTGCTATGGATGCAAGAAGAAGGTGTCACGCCCCAGTCCAAAAATACGTAGGACTAGGACATGTAAGCATGCCAGCCGCATGTATATGGCAACTCCAATATATGAAAACCATAACACATGCGTACGCTGTATTATAAACAATAATTCACAAGTGGTAGAAATTATCACAAGTCACAGGGCATAATTAAATCTCATCCACAGAAATCATAAATAAATAAATAACCAATAACTATGTAACTAAAACTCAATATGAAGTATCAAAGGATGATAGTCGGGTGGAAACAAATCCACTACCAAACTAGAATATAAAATAAACAAAACAATATAAGTACATCAACTAACAATCAATAAGACTCGAAGAGAAGACCTCCTCGAAATATAAGTAGCAAGTCCGGACCTGTACTCCTGCTAAGTCATGAACATCTACACCTGGAAAGAGACCAGGTCCTCAGAGGGACATAACAAGATACATAGAAGCATACCAATAAAGTACTAAAAATAAACATCCAATGGGTCGCCTAACCATCTATCTGAATGCAGTTTGAGAACAACTTTCCAACGCGTGGGCTATCTGGCCAAAATGGGGTTGGCATGATTCTCTTGAAGATTCAGGGGCCTAAAAAGCATGTTGTCTTTTGAACGACAGAGGCCGCCAGTTAATATAGGGGTCATCACGACCACGCATCTCCGGCGGAGCGTACGGGTTACATAAAAAGAAAAGTACAAAAAAGCCCAAACGCCTTACTTGTTGTTCTCCCTACCTCATGCTCTAAGCATGTCATATCCATGACAAGATAATACCTCTAATAACTGCCAGGTCTTCTAACATACAAAGTTTCTATCAGCAGTTATTCCCTATCGTACGTCCCATACGTACCGGAGGCCAAACCCGGCATGCAAGTCCGTGATCTATATGAGACTCACACTCGTGTAACAGATGTGTCATGGCCAATAAAACCTAATGATGCCTCATGATAATGGGGTGGTATCATAAACTAGGTCAACATTCATATACATAATAAAATAGAATAAGACGACACCGTCGTTGCACCCAAGTTTCCTTGGACGCACAGTTTATATAGCAGTTAAAATATATGAACAAAATAACAAAAATAAAATGCATGCATCATATAGAATATATTATAATACAATGGCAAGGTATACTTGCCTGACAAGAAAGCTGCGTAGTACCAATAGCCTGCTCTAGAAGTCGCACAGAACAATCCAATAGTCCTATATACATATAATATAACATAATACAACATCAGCCATTACTCTAGCACATACACAACCATAATTACACTGGACTCAGAGGGTACGCTAGGGGTGACACTAGTCAACTAACAGGGTCAACTGTGCGTCTAATTACGCGGGTGTCCTATATTAAATGCTGTATCAAAATCAGACAGTCAACTAACATGTGTCTAAGCCAGTACGTTAATGTACACAAGGCGGTCAACTTACAATCCTCAGGGTCACATGGTCAATATGGGATATCCGTAATTATACTAGGGTCATGTAGTATATATATACATATGTCATAACTATTACTAGCATATAATTACTTATATAATACATCTATATTTATATATATATATATATATATTAATTTAATTATAATATGCGTACGTGTACGCATACAAGTCATTGGGTTCAGCGATACGGTCTGAAATCAACCAACTAACTAAACTGAACCAATATGTTAACCTAGCTGTTATTCACACAAGCACACATAAAATGAAAGGAGATGGACTGGTTCGAACCTCGGGGTTAGCGTGCACGGGATTGAGGATCGAGGGTGACTGCTGTAGGTTTTCTTCGGTAAGGGTGAAGGGTCCATGATGACTACGATGATGTCGATGTTGATGATGATGACGAGGGTGATGATGATTAGGATGATAATGGTGATGATTATGATAATGATTGTGATGATGATTATGATGATGATAAAGATTATGATGATAATGATTAATGGTTATGATAATGATTAGATGATGATGAGGATGATTAGGTGATGATAATGGTGATTAGGGTGATGATGGTGATTAGATGATGATGAGGATGATTAGGTAATGATAATGATGAAGGTGATTAATGATGATGTTGAGGGTTATGATGGGGATGACCGGAGTCGGAGGTCAGTCGAGGAGAAGGACAGAAAAGAGTAGTAGGTCAGGGAGGAGTGGTCATGCAGGTGCTGGCGAGTGGCAGAGGTCTCAGGCAAGAGGGAGTCGAGGACACGGAGGAGATGGGGTGGTGATGGTGGTAATGGTGGTGTTGGCCACGGTGGCTCGGCTGGAAAGATGATAATTAGGGGAGTCATCGAGGAAGAAGGTGACGGCTGCTGTTCGGGATGGAGATGGTTGAGGGAGGAGATGAAGTCGGTCGTGGTGGTGTTCAGACGACGGAGTAGGCCGAGGGTCGATTGGGGAAGAGAGGAGATGAAGTCGAAGGAAGAATGGAGGTGAAGAGGAGGTCGAGATAGCGGTGAGCAGTGTTAATGGTGATGGACTTTGGAGATATAGGCGGGATGGCTGTGATCGGGCTCGGCTTCAGGCGAGGAGTGGTGGTGATCACGGTCGGGATCCTGTCGAGTTTGGCAGCTCGGGAGGAAGTCGGCAGGTGGTTGAAGGAAGAGAAGTCTGGGAACCATGGAGATGGCCAGGCCAGGCGGAGGAAGAATGGGGTTACTATGTCGACGTCCGACGGAGGTCAGGCAAAGGTCAGGCGACTGGCTCGGCTCCAGTCGTGGGCTCCGACGAGAGGAAGAGGATGATGAATAGTAAAGGGGAGGGGTGTAGTCGGCTGAAATAGGTTTAGGTATTATAGAAAAGGAAAAGGAAAAGGAAAAGGAAAGGAAAAAAATGTATTTATATATGTAAGGAATAGGGTTGAGGGTTGGTCTAGGGAATTGGGCTTGGTCAACATCCTTGGGATGGGCTTGGCTTCACATGGGGATATTTGGAGGGCTAGGATTGCATGGTTTGAAATGCATGGCTAGGATTAGATGAGGGGGTGATGTTGTGTGTTGCACATCCAAAAATCATGGGAAAAATTCATATAACCAAATAATGAAGAGAAAATGGGTTTCTTCATGTATTGTGTCCAATGGTATGGATACCTTAATGCGCTTTTGCAATAAAGTCCCCAACAATTAGAAAATTGTACAAAGATGGAAATTGGATTAAATTAATTAAAATTAATGCACAAGGTGTTCTTGAATTAATTAAAAGTATGTGGGGCTAAAATTAGTTGGGACACAAGTATCATAGATGTAGAGGACTCAGAATAGAATATTATCATAAATTGGGTTGCGCAAAATGGGTCAAGATTGTGTCTCCAATTTTGATTGGAACGCACAAGGATACAAAGTTGAATTTATTTAGAATTAAATATAAACATCTGCGACGAATATTGTGCGACTAAAATATAGCACAAGAGAGCATAATTATAAGTTACACAAGATCAGAATCGAAGGCGGCCATCTCTAGGGCAAGGGTGTAAAATTTGTAGGAAGGCAATGGATACTGTAGTGCTCCAATTATCGAAGCAACCGTAATGTGCGCTAAGTGATATAAATATTATAAATCCTCTAAAACACAGTGTTCTATTCCTAATTAGATTCAAACTAGCCATAGTCTCTCTATTTAAGCCAAGTAGGCCTAATTTTGGGTGAGGGGGTTTACAATCTACCCAACTTAAAATAATTTTATCCTCGAAATTAAAATAAGGCATAATTCTCTAAATCATTCACATTCGTATATAAGACAAGTCAATCGTGATCTCTTCCAAAATTTTAAATAATAGAATCTATTCAAACCCATCGCACTTACTTCAAATTTGAAATAACTATTATTTAAATTAAAATTCAACCTATCGTAGTCTCTTCTCGATTTTTAAATTATCAACATCCAAATTTAAGTTAAATTCATATACCATCTTCAAGATTTAAATAAAATATCATAATTTCCAACTATCATAATCTCCTTTAGAAAATAATTCTAATCAAATATTATTCCTATTTTTAACTTATGAATTTTTGTACTCTTCAAAATTTTAATTTCAATTTATATCCTCAATATTTCCAATAGGTGATCCAACAATCAAATTTTTAACCTTTAACTCAAATCATCAAATTATAAATTTTTTAAATCTAATTCACCAATTGTTCAAGTCTAAGATTCTGTATTGATCCTCAAAATTTAAATGGATGATTCAACCTTCAATACTCAAAATTTAAATCATATGCTCAAGTATAAATATTCGGTCCGCAATATCAAGATATCAAAATTTATTAAATCCTCTTTCTCTTAATCATTCTTCTAAAAATTCTCAAAAATTATAATGACTTGAATCTCTCAATCTAATCTTACTTGATCACAATCTAAAAGAAATTCACCTCAAGTTGACAATGCAACTTCTACCCAACTTAGAATTTACCCATCTATGACATAAGACTATACATTTAAGAAAGATATTTCTCAAATTATTTAATCAGGTTATTCAATCCTTAAAACTTTAACACCAAATATATCACATATGATATGCCCTTAATTATAAAAGATAGTCACCAAATAATGCGGTTGGCCTATTGGGTATATCTAGTACTCTCTGTGTATCAAATTTATACCAAGCATGAGGTTTCGTCTTTTCGCAATAAGGGAAGATGAAAAACAATAATAAAGAGTTCAAGGGGGAGGTAATAGAATAGAAGTATGGGGATCAAGGCGTTTAAGGAATTCAAAAGGAATTGTCAAGGCAGTAGTGGATTAAAATCCTATTTTGGTAAAATTCCTATTCATATGCTCATATCAGTACAGTTATGTACCTGATATGATATGCTCGAAGGTGTCTAAGGGCAAGTATATTTGTCTACTAGTCAACTATATATCTCAATCCACGTAAAGTAGTCATGCGAAGAGCGAATAAAGCGCACTAAGGTTAGCTAAACCATAATACACTGATTCTGATTTTTAACAATGTATTAGTGTGGCCCCCCAATAATACATATGTCATGAACAAGCTCGATAAACGAGTAAGCTTGCAAAACTAGGCTATAATAGCAACATAAGTCGGGGTAGTTCAGAAAATATAAGTACGCAAGATTATGATGAGAGAAGTTACAAAATAATTTAAGTTTACTAAGAAGATGAGACTCATCCGGTGTTGTGCCTCTACAATTTCCATACTAACTCCTTGTCTAAGTCTTTAGTCGACCACATGTAAGAACCCTAATTCTAAAAATCGTATTTCTCTATTATTTATTAAGTTATGTAATTTATTATTTATAGTAGTTATGAGCTAAATAGAGAAACTAGAAATTTTCTATTGGATCAAACCCAAAACCGTAAACCATTAACCACCCTTCCCACGTAAAGTAAGGAGTTAATCAGCAGCAGCTCATCACCCCGCGTATATTTCACCGCGCGTAAATATCAGCAGCCGTAGTAGCAAAACCGAATTTTTACTCCCAATTCCAAGCATAAACCTCACCACCCGCCTAATTCCTTTCTCTACGTGAAAAACTAACCTAAGCGTAAACCTCACCACACGCCTAAAATCTGATCCGCGCATAAAATAGAACTCCACTGCTTAAATTCCTACACCGTGCGTAAAACAAACATCACCGTCTCATTTCCACCGCCTCATTACCTGTTATTACTAAACAACCCTCAGCCGAATTCTAAACCAAGGAAAAGAAAACAACAGCAACAGTAATTCCTTAAATATTAAGTAACTTCCACCGCCCCTTATCACTATATATGTGTGTTATTACAAACTCTTTCAAACCCTAAACCCCACTTCTTCTTACAATGAACTAAAATACTGTGCTGAACGTTGCACTCTACAGAACTTTGCTCGGCAAGTATACCTTGCTATTGTACTGTTATTTACATTCCAGTTGATACATGCATATTTAATTCTGCTTATATAGATGTTCATTTATGTAGATTTGGACCTATTTTATGAGACCACCCCAGGATTATAGAGCATCATTAGATTCATTGGCTGTGACACAGTTGTTACACAAGTTGTGAGTCTTATATAGATCACAGACTGCGTGACAGGTCTGGCCTCCTATACGTATTGGCCGTACGTTAGGGATGACTGCTGATAGAAACTTTGTATGCTAGTAGACCTGGCAGTTATTTAGAGGTTTTATCGTGTCATGGATATGGCATGCTTAGAGCATGGGGTGGGGAGAACAACAAGTAAGGCGTTTGGGCTCCTTTACACTTTCCCTAGTTCACACGGATTCTCCGCTGGAGAAACGGGTGGTTGTGATCCTATATATATTGCAGGCGGCCTTTGCCGTTCAAAAGACGGTACGCTTGTAGGCCCCTGATTCTCCGAGAGAATCATGCCAATCCCATTATGGCCAGATAGCCCACGCGTTGGAAAAGTTGTTCTCAAATTGCATTCACTTAGATGGTTAGGCGACCCATTGGATGTTTATATTTCAGTACTTATTGGCATGTTATTATGTATCTTGTTACGTCCCTCTGAGGACCTGGTCCCTTTCCAGATATGGACGAGCAGGAGTACCCACAGGAGTACGGACCTGGACCTGACTCTACATACCAGACTGAGGAGGTCTTACCCTCAGAGTGCTATGACTTGTTTCCACTGTTTAGAGATTTTGTTACTACTTCAGTATAGTCGTTTTATAGTGGATTTGTTTTCACCCGACTATCAGACTTGATACTTATCTTGGATATTCATTTGTTATTCAGCTCTTTGTTCCTATTTATTATTTGTGCTGTGGATGAGATATAGATTGTGTGTGACTTGTTGTGACAGTATATTACCACTGGTGGATTGCATATTCATTTACAGTGTACGTGTGTATATGATTTCCATATATTGGAGTTCGTATACATACGGCTGGGCGTGTTACGTATTCCTAGTCCTACGTAATTTGGGACTGGGGTGTGACATGTTTTTAGTGGTGGCCCATGCAGGTCTACGAATATATTGTCTTGGTTATGTAACTGTACCAAACAAGCCTGCGTATAGGAATAGAGTATAAGGATCTCATCCACACTTGACTGAAACCTCATTCTTCCTTAAGTTTTACGCCAGGAACCCTTTACGCTGAGACAAGGGACCTCTATTTTTTTTAACCAATTTGTTGGCATAAAAGCCAAAACTATGTAGAATATTGTCTACTTTACGCTGGAGTTATGACAACTGCTAAACTACGTTTCTTTAGTCTTCTCAATCTATATGTGTCACTACCACATTCTGAAACAGGGGTATTTTTGAATTTTTACAATATTTAATATTACTGTTATTTATAATTAATTAATTGCATAATAATATATTTGATTTAAATAGTTATTATGTGTGATGTGTAAATAATTATAGTATTAGATGCAGTGTTAATTATTTTATTTAGCTAGCAGACTGACCTAGAAGCCAGTAGATAGCACCTGCCCGAATTATGAAATTTTGAGGTTAATTGTTTTATTTTAGAATTAATTTATTGGAGTTTGTAATTAATTACTGTATTTTATTTAATATTTTGCGCATTGCCTTTGCTTCGATATTTGGAGCACTATCCAGACTTTTGTCTTCCAACAAAATTCACAATCTTGCCCTAGACATGCCCGCCTTCAATTCTGCTATTTTTGTAACCCATAATTTTGCTCCCTGTGCATTATTTCTGGCCGCACAAAAGTCGTCGCGGACGTTATTTTTAAATTCCTATTTTTGTATCGTTGTGCGTTCCAATCGAAAATTGGAGGCCATCTTGACCTATTTTTTCGTGCGACCCAAATTAGGGTAATATTCTGTTCTGAGTCTTCTTCAATATTGGTATTGATGACTTGACCTGATTTTGGCCCCAGGTACTCCTAATTAATTGTTGAACACAACTTGCATTTATTTCTATTTAATTTGAGGATACCATTTTATCTGATTTTAAAATTCCTAATTAATTCCAGTGCCCTTCAAATTCAGCCCGTACCAGTCTTACAGCACCCCCTGACCCTACAAAATACCGGACCCCGAATCGCCGCCCAATTTTCGTCATTTCATGTGTTTGTGCAATTTCTCGAATTTAAGGGGCTAAGTTGCAATTATTCAATTGTAAGTGCCAACACCTAATTAATTTAATCAATGAGGGAACTCAATTTATTTTTAATTAAACTCTCACCCTCAAATCCCCATGAATTATTTCCTCTTGACAAATCTAGACCACTCATTTAGAGGGTCAAATCCTCACCCTACATCACACCCTCTCTCTCCCTATTTAATGACTTGTACTCTCAAACCCTAATCCCAAGAAACCTAGAAATCACCACCACCTCACTAGCCTCCAAAATTCCCCAAGCCTCCCTCTCTCCTACGTTGCAAATTCTCCTTCTTCTTCTTCTCTTCTTCTTTCCTTTCTTCTTCTTATTCCTTCTTCTTCCTTTCTCTTTCATTTAATTTGAATTATATAGGGGGGGAATACTGTTCACTCTCTCTCCCCCCCACTGTTCAGTCGGTCCGGCGGCTCCCCTGTACTCCGGCGCCGAGTCCCCATCCCGCGGCTGCTCCTCCCTCTCCTCCTTCAAATATCCACCACCACCATCGTCCACAACTCCTCCGGCCTCCCATCGGTTCAGCCGACTCCGGCCGGCGCTACACCCGATCCCGGCGAGCGGCCCTCCCCCTCTGCGAACTCCTCCGGCAAGCGGCCGACTCCACCACCACCAACAGCGGGTCCGGCGGCCCCACTGAACCCGCTGGCAGCAGCCCCGCGTTCGAGCCCTTGCCGCTGCTGTTCTTCTCCGTTCTCCGGTACTGTACAGATCCGGCGGCCTGTAGTAGTTTCCGCCGGCTGCTCCTGCTGCTCGGCACATCCCTCCGGCGCCGGCGCTTTACTCTTCCTCCTCCCTGCTGTGAATCACCACCATCATCTACACCATTACCTCTACCATCTTCCAGCCGATCCTCCGGCGGCCCACATTACTCCGGCGGCGGTCCGGCCGTACTCCGGCCAGTTCCCATCCCAGTGAGTATTCCTCTCCCCTTCTTTCTCTTTATATATATATATATATATATATATATATATATATATATATGTATATATACATATGTATATCCATGGTTACATATATATTTAATATGTATAAATATACATGTATGTATATATCTAATAGATATGTATATTAATGTGCATATAGTATTATTTTATTAAATTGTTTAATTAGTATAAATATAATATTGGTATATATATATATATATTTGTATATGCTATATATATATATTTAAATAGAAATGGGAATAAATATATATGTATATTTTGTAAATGTATGTAGAGTATTTTTAATTAATACTTTAAATATTTGAATACGTATTAGTATATATTTAAATTGTATATATAATAATTAGTATATGCTTTAATTAAATTTGTATGTATAATTAATGTAAAGTATTATATATGTGGTAATTAGTATATTTAATAAATTACTTTATTAATCTCTGATTAATATGAGCAGTAGGTAATTAAATCAATTCTATAAATAAGTTTGGCATAAATATATATATATATATATTTTGTATATAGATATATATACTTGATATAATTTCATATATATTGTACATGTATGTTATTTATGAATAAAGTGTTTAAATACATGTACTATCATGGTATATATATATTTTGCATATGTGGTGATTTTGGTGCAAGTATGTATACAGTATAATTATTATTTTGGTATACAAATACATATGTGTATATGTATTTGTATGGGTATACTTATTAAAACGTAATTTGGTATTCGTATTTAATAAAAACGTAATTTGGTATAAATGAACAAATATGTAAATGACCGTATTTTGGTATCAATGTATATATGTAGAGTTATATTTTCATATTGGTATACATTTTGCATAAAACCTTAGCATATTTTTAATATATATACATATATATATAATTGTATTTAATTTGAGATGTTGTATATACATACAGGTATTAGTTTTGTTTAAAGTGTATATATTTTACTTATATCTATTATTGTAATTAAGGAATATTAGTATATGTATAGTTGGCCTATCTAGTAGATGACCCTACCGTACCTAGCGTAGCCCTAAGGCCAGTGTATTTTTATTGATAGGATAGCTCCTGATACAAATGTCATATTGTGATGTGTTATAGGACTGTTGGTTTACCAGGGGATACTCTGGAACAGGACATCCATAAATACCAGCTAAGGACCGAGGCAAGTACATTCTCTGATAATTTCCAATTCTTGATAATTGCTATAAGTTCAATGATCTTGAAATGTTACAACTGAATCTTGACACTGTGCTACACGGACTAGTATAGCTTGGATCTGCAGTCATGAGATGTTACCTTAATTATCGTATTGACATTGTACACGACATGTATATTTAGAAACCGTACATGATAGACTTTACTTGCTCGTGTATCGTGACGTGTCATGGTTGGATCCACAGTACTAGTTGGGGGCGGGGAAGTAGTTAGTAAGAAATGTGATCATAACCTCTTATTGTAGTATAAAAACTGTAAGTGTTAATCATGCTCTTCACCCATGATTAGCCAGGCCTTATAGCAACCGTACATGTTCCCAAGCCGATCACATTTCGAAACTACTATTTCAAACACTTAGAATAGTTACAGTTCTCTATATTTTCATATACTACATCACCCGTATATGATACTGTTCCTTGTTCTTTTATTTCCATACATGCACTGACTATATCATAATTGCCTATCTCTTTACATTGCCTGTCTCTCTTAAACTGTCATTACATTTATTCCATTGTCTTCTCAGTAGCTAGCATAACATGATTCATTGTATTATATACATTATCAATTAATGGAACTGTTATTTGAGATTGTGCTTTGCTCCTTCCTGACTGGAAACATTTTTCCAGACTATGCCTTAGAGGACCACTGTCCGACACTTATGGTGAGTAGCTGCAGACTTGGTAGTTATCTGTGATTCTGGAAGGTCTAGACGACATTATTATTCATAGTTAGTTCTTTTAACAGTCTATTGGTACCGGATTTGTCTCCGGCATTTTGATGATTCTTGGATATTGTTAAGTTAAAGTTATTTCTTGTGGACTTGTGTTGAGTTAAATTTTAGTTTTATTATTCGAAATCTTATCGTGCTGTAATCCTGTGATTGAGTATATGTTCATCTATTTGTGTTATCCGTGCCTCCTAATGGAGATTGGATGCTTACGTGACATTCGTTAGATAGTATCAATACCTAGACAGCGTTCTACCGCCGATGCTGCGGCGTAGGCTGGACGTACCCACGCACTCGTGCCCCTAAACCGGGTGCGGGTCGTGACACGTTTTTAGTGGTGGCCCATGCAGGTCAGACTTCGCGAGTTGTGCGATGTCGTAGTAGTGTGGCATCTTTGTTACACTATTACGTGCCTGCTATAGGACATAGGACCTAGGATACTAGGATGATAGAGGATACTCAATCACAAATTATTTGAGAGATTCCTCGGACGACCCTTGAGAATCTCATTATAAATTCCAATTTAAACCCTTCCTCCTTGTTTTCGTCCGTCCTCACTTTTGGATATTGAGTTTAGTTCTTGTTGACCAGTCGTTAACTTTAATTCTTGGTATCATTGTGGAGTTTTGATTTCATATCAAGGTGAATTTTACGGGCTAAAATTTACGGTATCATCTGATGACGTATATTGATGAGGACAGTGAGAAAGGTAAAACGTCTACTTTGATTATGGAACCTAGAATTTATCGCAGCCATATTAGCTGTCGTGACGAGAACGTAGGAACCTAACTTGGATGTACATACTTTAGTTATGAGATTTAGAGTTTCTCGCAGCCATACCGGTTGGCGTGGCGAGGATTCTAGATGACATGATTATAGAGTTGCATACCTTAGTTACGGAACCTGTCGTTATCGCCTCTATGCTTACTGGCGTGGCGAGGAATTCTGTGTGTCATGATTTCTGGCAGACGTGTATGATTATCAGGTTGTATCTTAGATTGGTCCTTAAAATATCATCTCAAGACTTATCTATTTTGTTATTTCAGGACTTTGTTCCATCGCTTCTTTTCTTTACTAGCAGTAAGGATACCTTCCGTCCTTGATCCAATTCCTTTTGAGCTTATTCCTTGTTAGTATGATAATTAGTGACTTGCAATTTTGGTTGTGTCTTGTATTAGTTGACTAAGTGTTGCCTGTGAATTGTAAGTGTTTCCTAGTTGGACATATGAGCATTAGGCATTAATCTAGAGATACCCATAGCATAGTACCTTGTAGCAATAGTTCTATGATAGGTGTTATTATAATTAGTATTGGTATTATAGAAAGTGCAAGTGATAGTGATTTATAATAAGTTTGACGAGTTAATCTAAGGATGAAGCTAGTGTTACCATACCAATAGCGCTAGTGATTCTATATCAAATATTGTTGAGCAAGGTGCAAATGACAGTAAGTACTTCGTGTGATGACAAACAGATTGGGGTATTAAGTAATATAGATAGAAAATCATTGAAGAAAATATGCGAGATGATAATTTGGATTATTGGAAATGATAGTGCAAATAATTCGGACAGTACAATTTTCGTACACAGTTGAGGTTGTAAATAATTAGTGTATTAGAGTGCACCTTGAGTATTAGAGACTGTGAGTAGTATATGTATACTTGTGGATTAAATTTATAATTTGTAGAGTGGAAATAAATTTCAATTTTTAAAGAATTTTGAGGAGATGAGATTTTATGTTATTAAATTTTGAGTATTCGAATTCAATTCAATAAACATAGTCAAGGCTATAAGGATTTTAAAGGTGATTAAAGTTTTTGATATTGAGTATCTGATTTTGAGGAGTGTATGCAATTATTTTTAAGTTGATCGAGAAGTTAAACCTTGACGATTATTTCGAGGATTAACTTTATGGTAGATAAGAGATGAATATTAATATATGAGTAGATGATATACATGTGTAAGGATCTGATGACTTGAGTATGATTGAAATCTCACTGCCAACTGACTTGGGTGTCAATCTAGGGTGGTAGTAAAGTGTGGTATCTAAAGAGATAGAGGTATCAAACTTTCCATGCATCATTTGACCTATGATTATGTTAGAAGATATTGCAAGTATATATTAGCAGGTTCTTTCTTTTCTTTCTTCATGTTCTTTTGTCTTCTGATTGATTGATACCTTAGTACCATAGTTGCATGCATGATTCTTGTTATAATGTAGTTAGTAGTACCCCTGATACAGAGACTGCAATACCCTGACAAAAGACACCATGATCATACATATTTCCTTTAGGTTGCATGTTGTATGGGTGTAGGAGAATTCTCTTAGACTTTGATTGTTGAGGATTTAACTGTAATAAAGATTAACGAAGAGGTTATGACTTGACAAAGAGAGACAAGGTGCCAAAATTTTTGAGGAAAAATATTAAATTAAATAAAGAGTTGGGAATTTGATATGGCGTAATTGAAGTTTTGTTAAATCATTGATTTTTAGAAAATTATGAAATGATTGAATTTATCATTGAATTTGAGGAATTTAAGAAGGCCATCGATATATTGTTGGACTGCAAGTTGAGAACTTATATTTTGAATATTGTATTGAAGGTTCCATAAGTATTACATCGTTGCATATTATGAAAAAAAAAAAAAAAAAAAAAATCGAGGGATAAAGAACACAAATGGATTAGTGTTAAATTCAAATTTGGGACGAGATTCAATTTTTAAAATATGCACTGATTGGATTTCAATTAGAGGATTGAATATTAAATTCTTGCATTTCGTTATTAACTTAAAATTTGGAGGATATTGTGATAAGAATGTGATTTGATTATTTTTGAAGATTTTTAGGGATATGATGATTATAGAATTTTTGAAAGAATTTATTGGGAAATAACAATATGGAGTAGTTCATGATTATACGATTTAAGGAATTTAATTTTGATGGTAGTAAATACATAAATAAAACAATCGAGGATTTAAAAATTTGAGGATAATTATTGATTTAAATAAATGGTTAAGAAATTAACATGGCATAATTGGTGGTTTATTAATTCCAGGAAAGATTTTGACATGTTTAAGTTGGTTATTAATTTAGAAATTTGGGAGATTTATCAATGTATTTATTTAATTGCGAGTTATGAATTTTGAACTTTATAATTGGATATAACAATTGGAGAATCCTTAAACATCATATTGTTGAGTTTTAAGGAGTGGATATTAAATTCTGCGTATCGAATTAGTAGCTAAAAACTTTCAGGAAATTTTTGATAAAAAGGGACTTGATTCTATGTCGAGGATTTTACAGGGATACAAATAATTTCAGATTTTTGAAATTGTGAAAAGACCTTGTGGATTAGTCGTGGTTGATGAATTTAATTGAGGGAATAATAATGTGTATGATTAAAGGCTAATATGAGAATTTTAAAATTTCGAGGACGAAATTCTTTTAAGGTGGGTAGACTTGTCACTACCACATTCTGAAACAGGGGTATTTTTGAATTTTTACAATATTTAATATTACTGTTATTTATAATTAATTAATTGCATAATAATATATTTGATTTAAATAGTTATTATGTGTGATGTGTAAATAATTATAGTATTAGATGCAGTGTTAATTATTTTATTTAGCTAGCAGACTGACCTAGAAGCCAGTAGATAGCACCTGCCCGAATTATGAAATTTTGAGGTTAATTGTTTTATTTTAGAATTAATTTATTGGAGTTTGTAATTAATTACTGTATTTTATTTAATATTTTGCGCATTGCCTTTGCTTCGATATTTGGAGCACTATCCAGACTTTTGTCTTCCAACAAAATTCACAATCTTGCCCTAGACATGCCCGCCTTCAATTCTGCTATTTTTGTAACCCATAATTTTGCTCCCTGTGCATTATTTCTGGCCGCACAAAAGTCGTCGCGGACGTTATTTTTAAATTCCTATTTTTGTATCGTTGTGCGTTCCAATCGAAAATTGGAGGCCATCTTGACCTATTTTTTCGTGCGACCCAAATTAGGGTAATATTCTGTTCTGAGTCTTCTTCAATATTGGTATTGATGACTTGACCTGATTTTGGCCCCAGGTACTCCTAATTAATTGTTGAACACAACTTGCATTTATTTCTATTTAATTTGAGGATACCATTTTATCTGATTTTAAAATTCCTAATTAATTCCAGTGCCCTTCAAATTCAGCCCGTACCAGTCTTACAGCACCCCCTGACCCTACAAAATACCGGACCCCGAATCGCCGCCCAATTTTCGTCATTTCATGTGTTTGTGCAATTTCCCGAATTTAAGGGGCTAAGTTGCAATTATTCAATTGTAAGTGCCAACACCTAATTAATTTAATCAATGAGGGAACTCAATTTATTTTTAATTAAACTCTCACCCTCAAATCCCCATGAATTATTTCCTCTTGACAAATCTAGACCACTCATTTAGAGGGTCAAATCCTCACCCTACATCACACCCTCTCTCTCCCTATTTAATGACTTGTACTCTCAAACCCTAATCCCAAGAAACCTAGAAATCACCACCACCTCACTAGCCTCCAAAATTCCCCAAGCCTCCCTCTCTCCTACGTTGCAAATTCTCCTTCTTCTTCTTCTCTTCTTCTTTCCTTTCTTCTTCTTATTCCTTCTTCTTCCTTTCTCTTTCATTTAATTTGAATTATATAGGGGGGGAATACTGTTCACTCTCTCCCCCCCCACTGTTCAGTCGGTCCGGCGGCTCCCCTGTACTCCGGCGCCGAGTCCCCATCCCGCGGCTGCTCCTCCCTCTCCTCCTTCAAATATCCACCACCACCATCGTCCACAACTCCTCCGGCCTCCCATCGGTTCAGCCGACTCCGGCCGGCGCTACACCCGATCCCGGCGAGCGGCCCTCCCCCTCTGCGAACTCCTCCGGCAAGCGGCCGACTCCACCACCACCAACAGCGGGTCCGGCGGCCCCACTGAACCCGCTGGCAGCAGCCCCGCGTTCGAGCCCTTGCCGCTGCTGTTCTTCTCCGTTCTTCGGCACTGTACAGATCCGGCGGCCTGCAGTAGTTTCCGCCGGCTGCTCCTGCTGCTCGGCACATCCCTCCGGCGCCGGCGCTTTACTCTTCCTTCTCCCTGCTGTGAATCACCACCATCATCTACACCATTACCTCTACCATCTTCCAGCCGATCCTCCGGCGGCCCACATTACTCCGGCGGCGGTCCGGCCGTACTCCGGCCAGTTCCCATCCCAGTGAGTATTCCTCTCCCCTTCTTTCTCTTTATATATATATATATATATATATATATATATGTATATATACATATGTATATCCATGGTTACATATATATTTAATATGTATAAATATACATGTATGTATATATCTAATAGATATGTATATTAATGTGCATATAGTATTATTTTATTAAATTGTTTAATTAGTATAAATATAATATTGGTATATATATATATATATTTGTATATGCTATATATATATATTTAAATAGAAATGGGAATAAATATATATGTATATTTTGTAAATGTATGTAGAGTATTTTTAATTAATACTTTAAATATTTGAATACGTATTAGTATATATTTAAATTGTATATATAATAATTAGTATATGCTTTAATTAAATTTGTATGTATAATTAATGTAAAGTATTATATATGTGGTAATTAGTATATTTAATAAATTACTTTATTAATCTCTGATTAATATGAGCAGTAGGTAATTAAATCAATTCTATAAATAAGTTTGGCATAAATATATATATATATATATTTTGTATATAGATATATATACTTGATATAATTTCATATATATTGTACATGTATGTTATTTATGAATAAAGTGTTTAAATACATGTACTATCATGGTATATATATATTTTGCATATGTGGTGATTTTGGTGCAAGTATGTATACAGTATAATTATTAATTTGGTATACAAATACATATGTGTATATGTATTTGTATGGGTATACTTATTAAAACGTATTTTGGTATTCGTATTTAATAAAAACGTAATTTGGTATAAATGAACAAATATGTAAATGACCGTATTTTGGTATCAATGTATATATGTAGAGTTATATTTTCATATTGGTATACATTTTGCATAAAACCTTAGCATATTTTTAATATATATACATATATATATAATTGTATTTAATTTGAGATGTTGTATATACATACAGGTATTAGTTTTGTTTAAAGTGTATATATTTTACTTATATCTATTATTGTAATTAAGGAATATTAGTATATGTATAGTTGGCCTATCTAGTAGATGACCCTACCGTACCTAGCGTAGCCCTAAGGCCAGTGTATTTTTATTGATAGGATAGCTCCTGATACAAATGTCATATTGTGATGTGTTATAGGACTGTTGGTTTACCAGGGGATACTCTGGAACAGGACATCCATAAATACCAGCTAAGGACCGAGGCAAGTACATTCTCTGATAATTTCCAATTCTTGATAATTGCTATAAGTTCAATGATCTTGAAATGTTACAACTGAATCTTGACACTGTGCTACACGGACTAGTATAGCTTGGATCTGCAGTCATGAGATGTTACCTTAATTATCGTATTGACATTGTACACGACATGTATATTTAGAAACCGTACATGATAGACTTTACTTGCTCGTGTATCGTGACGTGTCATGGTTGGATCCACAGTACTAGTTGGGGGCGGGGAAGTAGTTAGTAAGAAATGTGATCATAACCTCTTATTGTAGTATAAAAACTGTAAGTGTTAATCATGCTCTTCACCCATGATTAGCCAGGCCTTATAGCAACCGTACATGTTCCCAAGCCGATCACATTTCGAAACTACTATTTCAAACACTTAGAATAGTTACAGTTCTCTATATTTTCATATACTACATCACCCGTATATGATACTGTTCCTTGTTCTTTTATTTCCATACATGCACTGACTATATCATAATTGCCTATCTCTTTACATTGCCTGTCTCTCTTAAACTGTCATTACATTTATTCCATTGTCTTCTCAGTAGCTAGCATAACATGATTCATTGTATTATATACATTATCAATTAATGGAACTGTTATTTGAGATTGTGCTTTGCTCCTTCCTGACTGGAAACATTTTTCCAGACTATGCCTTAGAGGACCACTGTCCGACACTTATGGTGAGTAGCTGCAGACTTGGTAGTTATCTGTGATTCTGGAAGGTCTAGACGACATTATTATTCATAGTTAGTTCTTTTAACAGTCTATTGGTACCGGATTTGTCTCCGGCATTTTGATGATTCTTGGATATTGTTAAGTTAAAGTTATTTCTTGTGGACTTGTGTTGAGTTAAATTTTAGTTTTATTATTCGAAATCTTATCGTGCTGTAATCCTGTGATTGAGTATATGTTCATCTATTTGTGTTATCCGTGCCTCCTAATGGAGATTGGATGCTTACGTGACATTAGTTAGATAGTATCAATACCTAGACAGCGTTCTACCGCCGATGCTGCGGCGTAGGCTGGACGTACCCACGCACTCGTGCCCCTAAACCGGGTGCGGGTCGTGACAATATGACGTCATGCAAGCCATATAGGTAAACTATCCCAGCGTAAACTTGATGATTCCTGAATAAATAGATAACCAGCATAGAATAATCTGATTAGGCGTAAAATATAAGGATAAGATGTGAGCGTATTTGTCACAACCTTAGTTTTCCTAGTCATGACTAGTTAGAACCGAATCTCTTGTATTAAATACAGAGATATGCCTCGAGCCCTGTGCAGAAATAGCTTTTGATGCGACGTCTGATTTTGTCTCACCTTGAGCATAAAAAAAACTCATTCCTGTAGACATCGTATTCCGAAGTCTCAACTTTTTCTCTTTCTAAATGCGTAAAAATGACTTGTATTAAATATGTCACTAAACGACAACCTGGGTTTCTGTGCAAAAATCATCATCACAGTCGTCTTCTCGATTGTCGTGCATTACTTTTGTCAGATGTCAGGTTCACTGATTTGACTGACTAACTCATGATGAGTTCCGTGTACAAATCTTATGCCACAACGATGTTAGATTTTTACACACAGATTTTATGCATCAACCTTTACACATAGACCTTTCACGCGAGCCTTACGCAAAAAGTTTAGCAAGACTTTATGCGCATAATTTACGCACGCAGAACTTTTACACATGCAGATTTTCAACAACATATCTTTACGTATTCGATCTTTTATGCACCAACTTTATGCACGAAACCCTTTACACAGAATTTTACCCAGACAATTCTGAAACCCTACTTTACGCCAAAATTACCTCAACTCTCTGCTTTACACAGACAGCTCTGAAGTCTTACTTTATGCCAAATTATCTTGAAGCTCTGCTTTGCGCAGGAAGATTATCCACCTGTTTTATGCCAACTATCTAGATGCCTGTTTACACAGGGAAAGGATTTCATGTATGTTGGGGATTTTGACTACGCGGACAATTCTCCAGCGTATTTCATGCTTATATATTTCTATTTTATACTTGCATCTGTTTGATTCCTGTACTCCTTCTGAATGTTGTGTACATCACCTGCAGAAAGATGGAGATGCAGAAGGGATGTACTATCACAGATGATGACACAACTCCTGGAGTCAATAGTCAGACTCAAGGAGAGACCTCACCAACTCCTAGATTTCCAGGACCAGATGGACAGATTCACAATCCAATTCCATCTGATTTTCCCGTTCCGTCTAATGGAAACCTTCCAGTCTCATCAACACCGCAGGATGGACAGGCTCAACTGTTCCAATTTTTCCATATGATGATACAAGAACAGAGGCAGCAAGCAGCAGAACAAAGACAAGAATTTCGAGCAGCACTTGAAAGGATGGCTGCAAGGACTACTGTACCAGCTCAAGCACTAGCTCCAGTACCTCGAGCTAAAGTTGGTTCAGTAAAAGACTTTATACAGATGGGTCCGAGGCCGTACAAAGGCATTGAGAGCCCAGAGGAAACTACTAACTGGATCACGTACACTCAGAAATTATTAGAGACATCACAGCTACCTGCAGACCTGTGGATGACGGGTGTAAGGACTCTTCTAGATGGTAATGCTCGTCACTGGTAGGAATCCATAGAACGCCAGTTGGGTACATACCAGACTTGGGAGCAGTTCCTGGAGTGCTTTGAAAGGAAGTACTTCCTGGACACCGTCAGAGATGCATTATACGATCAGTTTCTCCACTTGGAGCAGGGGAACAGAATGGTGGACGAGTATGATGCTGAGTTTAGTCACCTCAGTAAATACGACGCTGCCTTGATACCAGATAACTTGGCCAAGGCCAAGAGATTTCATCGTGGACTAACTCAGGAGCTACAACACTACACTAGCTCCCAGTCCCGAATTTCTTATGCCGAGTTATTGACAGAAGCCAGATTACAAGAAACCATCAGCAGAGGAAAGGGAGGTCAGTTGAGGATGTAGCAAGGACCAGCAAGAACACAACAAGGAGGACCTATCAGACGTACTTTAGCTCAGCAACAACAGTATCAGCATAGAGCGGGACCATACCAGGTTCCAAATAAGCTCCAATGTAACTATCGTGGGAGACGTGGGCACATCTCAAGAGACTATCGGGCCTGTTTGGGACAGTGTATGAGATATGGTTCTGGACAGCACCAGGCAAAAAATTGTCCAAAGCAGCAGACACTTCCACCGCCAGTACAGAGACTAGCGCTTCCAGCACCTCAACCTCCACCAGCAGGAGGATTTCAGAGAGGACCACCACTACCTACACAGGAGGATCAATTCGCAAGGGTCATACAGGGACAAACCTGGAGGAACGGACAAGCCTTTGCAATGGAAGTGGATGACATTGTAAACCCCCTCACCCGAAATTAGGTTTACTTGGCTTATATAGTGGAATTAGGGCTAGTTTGAACCCAATTAGAATTTAGAACAAGATATTTGATTTAACTGTATATTATTTTATCGTGTAGCGCACCTTACCATTGCTTTATTAATTGGAGCACTATGCTAGCCATTGCCTATCTGCAAACTTCACAACCCTATCCTAGACATGACCACCATCTATTCTGACCTCTGTATAATTTATAATCATGCTTTCTGGTACGACATTTTAGTCGCACAATAAACGTCGCGGACGTTATTTCTTAAATTCTAAATAAATCCCGACTTTGTACCCTCGTGTGTTCCAATCGAGATTAGGGACATAATCTTGACCGTTTTGTACAAACAAAAATTTGTAAATCTTCTACTATGTATCCTCTACGTCCCTGACCCTTTGTCCCGCCTATTTTTATTCCCCCGTACTTCTAATTTATTGCAGAATATCGTGCGCATTCGATTTAATTAATTAAAACCAATTATCATCCTTATGCAATTTTTCCAATTATTGGGGGCCTTTATGCAAAAATGTATCGAGGTGCCCCCACCATTGGACAATACGTAAAGAAACCCAATTTTCCCTTCATATAGATTTTTTCATAATTTTTGGGATGAGCAACGCGCAACATCGCCCCGTTATTTTAAATCTACCCTTGCATTTAATTAATAGAAATTCTAGCCCTCCCAACATCCCCAAGTGAGCCCAAGGCCCATACCAAGAAGTGTTGACCAAGCCCTAAATCCTATAGTAAACCCAAACCCAAAATTCTACATGTATAAATATACTTTTCCTCTTTTTCACTACCTAAATTAAATACCAAAACCAAAACCTAATGGGAATGCCTAAACCAGCCGACCCCCTATCACCCGTACTGTTCATCCCCTCATTCACCCGCCTGACGTCCCCGCCGGCCGGAGCGCCCCCCCCAACCGTCGACCGGGTCCAGACTCCCTCGCCCCTTGCCTGAACGTCATCATCCCCTCCACGTTTTCTCCTACGCTACCGCCGTGGTCATTCCCGGCCATCTCCTCCCCTCGACCCGTGGCTGACCACAACATGACCCGGCCAGACCTCCCCTCACCGGAGCAGCCTGCAACCCCTCCACCACCGTTGTACAACATAGCCCTCGTTTCCCCCGACCCCATCCCCGGTGTCCCGAGCTGCTGCACCAAACCACCACGACCCGCTCTCCTTCCTCCCTGCAGCCAACCGACCGGAGACCCAAGCCCGCCGCCGGAGTCGACAGCCACCCCACCACCTCTGTGCAGTGCAGTCGCCACCACCACCAACACGATCACCCCCTCTCCTCCTCCTCTAAGTCGACTGATCACGACGGCTATTCCCTGAACTCCGGAGATCCGGTGAACCCGATACTGCTGATCTCCTCCCCCTCGTTGACCTGCCTCTATCCCCTCTGCCCTGCTCAGCCTCCCCATGGCCGGAGTAGCACCCCCATCACCTCGTTCTCCTCCATCTAAACCGATGACCCGCGGCCATCCTCCTCCGCGAAGCAGCGACCCCGACTGCACCTACCGCAATAATCCTCACCATCGTTATTCTCGACCGGAGCTAGCCTGAAGTCAGCCCGAGCCTGCTGCACCTTCATGCCAACATGACCTCCTCCTCGTCCCCGAGATCCACTCTCCGCCGGCCTCGACTCTCCGGACCCCCGCCATTATCACCTCGACCGCCTGCATCTCCTCCCAGCCGAGCCCCCGCTTCCCTTGGCGAGAAGCTCGACCACCATTCTCCTTCTCCTCTTCGGCCACCCCCTCGGCCAGTCACCACCACCAGCACGAACAACTCTTCCCTCTTCCCTATCCCAGTCCGACCTCCTCCCTGAGTGACCTCCTCTTCCTTGCTCAACCTCCATGACAGAACCTCCCCTCCCCTTGGCCGAACTCCGACAGCATCCAATCATCACCAATATCAGGCCAAAATCACCATCATCATCATCTCTCATTCTCAACACCAACCCTAATCATCCTCTTCCTCGACATTACCATCATGTACTCATCATCGTCACCAATACCTTAACCCAAATCATCCACACCATCAACCTAGTCATCATCTTATCATCATCATCTCACCCTTGTCGTCATCATCGTCATTAAACACTGTCACCCTTAACCATCACCCTTGGCAACTTCAACCATCATCATAAACCCCGTCATCGTATTTATCGTGGACCATCATCCTTGCCAGATAACCCACAGCAGTCACCCCGCTTTCCGTACCTGTGCACGCTGATCTGTCGGATTTATCTGCGCGACTTTAGGAGCTGGTTATTGGGACTACACAATCGCTTTCCAGGCAAGTATACCTTGCCTTGTTGTAATATTTAAATTCTATATTATTAGCTACATATTTATTATTTAACTATGCGCGTCCGAGAAGACTCGGGTGCAGTCAACGAAGGCGTTGACGTTATGACTTGCGTCTGACATCATGTCTAGTAGACCCACCTAAAGTTGTGGAGTTATTAGTATGACTCCCAAGCCTTGACACATTTCTTACACGTATTGTGAGTCTCATGTAGGGCACGGTCCTGCGTATGTGGTTGGCCACCTGTACGTGTAGGCGTACGACGGATAGGGTATAACTGCTAATAGTGATGCATGTTAGAATACTTAGCAGTTATTAGTAGGTGGAGCTTAGACTAGCGTGGTACGATGGTCCCATCCTTGTCCTTGTTTGGTTGTAAGGATGGACCCTTGCTCTAACGATAGTCTATGAGCCAGAGTTACGACGCCGAGACGTAGTAGCTAACGCGTGTTGTGGACACAATATGCTTAGATCATTGGGCGGGGAGGACGACTAGTAGTTGTATGGGATACCCCACTCCTTTACACTGATACCGCACTCGACGGAGTGATACGGACATATATATATATTACTGATACCACGTTCTGTAGAGTGTTGGACGTTACTTGGTGATATTACAGATACCACACTCTATAGAACGTTGGACGTTCCTGTATTCCTGCGCCCGTGTTATAGGGGGCATGTGTGGCATATACTAGCCGGTTGTCACGACTGGTGAATTACGTCAGCATATGTCTAGCCTACACCTTCCCATATACTCACAGTTGTCCTCAAATTGTATTTCACTTAGATGGTTAGGTCACCCTAGAGTTATTTATTCAGTATTTATTTTATGGTATATTTTTATGTATCTTGTTATGTCCCTCTGAGGACCTGGCCCCTTTCCAGGTGTATTGTTCATGAGTATTTATAGGAGCACAGATCCGTACTTGCTACATATATTATGATGAGATCTTCTCTTCGAGCCCGTGAGTGTTAGCTGATATCCTTATATTACATTTATCTTGTTCATCTATATTCTGGTTCGGTAGTGGATTTGTTTCCATCCGACTACTATCATTTGATACCTTATATTGAGATCTAGTTTCATAGCTACTGGTCATTTAATTATATTGATTCTATAGATGATCTAGATTTTACCATGTGACTTATGATAGAGTTATACCACTTGGAGATTTTGTTATTCAGATACATCGTACGTGTGTTATGGCCTATATATATTGGAGTGCCATATTCATACGGCTGGCATGCTCACGTGTCCTAGTCCTACGTATTTTTGGGACTGGGGCGTGACAGACATGGATCAGGAGATTGATGTCATAGCAGGTA
Source organism: Iris macrosiphon (assembly GCA_036927795.1). Classification (NCBI taxonomy): domain Eukaryota; kingdom Viridiplantae; phylum Streptophyta; class Magnoliopsida; order Asparagales; family Iridaceae; genus Iris; species Iris macrosiphon. The sequence continues at coordinate 124,884,998 of JAYESA010000005.1, forward strand.
TCACTCTTGCTTTTACTTTTCCTGCTACGACATTGTTTGATACGGGAGTCACCCACTCATTCATATCATCTAGTTTTATTGCCAAACACAACATAGCCTCTACATATTTACCTAGTTGTATTAGAATTCTCATCGGAGGAGGAGTTGTACCTATTTGTAGAATTTGTAGATCATGTCCTATAGTGATACGTGGCAGAGAGATGAATGCCCGACTCTTAGTCATTCCTATGCCAACTTTTGATATTGTGCTTGGAATGAACTGGCTAAGCAAGTACCACGCTTTCTTCGATTGTTTTGGAGGAAGCATTCTTTTTAAGGTACCCGGCCAGCCCGAACTTGAGTTTACACGAGGATTCACAGAATTCTTTGATGGTATGCAACTCGCAATAGATGATATTGTCTATCATCCCATTATTTCAGAATTCCAAGACATCTTTCCAGAGGAATTACTAGGATTACCCCTAGATAGAGACGTAGAATTCTCAATTAAATTAACACCAGAAGCAGCACCCATAGCATCACATGTTTATAGACTGGCAAAGAAGGAGATGGATGAACTGAAGACACAATTGAAAGAACTAGAAGAGAAATGTTTCATCCGACCAAATGCATCCCCCTGGGGAGCTCCAGTGTTGTTTGTACCAAAGAAGGATGGGTCAGTATGTATGTGCATTGACTATAGAGCCTTAAATACAGTGACAGTAAAGAATAAATATCCACTGCCACGCATTGATGACTTATTCGATCAACTTAGTGGAGCCAAGATGTTCTTAAAGATAGATTTAAGTTCGGGATATCACCAGGTGAAGGTACGGAAGGAGGACATTCCGAAGACCGTATTCCGGACAAGATATGGGCACTACGACTTCTTGGTCATGCCATTTGGATTGACCAATGCTCCAGCTATCTTTATGGACTTAATGAATCGAGTCTTCCACCAGTATTTGGACCAGTTTATGGTCGTCTTCATAGATGATATACTTGTCTAGTCAAAGAGCCACGAGGAGCACGAGAAACACCTGCGAATTGTCCTAGAGACCATGAGAAGAGAACAGTTATATGCAAAACTCAATAAATGTGAGTTCTTCTTGAACAGAGTCTCATTTTTTGGACATGTTATTACAGGAGATAGAATTTCTGTTGTTCTAGAAAAGATCTCGGCAGTCGAGACATGGCCTGTTCCTAAATTAGCAGCAAAGGTGAGAAGTTTCCTGGGACTTGTGGGATATTATCGATATTTCGTGGAAAACTTTTCAAAGATAGCAACACCTATGACTCAGTTAACTTGCAAAGATCAAGAGTTCATATGGACCAACGAGTGTCAAGCCGCTTTCGAGGAATTAAAGAAGCGACTGACTACAGCACCAGTATTAACTATTCCATCAGGATCAGGAGGCTATGTGATCTATAGTGACGCATCAGGAAAAGGTTTGGGATGCGTATTGATGCAGCATGGCAAGGTGATTGCATATGCATCTAGAAAGTTACGAGTACATGAGAAGAGTTATCCAACTCATGACTTGGAACTTGCTGCCGTTGTATTTGCTCTAAAGTTATGGAGATACTACTTATATGGGGAACGAGTGGAAATATATACAGACTATAAAAGCCTCAAGTATGTCTTCACGCAGAAGGAGTTAAATATAAGACATCGTCGATGGCTTGAATTGATGAAAGATTTTGAGATAGAGCTACATTATCACCCAAGCAAGGCTAACGTTGTAGCAGACGCGTTAAGCCAGAAGCCAGCAGCTTATTTCCTAACAACACAGAAGGAATTATTGAAGGACTTGCAAGGTTTTGGCATTGAAGTAATATTACCCGGAGCAGACGGGACACTAGCCAACTTGCAAATACAATCATCACTAGTAGAGAGAATCAAGGTAGCATTAACCACAGATGCCAGATTCGGAAGATTAAAGGAAAGGACAGAAGCCGGAGAGCAGACATGACTGCGCATCCATGATGATGGGACATTACGATGTGGTGATCGTCTTTATGTTCCAAATAGAGATATTCGACATGAGCTGATAACAAAAGCTCATAGTTCGATATATTCTATTTATCCTGGGGGCACCAAAATGTATCGTGACTTAAGACAACATTTTTGGTGGTATGGAATGAAAAGAGAGATAGCTCACTTTGTAGCTAAATGTTTGGTATGCCAACAAGTAAAGGCAGAGCACAGAGAACAACAGGATTATTGCAACCACTTCCGATTCCAGAGTGGAAGTGGGAACACATCACTATGGACTTCGTTACATATTTTCCTAGGAGTCCAAGTGGTAGAGATGCAGTATGGGTAATGTGGACCGACTCACCAAGTCAGCCCATTTCTTGTCTTTTAGAGTTGGCCAATCTACAGAAACTTTGGCTGACTTATATATGAGGCAGATCGTGAGGTTACATGGAGTACCCGTCAGCATTATATCAGACCGGGATTCGCGCTTTACGTCACATTTTTGGAGGAGCATACAAGAAAGTCTTGGAACTCATTTAAAGTTTAGTACATCTTATCACCCACAGACAGATGTGCAATCAGAACGTACTATTCAAACATTGGAGGATATGTTAAGGGCTTGAATATTAGACTTTGGAGGATTATGGGAGGACCACCTATACCTTGTGGAATTTTCTTACAACAATAGCTATCAGGCGAGCATCCAGATGGCTCCGTTTGAAGCATTATATGGAAGAAAGTGTAGGTCTCCTGTATGTTGGAGTGATATGGGAGAACGTCAGATTCTGGGACCAGAGTTAGTGGTCAATACCGTAGAGACAGTACACTTGCGGGCAGCACAAGACAGGCAGAAACAATGGGCAGACCTTCATCGTCGTCCCTTGGAGTTTAAAGAGGGCGATCATGTCTTCTTGAGGATATCACCTACTAGAGGCACTATTCGATTTGGAGGGCGAGGCAAGTTGAGTCCAAGGTATATTGGACCATTTGACGTGCTAGAGAGAGTAGGAGAAGTAGCGTATCGACTTGCACTACCACCTTCACTTGAGGGAGTACATAATGTATTCCATGTGTCACAACTCAGGCGATATATGGCAGACAACAGTCATGTTCTAGATTATTCGGAGATCACCATTGGGCCAAGCTTGACATATCAAGAGCAACCCGTGGGAATCCTCGATCGTCGAGAGAAAATATTGAGGAACCAGTCTATTCTCTTAGTCCGCGTGGCATAAAAGCATGGTGCGCCAGGAGAATCTACTTGGGAGCGCGAGGATGACATGCGCCAACGTTTTTCGAACCTATTCATTGACCAAGGTATAAATTTACTTGTTAAATTATATCTCTTACAAATCTTGACTTTCTACCGTGGCTTAGTTTTAATTTCGAGGACGAATTTTTTTATAAGTTGGGTAGAATGTAAAAACCCTAATTCTGAAACTGTATTTCTCTATTATTTATTAAGTTATATAATTTATTATTTATAGCAGTTATGAGCTAAATAGAGAAAATAGAATTTTCTATTGGATCAAACCCAAAACCGTAAACCGTTAACCACCCTTCCCGCGTAAAGTAAGGAGTTAATCAGCAGCAGCTCATCACCCCGCGTATATTTTACTGCGCCTAAATATCAGCAGCCGTAGTAGCAAAATCAAATTTTTACTCCCAATTCCAAGCGTAAACCTCACCACCCACCTAATTCCTTTCTCTACGCGAAAAACTAACCTAAGCGTAAACCTCACCACACGCCTAAAATCTAATCCGCGCGTAAAATAGAACTCCACTGCTTAAATTCTTACACCGCACGTAAAATAAACATCACCGCCTCATTTCTACTGCTTCATTACCTGTTATTACTAAACAACCCTCAGCCGAATTCTAAACCAATAAAAAGAAAACAGCAGCAACAGTAATTCCTTAAACATTAAGTAACTTCCATCGCCCCTTATCACTATATATATGTGTGTTATTACAAACTCTTTCAAACCCTAAACCCCACTTCTTCTTACAACGAACTAAAACTCTGTACTGAACGTTGCACTCTACAGAACTTTGCTCGACAAGTATACCTTGCCATTGTACTGTTATTTACATTCCAGTTGATAGATGCATATTTAATTCTGCTTATATAGATGTTCATTTATGTAGATTTGGACCTATTTTATGTGACTACCCCAGGATTATGGAGCATCATTAGATTCATTAGCTGTGACACAGTTGTAACACAAGTTGTGAGTCTCATATAGATCATGGACTGCGTGACAGGTCTGGCCTCCTATACGTATTGGCCGTACGTTAGGGATGACTGCTGATAGAAACTTTGTATGCTAGTAGACCAGGCAGTTATTTAGAGGTTTTATCGTGTCATGGATGTGGCATGCTTAGTGCATGGGGTAGGGAGAACAACAAGTAAGGCGTTTGGGCTCCTTTATACTTTCTCTAGTTCGTACGGATTCTCTGCTGGAGAAACGGGTGGTTGTGATCCTATATATATTGCAGGCAGCCTTTGCCGTTAAAAAGATGGTACGCTTGTAGGCCCCTGATTCTCCGAGAGAATCATGCCAATCCCATTATGTCCAGATAGCCCACGCGTTGGGAAAGTTGTTCTCAAATTGCATTCACTTAGACGGTTAGGTGACCCATTGGATATTTATATTTCAGTACTTATTGGCATGTTATTATGTATCTTGTTACGTCCCTCTGAGGACCTGGTCCCTTTCTAGATATGGACGAGCCGGAGTACCCACAGGAGTACGGACCTGGACCTGACTCTACATACCAGACTGAGGAGGTCTTACCCTCAGAGTGCTATGACTTGTTTCCACTGTTTAGAGATTTTGTTACTACTTCAGTATAGTCGTTTTATAGTGGATAAATACTATCTTCTTATGCAAGTATATTGTTTGTGTCATTCAGTTACACTTCATCAATGGGTCTAAAGGACTATGTGATACTATGTTGTGAGGCATATTACCCAACTTAAAATAATTACTAATACTGTGCTGCCTTAAGGATAAAGTAGAAACTTCTGTTAGGGTATAAGAGAAATGATCTCGGTACTTATTAGGGTATCCTATTGCATCATATAGGTAATAGTTGTCTTAAGTCTTAAATCATAGTGCTTATAGAACAAAAGGGTTAATATTAAGAATAGAAAAATTACTGGCTCTCAAGTGAAAGAGGATATAACCTGTATGGAGATATGGGTACGAATTACGTGATTTGAAACTAATGGATAATCATAAAATCATAATCTAAAGGAACAACTCAAACCATCAAGTTCTAACTACAAGGCACATAATTTTAGAATTCAAGATTACAACTACAATCTTAGCAAATTATATATCCTAACATAAAATAAAATCACTTAGCCTACAATCAGAAGTGTCAGGTGGCACGAGTTGAAAGAAAAGAAGAACATAATTAGTTGTCGCACAAATAGCGAGCGTTAAGGTTTCAGAGGAACAAGATATAAAATTAAAATAGAGGTTCTTGATAAGATCATGATTTCCTAAGGAAAATATGGTATGCTAATCTCTATGTTCGAGGTATGATCAAGGGAAATGTTATATTCATTCCTCTTGGCTTCCTAAGGTACTGTCTGCTAATACCAAGACAAGAATCTAAATTTATTGTTCTAATACTATCTTACTATGAAAGTTAGGTTCAGTCATAATATTCAACCTTGGATTTCTATTGGTTCCTCAATGCTAGGGTCAAACAATATGGTCAAATTTCTTCCTAAACCTAGTAGTATCTATAATACTCTCAAGTCCTTCATAAATATATCAAGGGATCATAGTCAATTAATCTACAGGTAAGGGATGCTAGGGTTCATTAGGTATGCTAAACTTAGTGATGTGTCAGTATTCTAGTTGTATTCTTAATGGGGATGTTACCCTAGTTATTATTCTAGCAACAAGGATTCCTATTTTCTAGGAGAGGGCTATGCTCAAGGAACTATTAGGGAAGCACATGAATCAAGCATGATGCAATTATTTAAATTGAACAGACTGGAAGGAAGATGAGTCATAGTCAAATGTGGATAAGATTCTATACTCTAATCCTATTTACAGGCTTGTTCGGTACAGTAACGTAACCGAGATAATATACTCTCTACCTGCATGGGCCACCACTAAAAAACATGTCACGCTCCAGTCCTAAAATACGTAGGACTAGGACACGTAAGCATGCCAGCCGCATGTATATAGCAACTCCAATATATGGAAACTATAACACATGCGTACGCTGTATTATGAACAATAATTCACAAGTGGTAAAAATTATTACAAGTCACAGGGCATAACTAAATCTCATCCACAAAAATCATAAATAAATAAATAACCAATAACTATATAACTAAAACTCAATATGAAGTATCAAAGGATGATAGTCGGGTGAGAAAAAATCTACTACCAAACTAGAATATAAAATAAACAAAATAATATAAGTACATCAACTAACAATCAATGAGACTCGAAGAGAAGACCTCCTCGAAATATAGTAGAAGTCCGGATCTACGCTCCTGCTAAGTCATGAACATCTACACCTGGAAAGGGACCAGGTCCTCAGAGGGATATAACAAGATACATAGAAGCATGCCAATAAAGTACTGAAAATAAACATCCAATGGGTCGCCTAACCATCTATGTGAATTCAGTTTGAGAACAACTTTCCAACGCGTGGGCTATCTGGCCAAAATAAGATTGGCATGATTCTCTTGGAGATTTAGGGGCCTAAAAAGCATGTCATTTTTTGAACGGCAGAGGCCGCTAGGTAATATAGGGGTCATCACGACCACGCATCTCCAGCGGAGCGTGCGGGTTACATAAAAAGAAAAGTGCAAAGGAGCCCAAATGCCTTACTTGTTGTTCTCCCCACCCCATGCTCTAAGCATATCATATCCATGACACGATAATACCTCTAATAACTGCCAGGTCTTCTAGCATGCAAAGTTTCTATCAGCAGTTATTTCCTATCGCACGTCCCATACGTACCGGAGGCTAAACCTGGCACGCAAGTCCGTGATCTATATGAGACTCACACTCGTGTAACAGATGTGTCACGGCCAATGAAACCTAATGATGCCTCATGATAATGGGGTGGTCTCATAAACTAGGTCAACATGCATATACATAATAAAAATAGAATATGACGACACCGTCGTTGTACCCAAGTTTCCTTGGATGTGCAGTTTATATAGCAGTTAAAATATATGAACTAAATGACAAAAATAAAATGCATGCATCATATGGAATATAAATTACGGTACAATGGCAAGGTATACTTGCCTGGCAAGAACGCTGCGTAGTACCAATAACCTGCTCCAGAAGTCGCACAGAACAATCCAAAAGTCCTATATACATATAATATAACACAATACAACATCATCCATTACTCTAGCATATACACAACCATAATTATACTGGACTCAGAGGGTACGCTAGGGGTGACACTAGTCAACTAACAGGGTCAACTGTGCGTCTAATTATGCGGGTGTCCTATATTAAATGCTGTATCAAAATCAGACAGTCAACTAACATGTGTCTAAGCTAGTACGTTAATGTACACAAGGCGGTCAACTTGCAATCCTCAGGGTCACATGGTCAATACGGGATATTCGTAATTATACTAGGGTCATGTAGTATATATATACATATGTCATAACTATTACTAGCATATAGTTACTTATATAATACATCCATATATATATATATATATATAATATGCGTACGTGTACGCATACAAGTCATTAGGTTCAGCGACACGGTCTGAAATCAACCAACTAACTAAACTGAACCAATATGCTAACCTAGCTGTTATTCACACAAGCACACATAAAATAAAAGGAGAGGGACTGGTTCAAACCTCGGGGTTAGCGTGCACGGGATTGAGGATCGAGGGTGACTGCTGCATTATCTTCGGTGAGGGTGACGGGTCCATGATGATGACGATGATGTCGATGTTGATGATGATAACGAGGGTGATAATGATTAGGATGATAATGGTGATGATTGTGATGATGATTGTGATGATGATTATGATGATGATAAAGATTATGATGATGATGATTAATGGTTATGATAATGATTAGATGATGATGAGGATGATTAGGTAATGATAATGGTGATTAGGGTGATGATGGTGATTAGATGATGATGAGGATGATTAGGTGATGATAATGATGAAGGTAATTAATGATGATGTTGAGGGTTATGATGGGGATGACCGGAGTCGGAGGTCAGTCGAGGAGAAGGACAGGGAAGAGGAGGAGGTCAGGGAGGAGTGGTCGTGCAGGTGGTGGCGAGTGGCGGAGGTCTCAGGCGAGAGAGAGTCGAGGACATGGAGGAGACGGGGTGGTGATGGTGGTAATGGTGGTGTTGGCCGGGGTGGCTCGGTTGGGAAGATGATAATTAGGGGAGTCATCGAGGAAGAAGGTGACGGCTGCTGTTCGGGATGGAGATGGTTGAGGGAGGAAATAAAGTCGGTTGTGGTGGTGTTCAGGCGACGGAGAAGGCCGGGGGTCGATTGGGGAAGAGAGGAGATGAAGTCGAAGGGAGAACGAAGGTAAAAAGGAGGTCGAGATGGCGGTGAGCGGTGTTAATGGTGATGGACGGTGGAGATCCAGGCGGGATGGCTGTGATCGGGCTCGACTTCAGGCGAGGAGTGGTGGTGACGACGGTCGGGATCCTGTCGAGTTCGATGGCTCGGGAGGAAGTCGGCAGGTGGTTGGAGGAAGAGAAGTCTGGGAATGGTAGAGATGGCCAGGCCAGGCGGAGGAAGAATGGGGTTTCTGTGTCAAGGTCCGGCGGAGGTCAGGCGAAGGTCAGGTGACCGGCTCGGCTCCAGTCATAGGCTCCGGCGGGAGGAAGAGGACGATGAATAGTAAATGGGAGGGGTATAGTCGGCTGAAATAGGTTTAGGTATTATAGAAAAGGAAAGGAAAAAAATTATATTTATATATATGAGGAATAGGGTTGGGGGTTGACCTAGGGAATTGGGCTTGGTCAACATCCTTGGGATGGGCTTGGCTTCACATGGGGATGTTTGGAGGGCTAGGATTGAATGGTTTGAAATGCATGGCTAGGATTAGATGAGGGGGTGATGTTGTGTGTTGCACATCCAAAAATCATGGAGAAAATTCATATGACCAAATAATGGAGGAAAAATAGGTTTATTCATGTATTGTGTCCAATGGTGTGGACACCTTAATGCGCTTTTGCAATAAAGTCCCCAACAATTAGAAAATTACACGAAGATAAAAATTAGATTAAATTAATTAAAATTAATGCACAAGGTGTTCTTGAATTAATTAGAAGTACATGGGGGCTAAAATTAGGTGGGACACAAGTGTCATAGACGTAGAGGACTCAGAATAGAATATTATCATAAATTGGGTTGCATAAAATGGGTCAAGATTGTGTCTCCAATTTCGATTAGAACGTACAAGGATACAAAGTTGAATTTATTTATAATTAAATATAAATGTCTGCGACGAATATTATGTGACTAAAATGTTGCTCAAGAGAGCATAATTATAAGTTACACAAGGTCAGAATAGAAGCCGGGCATGTCTAGGACAAGGATATGAAATTTGTAGGAAGGTAATGGCTAATGTAGTGCTCCAATTATCGAAGCAACGGTAAGGTGCGCTAAGTGATATAAATATTGTAAATCCTCTAAAACACAGTATTCTATTCCTAATTGGATTCAAACTAGCCCTAATCTCTCTATCTAAACCAAGTAGGCCTAATTTTGGGTGAGAGGGGTTTACAAAAGGACACATAAAGAAAGACTGTCCGTCGGCAAAGAAGGGTAAAAAATTTGAAAAATTTATAAGGTGACCATCCTCCCGAAAGTATGCTAACACAAGCATTTGGCACGAAAGCGATGCCAGTGACTCAAACGATGATAAATCATAAGACGCTGCCAATGTTTGTCTAATGACATTCGATAAGGTATCTGACAACCCCCTATATGACGACTTTAATTTTTATGAATTAGGTGATGCTTTTAGTGATCTTCTTGATGACCACATATCACATTTAGATAAATACAAGGACACCAAGAAGGAACTCAAAGCACACAAGCTAGAGATTAATAGATTGTCTATACTATTAGATGATATTAGAGAGACATAATCATCTAGTGACATAAATAAATTGCCTGCTATTAGATTAAAATTGCATAAAGCCCTACTTAGTATTGAACAGAAAGACAAGGACTATGCTATGCTCATGGATGAGTATGTGTTAGAGAAGAAAAAAAATAGTTGTGCACTTATCAGAATAGATACCTTGACTGCTAAATACACTAAATTGTATGACACATCCAAAAAGTTAAAAATTAGATTAGGAAAAGAGCCTGTACAAATTGCTTCCCAATCTAACACAAATCATTCAAAATCAAAGGACACTCATAAGACACAGCCCAAGAAGGCCAAACCTTCTAAACATGCCTTCTATTACAAGTATCCACACACTTCACATAAGACAAGATAACACACTTATCATACAAACAACACTTCTTATGTTCATGCTAAACGTCATTATTGTGGTACTAAAGTTTACATCTTTTTATCCTGTAGAATTAGAAAATTGGTTGATATGAATGTATAAGTGGGTACCAAAGACAACACACCAGGACCCTTCATGAAATGGGTACCAAAGGATATATCTGTAAATTATCTTGTAGGTGGACCGCCCTTCCCATTCTAAAAGCAAATGGATCCTTGACAGCGGTTGCTCACAACACATGACCGATGACGCATCTCTATTCGCAATACTGTCGATAAAGAAAGAAGGATATATTTTCTTCAGTAATAACTTGAAAGGGTACATTATAGGTAACAGTGATAATGGTATATCTCTCTGTCTAGCAATTAAAGATGTTTGTCTTGTTACTGAATTGAAACATAACCTTCTTAGTATCAGACACTTAGCTGATCATGGTTATGGCATCAATTTTACAAACGACAAATGCTCTATAATTGATGGATTAACTGGTAAAACAGTATTTGAAGGAAAGTAAAAGACAATATTTATGCATTTTATCTTTCGGAAGACACTAACCACGCAGTTAAATGCCTATACGCCAACAAAGATGAAAGCTGGCTATGGCACATGCGTCTAGAATATGCCAATATGAACACAATTGCAAGACTTTCTACTAAAAGGCTGGTGAGAGGCTCACCGAAAATTGTTTTCAAGAAGGATACGGTATATAGCGAATGTGAAAAGAATAAAGCTACAAAATCCTTCTTTAAATCGATTAACGTTGTAAGTACTTCTCGACCTTTACATCTTATTCATATGGATTTATTTGGATCTATGTATAATTGTCAGTCTTGGCGATAAATTGTATGCTTTTGTGATTGTTGATGATTTCTCAAGATTTACATGTGTTTTCTTTCTTGCAAATAAGAATGATGCATTTTTTGAATTTATGATATTTTTCAAAAAGGTACAAAACGAAAAAGACGTGATGATTGCTCGAATCCAAAGTGATTATGGTGGCGAATTCGAAAATGATGATTTTCAAAACTTTTGTGATTCAAATAAGTTTTCTCATAAATTTTCTTGTCCTAGAACTCCCTAACAAAATGGTATTATGGAGCAAAAGAATAGAAATCTAAGCAAAATGGATAGAGTAATGCTAAATCAATTTAGCCTTCCAAATCATTTTTGGGATGAAGCTGTAAATACAGCGTGTTATATTTTGAATAGGGTTGAGATTCGACCTAAATCAAAAAAGACTCCCTATGAATTATGGTTTGGTAAAACTCCATCTGTTAACTATTTTAAAGTTTTTGGTTGTAAATGCTTTATTCTTAATACCAAAGATAACCTAGGTAAGTTTAATACTAAAGCAGATAAGGATATCTTTGTAGGATATGCTGCCAAAGTAAGGGATATCAAGTTTTTAATAAATATTATATGATTATTGAAGAATCAATTACGTTACTGTTTGTCATTTAAATCAAAAGGAAGAACTAAGAGAACTTGATTTGATTAACAAACTAGAGAGTATAGAGAAGCGTCCTAAGAGACAATCTAAGTACAATTTTATTTTGATTTGGGGGGTGACGATGGAGGGTTAGGAGTGTAGCAACTCTCTTTACTCCGTGGATGATCCGGATGCATAAGCTTCTCTCCTTGGTTTTAGTGTGAATCCCCAGATAGCCCCAGCCTTTTGGTTCGGTCTCTCTGAAGCAAAAAAAGCTGACCTTTTGGTTCGGTCTCTCTCTAAAGCAGAAAAAGATAACTTTTGGTTCGGTCTCTCTCTCTAAAGCAGAAAAAACTGACCTTTTGGTTCAGTCTCTCTCTGAAGCCAAAAAAAGTCAACCTTTTGAACATTCCAGTTGCTCTTATTTATAGCCATTGTACTGATGGGCTATGGGTGCCGCATATGCCTCTGTCTAGTGGCGACATAAGGCTCCTTCAACAGAATACAGTTGTAACTGTTGCCGTATGCCATGGGTAGGTTGCCGCATGGTCTTGGTTAATATATGCTGTTAATGAGATCTCGGGGTTATTTCAGCCCGTCGTATGCATGACTTGGTCATTTGGACAAGTAATCAGCACCAACTGTGGAAAGATCTTTGTAGTTCTAACAGGAAGATCTTATAAGCAGGAGGCCGCGCACATTGACGAGGCCACATGGGTCGTATAGCCACATGCTTGTTCTTCTTCTCCTCATTCGGGTGTGGTACCTTTGTCACACCCTAGTCCCAAAATACACGGAACCAGGCTACGTGGCAATCGCCAGCTAATACGACTTCGAAGGATTTTCTAATTTAATGGACCCGACTAAGCGTACTACGCTGTCCTAAAATACTATCAAGTCCAATATGCTAACATGCAGCAGATAAATATCTAATCTCATTCATAGAATATAAATAAGAAGTGCTAAAATAAATACTGGAAATAAGTACGGAGTTTAGATGTCATAATACAACATAAATAAGTCTGATGGGAACAAACCCACTGAATACAATGCTAAAATAAAAGTACGAAATGACAGATAAGAATACTAGACTTGAACATTGACTAGCTAGATAAAGGTGCTCTAGCCCAAAACAGTAACATACCCCAAATAACGGGAACTCCTCTAGAAATACCTCAAAGTCCTCAGACACGAATCCGGTCTCTACTCCTACTCCATAGATGGTCGGGTACAAGTGCTCGTCCAAATTTAAAAAGGAACCAAGTCCTCAGAGGGACGTAACAAGATACAAAAAGTACATGCCATAAAGTAAATACTGTGTAAACTCGAGGGTGATCTAACCGGCTAAGTAAAATGCACTTGAAGACAACCTTGGTACGTTTGGGTAGGTAAAAGGTATAAAGCGTAGTGTCAAGCCAGAGGCTATGTATCTGGTGTAGAAGCATAAAAAATACTGGGAATTGTCCGCGTATTTTATAGTCAAAACCCCCAACATACATGAAGTCCTGTCGTGCGTAAAACAGAGCTTCAAGGTTATTTGGCATAAAATAGGGCTTCAGAGCTATTCGCGTAAAACAGAGCTTCAAGTCTGTTTGGCGTAAAATAGGGCTTCAGAGCTATCCGCGTAAAATAGAGCTTCGAGGCTGTTTCGCGTAAAATAGGACTTCAAATTTGTCGGCATAAAACAGAGCTTCAAGGCTGTTTGGCATAAAATAGGACACAGAGCTTCAAGTCTGTTTGGCTTAAAATAGGGCTTCAGAGCTGTCCGCGTAAAGCAGAGCTTCAGAGCTGTCCACGTAAAGCAGAGCTTCAAGGCTGTTCTGCGTAAAAGGTTGCTATACCTTCCTACGTAAAGTTTAAAATACGTTGTTTTTAATGCAGCGTAAAGTTGTACGAAAAACTCTTCGTATTCCTCGAATGAATTTGTCAGTCAAATTAGTGAACCTAATATTTGACAAAATTACTACACGATGATCGAGAGAACGGCTGTGATGATGCATGACTGGAAAAGCTAGGACTGTGACTAATATGCTCACATCACCATTCTTGCATTTTTATGCCAACCAGGTTATTTTCAACTATAGGAGTACGCTGTATGCTATCTCCTCAAAATATGCCAACTCGGCTATATTTGCAAAGAGGCAGTTACTTACGTGGCTTGCATGCCATGATCTTTGAGAAGCAGTTATACGCGTTACCTTATAAAGGGATACGTGTCATACGCAGATTCAGAAGATTATTTGAACGTGGGTAGCAGTTGTCATAACCGCAGCGTAAATGAGACAATCTTCTTCATAGTTTGGCCTTTTACGCCAACAAGACAGTCATTTGGCTTTTATGCTAACCATTTTACGCAGGGGCAGTAACTTACGTGGCTTGCATGCCATGATCTTCGAGAAACAGTTATACGCGTTACCTTATAAAGGGATATGTGTCATACGCAGATTCAGAAGATTATTTGAACATGGGTAGCAATTATCATAACCGCAACGTAAAGGAGGAAATCTTCTTCACAGTTTGGCCTTTTACACCAACAAGACAGTCATTTGGCTTTTACGCCAACCGGGCAGTTACTTGATTGATCTCTATAAATAGAGACCCCTGGTCACAGGGTAAAAGGGGAGGGGGAATCATATTCTATCATGTTCATAATACCTCTGAATAGATATGTTTAACTAAAAAAGGGGGAGAAATTAGTTTTGGCTGACAACTTTGGCAAGAGGAGAATTGGTTTTGGCTGACAACTTTGGCAACAAGAATTCCATCATACTTGCAACTTTCCTTTGGCCGGCTTTTGCCTTCAGTTCAGAGAAAGTTTGAAGCTTCTTCTACAGCACTTCTTCATCATCCTTTAGTCCAAGGAACAAAGTGATCGACTGCAGATCAGACTTTCATAGCAATACTTCTCCAGAATTATTTTATTGTACTTAATATCCTCGTATAGGATTATTTATACTTTTCTCTTTTCTCGTTTGTAAGCAAAAGTTTCGTATAAACATTTGTTTATCCAAACAAAATGGCGACTCTGCTGGGGAAGACTTTCTCCTTTGACGAGAAAGCAATTGCTCAACACGATATTGTATCCATCGGATCGACGAATAAGACTTTGGTCGTCCAATTCGACCAATCTGCCTATGAAGATATGCTTCATGCAGGGGGTAGTTCTCATTCCTCCTCTGTCCATAATAATAGGAAGCTACGTAAAGTATGGATGCCTAAGTCGTCCTCTACCCTTCCTGCTAGTTCTCATTCACTGATCAACAAAGTTGTGACAACACAGCCAACACGCCCTGTGCGTAAAACTTTGTCTTTTGTTTATGACATGGTAGACAAAAATTCTGGTAATGCCTCAATGCTAATCCAGAAGTCCCAAACATGCCCTGCGCGTAAACCTTCGTCTCCCGTCTGTGACATGGTAGACAAAATTCCTGGTAATGCCTCAGTGCCAATCCAGAAGTCCCAAACACGCCCTGCGCGTAAACCTTTGTCTCCCGTTTGTGACGTGGTAGACAAAATTCCTGGCAATGTCTCAGTGCCAATCTAGAAGTCCCAAACACGCCCTGAGCATAAACCTTCGTCTCCCGTCTGTGACGTGATAGACAAAACTTCTGGCAAGGCCTCAGTACCAATCCAGAAATTTCAAACACGTCCTGCACATAAAATTACATCTCCCGTCTATGATGATGCAGATGTACCCTTTGATCACATCAAAGGAACAGATAGTGACAGGCTGAGGGGGAGTCACCCTCAAATAGTCAGAGCATCATCTGAAGCTGAGAGTAGCATCTCCTTTAAGTCTGAAGATGATGCAACTATGACCGTCTTCCCTGAGGACAGTGCGACTCAAGAACCCAAGGTGGAAGGGCTCAGCGATTGTCAACGACTCGATGCTCTTAAAGTAATGATGCACACCATGAGTGCCACAATGCAGACTCTGGCCCTCAAGGCAAACATGGTCCTGCTGACCTCAGGGCCCGCAGTAACTCTACAAGCCGGGAGTATCAATCTTCTGGTGATCCACACCAACCCGTCATGCCGTGAGGAAGGTGATTCCCAAGAACCAGACAATGACATGTCTAGGGGTAGTCTCCCTCGACAAGACAGCAGCATCCAAAGCTGGGGGTAGAATTCCCTCTGAGTCCGAAAATGATGCAAAATTATCGGTCTTCCTTGAGGACCGTATGACTTAGGTATCGGAAGCCCTAAATCCAAATGGGACTTTCTCCTTCAATGATGATGACATCATTGAAATCTTTAATATATTGATGAAGGAAAATAAACTTCGGCTACCCAACATCAGATGCCCTCAAAAGGCTGACAAGGTCGAAGACCCAAAATATTGTCTCTTTCATCGGTACATTCATCATCCCACAAAGGCATGCTATATACTGAAAAGGAAAATCCAGGAGTTGATCGACGCCAAAGTCATCACTTTGCATAATAACGAGAAGACGGTCACTGCAAATATGATCTCACTCCAATTTGGTAATTTCCCCCCTCAAGAAGTACCGGATGATGAGTCCCCAAAGTCTCCCCAGCGGAGCAACCTTCAGGTCTATCCTCATTTTCGGATAGACCACACTTAGCAACCACTCTTCAGTGAGTTTATTGAACACTGGTTCATGTCTATATTACCTCTGAACTGTTGTCCAAATTTTTTTTTTCGGCCGAGTTTGCCATGTCCATATTACCTCTGAACAAACCTTCCAGGTTCGGCTATCGATTATCATGTCCATATTAACTCTGATATCGGTTGTCATCTCAACTTAGCACCCATACTTAATTCTAAGTACGCCCGTGGTGTTAAGTTCACAAAAGTTTGCCATGTCCATATTACCTCTGAGCAAACCTTCTGGGTTCGGCTATCGATTATCATGTCCATATTACCTCTGATATTAGTTGTCATCTAAACTTAGCACCCGTACTTAATTCTAAGTATGCCAGCTATCGATTATCATGTCCATATTACCTCTGATATCAGTTGTCATCTCAACTTAGCACCCGTAGTTAATTCTAAGTACGTCAGTGGTGTTAAGTTCATAAAAGTTTGCCATGTCCATATTATCTCTGAGCAAACCTTCTGGGTTTGGCTATCGATTATCATGTCCATATTACCTCTGATATCGGTTGTCATCTCAACTTAGCACCCGGACTTAATTTTAAGTATGCCAGTGGTGTTAAGTTCATATAAGTTTGCCATGTCCATATTACCTCTGAGCAAACCTTTCGGGTTTGGCTATCGATTATCATGTCCATATTACCTCTGATATCGGTTGTTATCTCAACTTAGCACCCGTACTTAACTCTAAGTACGCCAGTGGTGTTAAGTCTACAAAACCAGCCATGTTCATATTACCTCTGAGCTATCGTTCCATCAATCTCCCCAGCGGAGCAACCTTCAGGTCTATCCTCATTTTTCGGATAAAACACACTCAGCAAATCACTCCCCAGTGAGTTTTTTGGACATGGGTTCACGTCCATATTACCTCTGAACTGTTGCCCAAATATTTTTTCCCGGCTGAGTTTGCCATGTCCAAGTGACCTCTGAGCAAACTTTCCAGGTTTTGGCTATCGATCATCACGTCCATATTAACTCTGATATCAGTTTTTATCCCCACTTATCAAAACCTATCATGTCCATATTACCTTTGATAGGGTTTTGAATCTATTACTCGTACCCCAAGTGCGCAAAAGGGTAATAGATCCACCAAAAATTCTCCAATAGGGTTTGCGATATCCTTTGCACCTCTGAGCAAACTTTTCGGGTTGGCTATCGATCATCACGTCCACAGTACCTCTGATATTGATCGTCGTCTAAACTTATCACCTTTATTTAAATTTAAGTATGCCAATGGTGTTAAGTCCACCAAACTTGCCACCTCTGGCAAAACATATTTCAAACTTATTACTTGCACTCTCGCGCACAAGAAGTAATAAATCCACCAAAAATCCTCTAGTAGGATATCCTCATGATCGTACCTAACCTCTTGGTATGGCTATTGATCAGCTCATGTCTACGTCGTCTCTGTGCTTTCATCCTCCCCCGAGAGTCTGCCATGTCCAAATAACCTCTGAGCAAACCTCTCCTTACGACTATCATCAGTCGTCATCTAAACTTATCAACCGTGCTTAAATTTAGGTATGCCAGCGGTGTTAAGTCCACAAAACCTATCTTGACCATATTACCTCTGACAGGGTTTTCATCTTGAACTTATTACTTACACTCTCGTGCACAAGAAGTAATAGGTCCACCAAAACCC
This sequence comes from Iris macrosiphon, assembly GCA_036927795.1. Classification (NCBI taxonomy): domain Eukaryota; kingdom Viridiplantae; phylum Streptophyta; class Magnoliopsida; order Asparagales; family Iridaceae; genus Iris; species Iris macrosiphon. The sequence goes on from JAYESA010000005.1 coordinate 124,903,163, forward strand.
CCCTGTGGGTTGCCCCCAATGGAAATAAATTATTCAAATCCATATTTCCTCTGAACTATCCTCATTTTCCCCAGAAGAGAAAAAGTTAGTTTATGTTCATATTACCTCTGAACTACGTCTCTCCACTATCCCCATAGAATAATATCTTACTATGTCCATATTACCTTTGAGTAAAATATTTTTAGAACTTTTCCATGTCCATATTATCTCTGAGTAAAGTTCTGCTTTGTCAACTTTCTACTATCATGTTCGAATAACCCTTGATAGTGTCAGTCATTTTAACTTGTTATCTGTACCTAGTCTTAGGTACGCCTTGGGTAATAAGTCTACTAAAATTCTCCAAGAGAATGGAATGTACTACCCTGTACATATCACCTCTAGCAGGATATTCATTCCCATATCAAAGACTTTTTTCATGCTTCTTTCAAAGTATTTCAAAACTTGTCCAAGTTTTAAAAACTTTGAAGGGGATCTTGTAGAAGTATGAAAAATGCTGGGAATTGTTCGCATATTTTACAGTCAAAACCCCCAACATACATGAAGTCCCGCCGTGCGTAAAACAGAGCTTCAAGTTTGTTTGGCGTAAAATAGGGCTTCAAAGCTATTCGCGTAAAATAGAGCTTCAAGTCTATTTAGCGTAAAATAGGGCTTCAGAGCTATCCACGTAAAATAGAGCTTCAAGTCTATTTAGCATAAAATAGGGCTTCAAAGCTGTCGGTGTAAAACAGAGCTTCAAGGCTGTTTGGCGTAAAATAGGGCTTCAAAGCTGTCATCGTAAAACAGAGCTTCAAGTCTGTTTAGCGTAAAATAGGGCTTCAGAGCTGTCCGCGTAAAGCAGAGCTTCAGAGCTGTCCGCGTAAAGCAGAGCTTCAAGGCTGTTCTGCGTAAAAGGTTGCTATACCTTCCTACATAAAGTTTAAAATATGTTGTTTTTAATGCAGCATAAAGTTGTACGAGGAACTCTTCGTATTCCTCGGATGAATTTGTCAGTCAAATCAGTGAACCTGACATTTGACAAAAGTACTGCACGATGATCGAGAGAACGGCTGTGATGATGCATGACTGGGAAAGCTAAGACTGTGACTAATACGCTTATATTACCATCCTTGTATTTTTACGCCAACCAGGCTATTTTCAACTATAGGAGTACGCCGTATGCTATCTCCTCGAAATATGCCAACTCGACTATATTTGCAAAGGGACAGTTACTTACGTGGCTTGCATGCCATGATCTTCGAGAATCAGTTATACGTGTTACCTTATAAAGGGATACGTGTCATACGCAGATTCAGAAGATTATTTGAACATGGGTAGTAGTTGTCATAACCGTAGCATAAAGGAGACAATCTTCTTCACAGTTTAGCCTTTTACGCCAACAAGACAATCATTTGGCTTTTACGCCAACCATTTTATGTTGGGGCAGTTACTTACGTAGCTTGCATGCCATGATCTTCGAGAAGCAGTTATATGCGTTACCTTATAAAGGAATACGTGTCATACGTAAATTCAGAAGATTATTTGAACGTGGATAGCAGTTATCATAACCGCAGCATAAAGGAGGCAATCTTCTTCACAGTTTGGCCTTTTACGCCAACAAGACAGTTATTTGGCTTTTACGCCAACCGGACAGTTACTTGATTGATCTCTAAAAATAGAGACCCCTGGTCACAGGGTAAAAGGGGAGGGGGAATCATATTCTATCATGTTCATAATACCTCTGAATAGATATGTTTAACTAAAAAAGGGGGAGGAATTAGTTTTGGCTGACAACTTTGGCAAGAGGAGAATTGGTTTTGGCTGACAACTTTGGCAATAAGAATTCGATCCTACTTGCAACTTTCCTTTAGCCGGCTTTTGCCTTCAGTTCAGAGAAAGTTTGAAGCTTCTTCTACAACACTTCTTCATCATCGTGTAGTCCAAGGAACAAAGTGATCGACTACAGATAAGACTTTCATAGCAATACTTCCCCAGAATTATTTTATTGTACTTAATATCCTCGTATATGATTATTTGTACTTTTCTCTTTTCTCGTTTATAAGCAAAAGTTTCGTATAAACATTTGTTTATCCAAACATCTGGCATTAGCTGTAAACTGGATGCTAGAAGTATATACTGACTACATCATCGATCATGATAGCGCGCAGCTAGTAACCTCTGCCGGATGTATCGACAAGCATATACGCCCATAACCAGGTAGCACATAGCCCATAATCGGGTAACACTGAGGCTCACGACACCATAATTTACTCTAAAACTACGATAGCCAAATATCTGTCCCATACACCTACTAATTGTCTTTCCCGTCCAATGCCAATGTACAAGTCGTGAATACGACATGGACATCTCGTACTATAATGCAAGTCACTACAAAAATATACAACTATGCTAAATACTGTTACACGTGCTGCTCACACCGATGGCCAGTCAAGTATGAAGTTCGCGTCCCTACATGAACTCACTCTGTGATGTGCAATAATATGTGTCAAGGCATGGGGAGTCATATTAATAACACCACAACTTTAGGTGCGTCCACTAGACACTAGGTCATACACAAGTCCTAACGTCAATGCCTTCGTTGACTGCACCCGAGTCATTCTCAGATGCGCACAGTTATATAATATTAAAGAAATAAAATATGTGAACTATAATAAATAAATTTAAACAGTACAACAAGGCAAGGTGTAAACCCCCTCGACCAGTAATTAGGGTTAAATAATTTAATTAGCATAATTAGGGTTAATTAGAATTGTTTATGATTTAATATATATAGCATTATGATACTTGTGCAATGATTGGTTGTTTTATGTTACTACCCTAGCTGTTGCCCTAGAACAACTTCTACATATTTGACCTAGACCTATAAACCCCTCGTATTTAACCTAGAACAAACCCCGGGTACCAATTTTTGTGCCAAATTTTAGACGCACAAAAGTCGTTACAAACGTCCGTGCACAAATTAATTAAATTACGTAATTACGTTTGTTGTCCGTTTCAATTGAAATTAAGACCCAACCTCAACCAGTTTTGACCAACCCAGATCACGATATTATTGTACACTGAGCCAGCTACACCAACGACCCTTGCCCAACCAAATTTAGACTCCCAATTTTTTATTAAATTAAATTAGAAACACCCGTCACATTAATTACGAATTAATTAATGTGGAGACCTAACCTAAATGAAATTGGACCCAAATCCAACCCAAACCCACATCCACACCCATAAGCCTCATACAAAACACCAAACACCATCATAGTCCAATGAGGAACACCAAATATGGTGTTTGTTTGCATTAAATCCCCAATCCTAGTTTTTGTGCAAATACTAAATTGTACAGGGGCCTAATTGCAAAATTGTAATGTGGTGTCTCCCTCTCATTGGCCCAAACCATCATGGAGAAAAGTAATGCTCATAACCAACCGTAGGCATTTGGTTCCCCCCCATTTTTCATGTCCTTATACCACCTTTTTGGGAACCCATCTTGACCCTACAATTTGAATGGCCTATTCCTAGCCCTCCACTCATCTTGATGGACAACCCCACTCCCCAAGAATATTTGTCCAGCCGGCCCTAATCCCTAGGCAGCCCCCCCTCACTCTCTCTCTCCTACATATACCTTCATTTCTATATTAAATGAGAAAAACCCAACCTAAAGAATCCCTAAAACCCTTATTTCTCCAACTAAGCCCTTCCTTCAGCCGACCCCAACACCTCATCCCCGAGCTCCACCACCGCCACCAGCCACCACCAGTCGCCGCCACCCTAACCCGACCCCTTCGCCGGACCCTCCCCTACTCTCGGCCACCGCCACCCGGCCACGACGCCGCCGGCAGCCACCCACATACAGCCCCACACCGATCCTAGTCTCCCTGCCCGCACAGCTTAGCCGACCACCCCTCAGCTTAGTGCACCGCCACCACCGCGTCTCCGACCGCCGTACTTGGCCGACGACTCCCCCGTCCAGTCCTCCACCACCCCGGCGAGTTTCAGCCGACGCCGCCGCCGCCTCAGGGAGAAATCGAGCCCGCAGCATCAACTGAACCAAACCGCGGCTGCTACTGCCGATCCTCCCTGAGCCTCGCCGGAGCGCCGTCCGGCCACCCCCGTCGGCGATGACCGACCAACTCGACCCCCTCGACCTGTCGAGCATTAAGGTACAATATTTTATGTGTAATTATTAAGATTTATTCATGTAATTTCAGTTGCAAGTTTATATATATGTGAATATCGTATAATCCGTATTTTAATACGTATATGATACTATTTACTGTATTTTAGATATTTAACAGTATTTATATTAATTATATTCCTGTATAAATTCCATATAATATATTATAATCATTTTTTTTATTTTATTTTTATTTAATTTATATTATGTATGTATGCATATATGTATGTATGTATGTAAGCATGTATGTATGTATGTTATTTTTAAAATACAAAGAATGTTAAATATCTAATTATTTATAGTATTAAATACATTTATGGAAAAATCAAGTATTGTTTTTGTATATACTGTATTTCTATTTTCTGGGTATATTTTGTAGATAACATAAATATATAAGTACGTATTTTTATAAATAAAAATGTATGTATATACATAGTATATATATACATGAGTTTAAATACCCTATTTTTTTATTTGAATACCTAATATGTATATATATAAGTATATATGTATTTTTGTGCATATAAAGGTATGTATATATAAATATATATATATATATATATATATATATATATATATATATACTTGTGTATGAGTATATATATATCTAAATATAAGTAAATATGTTATTTACATAGATACATAAGCTTACTATTTAAATACATGTATATAATGTAGGGTGAATTTATTTGTGTACTTATATAGTATAAAATATATGAATATGTATAAATAAATGATATTATGAATATTATCTATTATGTACATATATATGAATTTATTGAATATAACATAATTACCAGTGTATTACTAAATAATACAAATATTATTTTTGTACTACTAAACATAAATATTATTTAATATATTTAAATATGATTTAGTGTGTATATAAATAATAGTGTTAGCTATATATAAATGCAGCCTCGACCCTGTGTCAGTTGTAGATACGGACAGTGTGTCCTAGTCGTGCTATTGTAGCGACTAATTTTGGACATTACTACATCCTATATAGGATTGCTGGACACTACTGCCGAGGCATCAGGAGCAGGGCTTTGGATTTCGCAGCTACCCGGGGCAGGCAAGTATACCTTGCTGGATTACTGCTTTAAATTTAAATGTTAAATATGTCAAATATACATGAACTGTGCGCATCCGAGATTGATTCGGGTGCAGTCGACATTGCGTCGATGAGTAGTGTACTTGACCTAGTTGCTAGTTGACTCAACCACTACTGCGAGGATATTCTGATATTCTCCTAGACCATGGCACTATACACGTACCATGATGGTACATTCATATTGGGATGCGGGTCCGCGTACCCGATTCACTATCGGTACGTACGACATGCATCACGGACTAGCATGTATTCTAGAGTAGCATAGTTGAGACTTGGCATCTAGATACGGTACACTCAAGTCGTATATTCGACTTGCGTATCTACATTAGGCGGAAAGGACAACTGACAGACGTATGGGACACCCCCATCGGACTCCGTGGTATCCAGAGGAACCACAGACCCGGTGACTCCCTATATTCAGACACCGCGCTCTTCGGAGTGTTACGGACGTATATACATTGCAGATATCACGTCCCTTAGAGTGTGGACGTTATATATATACAGATACCTCATTCTTCGGAATGATGGACGTTACAGATACCACACTCTAGAGGATGTTGGACGTTATGCCTACACCTACTTATACGTTGCTAGGTTGTCCTTATATTGCATTCACTTAGATGGTTAGCACACCCCCTCTTTACTTTTATTTCAGTACTATATCCAGCATGCATATTGTATCTTGTTACGTCCCTCTGAGGACCTGGTTATCTTCCAGATCTGGACGAGGCCTTTTATCCCACAGTTTATGGGCCAGGCATAGAGATGAGGTTTGCTCTGGACGAGGAGCTAGAGGTCTTTCCATCAGAGTACTCCTGATCAGATTGGTAGGCCTTCCGCCTATGACTGGGGCTCCTTACCTAGCTAGCCGTTGTTCCAGTCACTCTTCTTATCAGCACTTTCATTTCAGATATTCAGTACTTTATTTCAGACTATCAGTACATTTGTAGTGGGTTTGTTCCCACCAGACTTATTTCAGTTGTACTATGTCAGTCGACTATGTTTCTCATATTCCAGTCTTTCATTTCAGTATTTACTTGTTATCTGTGGATGAGATTAGACATTGCCTGTTCTTGTTATTAGACTTGTTAGATTTAGGACAGCGTAGCACGCTTCGTCAGGATCCATTAAATTGGGATATCCTCGGAGTCGTGTCAGCTGGCCAATGCCACGTGGCCTGGTTCCATAATATTTTGGGACTGGGGCGTGACATGGTTTTAGTGGTGGCCCATGCAGGTCTGAAATACCAACATCTATCGCTTGTGGTATGGAAACGTGCCCAGCAAGCCTGCAATAGGATAGAAATTACTAGGTCTCATCCACTTGATTATGCCTTGAACCTCTTCCGAACTGTAAAATATCTGCATCCTGTTTGATTGATTCTATACTCTTCTAAATATCGTTCTATCTCTTACAGCGAGATGAACCTTCAGAGCCGACGTGAGATACTCGGTGCCATAGCACCACCTGCAGCACCGAGAGAGGATACGACTCGAGGACCACCCAGAGAGCATCCTCAGCCAGAGGCAGAGGTGATCCCTCAGGCCCCGATGATGCACTGGCATCAGGTCTCTCCCGACGAGGAGACGCAGCAGCCAGAGGGCCAGGCATCACAGACGATTCCGAGGCAGTACTTCGAGGGGCAGACCTCGAGGGCGACACCGATGCCGCAGTACGAGAGGCCGACACCCGAGGAGACACCGAGGAGACAGCAGGAGGTACCGCTTCCACCACCTCCACCGTTTCCACATCAAATGCCACCAGCGGAGGGACAGACACAGATGATGCAGTTCTTCCAAATGATGATGTAGGCCCAGATGCAGCAGACGGAGACTCTGAGACAGGGTCTAATGGCCGTACTAGAGAGGGCACCTGCCCAAGCACCAGCACCAGCACTGGCACCTGTACCTGACCGGCTAGCGGGCACTGTAAAAGGCTTCAGAACGATGGGCCCGGGAACCTTCTCGGGTAAGGAGACGGCTGAGGAGATCTCAGACTGGGTCTCCAACACTGAGATGCTGCTAGAGGGTTCGCAGCTACATCCCGATCTCTGGATGACCACGATGAGGGCCCAACTCACAGGCAACGCCCATCACTGGTGGGACTCTATGGAGCGCAGCATTGGCCGACAGCAGACTTGGGAGGAATTTCTAGAGCACTTCAACAAGAAGTATTTCCCAGCTACGGTGATGAACGCCCTGTACTCTCAGTTCCTACACCTGGAGCAAGGGAACCTGACTGTGGACGCCTACGACGGAGAGTTCAGCAGACTCAGCCGATTCGGAGCAGCCCTGATCCCCAATGACCTGGAGAAAGCCAGGAGATTCTACCATGGCCTCACTCAAGAGCTGCAGAGGTACACTACTACCCAGGCGAGGATCTCTTATGAGGAGGTCCTATCAGAGGCGAGGATCCAAGAGGCTATAGGAGGAGGAGGAGCGAGACGTTCCAGCGCGAACGTTCCAGCCAGGACCCAACAAGGAGCCGGAGGACCGATCCGCCGTCCAGGAGCGCAGGCACAGCAGAGGGCAGCGCCGTACCAGCAGAAGGAGCTTCCGACCTGTCACTTCTGTGGCAAGAGGGGACACGTCATCCGAGACTGCAGGAAGAAGCTCGGGCTCTGCATGGTCTGTGGAGCCAGCCAGCACCTTGCTAGAGACTGCCCCCAGCGCAGAGACGCAGCACCCCAGACTGGACAGAGGCCACCAGCAGCACCACTGAGGACACCACCCCCAGCAGGAGGACAGCGTCCACCAGCTACCGGAGGACAGCAGAGAGGACCACCCTTGGTCACACAGAAGGCACACTTCAACCAGGCCCGACAACAGGCAGGAGGGCAGAGGCGCGGGCAAGCCTTTGCTTTAGCATCTATTGAGGAGGAACCAGAGGGAGAGGCTATAGCAGGTACAATTCTAGTTGCATCATTACCTGCGACTGTACTGTTTGATTCTGGAGCTACATTGTCATTTATATCTAGTAGATTTGTAGCAATGCATAGAGTAGCAACTTCCCCCTTACCTAAGAGTTGAAGAATACTTACCGGAGGAGGCATCGTACCGGTTACCAGCACCATTAGAACGTGCTCGGTAGTAGTTTGTGGTAGGGAGATGAGAGCGCGATTGTTGGTACTCCCAATGCCAGCTTTCGACGTAGTTCTGGGCATGGACTGGTTAAGCCAGTACAATGCCGTACTAGATTGCCGGAAGGGTAGCGTTACTTTTAGACTGCCAGGACAACCAGAGTTCGAATTCATGTGAGGCACCATCGAGCAAGGAGTAGGACACGCAGCTGGAGCTTACATGGCGATGGAGACGGCACCCCCAGAAATCGTTGCAGAGTTCGAGGATGTTTTCCCAGATGAGTTTCCAGGCCTACCGCCTGATAGAGAGGTAGAGTTCACCATTGAGCTAATACCTGGAGCAGTACCGGTATCATCAAATGTGTACCGATTGGCGAAGAAGGAGCTTGACGAGCTGAAGCTACAGCTAGAGGAGTTGCAGATCAAAGGATTCGTTCGTCCTAGTGCATCACCCTGGGGAGCACCAGTGCTGTTTGTACCCAAGAAGGATGGAACGTTTCAGATGTGCATTAATTACAGAGCCCTTAATGCTCTGACTATCAAGAACAAGTACCCTCTACCGCGAATCGACGATCTGTTCGACCAGCTGACAGGAGCAGTGGTGTTCACGAAGATCGACTTGAGATCGGGCTACCATCAGGTAAAGGTGCGAAGGGAGGACATTCCAAAGACAGCATTTAGGACTCGTTACGGTCATTACGAGTTCCTAGTGATGCCTTTCGGATTGACAAATGCGCCTGCTGTGTTTATGAACTTGATAAACCGAGTCTTCCATGAGTATCTGGACCAGTTCGTGGTAGTCTTCATCGACGACATCTTGGTGTATTCGAAGAGCCACGAGGAGCACGGGGAGCATTTGAGGCTAGTGCTAGAGACGCTGAGACGAGAGAGGCTTTATGCCAAACTGAGCAAGTGCGAGTTTCTTCTAGATCGTGTCGCATTTCTTGGACACGTTATCTCGGGAGATGGCATCTTAGTAGATCCCGCAAAGATTTCGTCAGTAGAGACGTGGCCGACCCCTACCAACATCACGGAGGTGAGGAGTTTCCTAGGACTTGCCGGATATTACCGAAGGTTCGTAGAGAACTTCGCGAGGATCGCAGAGCCGATGACCCGCTTGACCCGCAAGGATCAGGAGTTCACCTGGACAGAGGAGTGTCAGACGGCGTTCGATGAGCTGAAGAAGCGTCTGACTACAGCACCCATCTTGACCATACCTTCTGGACCGGAGGATTCGTGATCTATAGCGATGCGTCCGGGAAAGGATTAGGATGCGTCTTAATGCAGCATGGGAAGGTGGTGGCCTATGCCTCTAGGCAATTGAGGACCCATGAGAAGAATTATCCCACCCACGACTTGGAGCTTGCAGCAGTGATCTTTGCTTTGAAGCTTTGGAGGCACTACTTGTATGGAGAGCGCATGGAGATATTTATCGATCACAAGAGCCTGAAATACGTCTACACACAGAAGGACCTGAACCAGAGGCAGAGACGTTGGCTCGAAGTGATGGCAGACTTCGAGATTAAGCTACAGTACCATCCAGGAAAGGCTAATGTGGTAGCCGATGCTTTAAGCAGGAAGCCCATAGCATTTTTCCTGACTACCCAACAACATCTGTTGAGAGATCTAGAGCAGTTGGGTATCAAAGTCGTTATGCCCAGAGTAGACGGCCAGATGTCGAGTTTCCAGGTGCAATCGACATTGGTGGAGAGAATCAAGGCTGCTTTGCCGACAGACGCCAGATTTCAGAGGCTTCGACAGAGGACAGAGGCTGGAATACAGACGGGACTGCGTATACACGAGGACGGGACTTTGAGATGTGGAGATCGTCTCTATGTTCTGAATAGAGAGCTACGCCAGGAGCTGATGACGGAGGCACATAGTTCAACCTATTCTATACATCCAGGAGGCACGAAGATGTATCGAGACCTGAGGCAGTACTACTGGTGGCACGGGATAAAGAGAGAGATAGCCCACTTCGTGGCTAAGTGTCTGGTGTGTCAGCAAGTCAAGGCTGAGCATCAGAGGTCTGCCGGATTACTTCAACCGATACCGGAGTGGAAATGGGAGCACATCACCATGGACTTCGTCACGGGTTTCCCGAGGAGTCCTAGTGGTCGCAATGCTGTTTGGGTAATCGTAGATAGACTCACCAAGTCTGCCCACTTTTTACCCTTCAGGGTTGGGCAATCTACGGAAGTCTTGGCAGACATGTACATGAGGGAGATTGTACGATTGCATGGAGTGCCAGTCAGTATCGTGTCTGACCGGGATACGAGGTTTATATCGTACTTTTGGAGGAGTATGCAAAAGAGTCTTGGTACCCGCCTTAAGTTCAGTACTTCATACCACCCGCAGACAGATGGACAGTCCGAGCGCACCATTCAGACGCTGGAGGATATGTTGAGGGCTTGCATGCTTGACTTCAGCGGTTCATGGGAGGACCACTTGCACTTGGTCGAATTTTCCTACAATAATAGCTATCAGGCGAGCATTCAGATGGCTCCCTATGAGGCATTGTATGGTAGGAAGTGTCGTTCCCCAGTATGTTGGAGCGATGTAGGCGAGAGGCAGATTCTAGGACCAGAGTTGATCGTCCATACAGTGGAGAAGGTGAAGAAGATCCAGGGGCATCTACGAGCAGCACAGGACAGGCAAAAGCATTGGGCTAATGTGCATCGACGACCCCTAGAGTTCCAGGTTGGAGAATATATGTTCCTGAAGATTTCACCTACCAGAGGAACCATCAGATTTGGAGGCAGAGGGAAGCTGAGTCCGAGGTACATCGGACCCTTCGATGTGCTAGAGCGCGTCGGAGAAGTTGCTTACAGATTGGCCTTGCCGCAGACACTGGAAGGAGTTCACGACGTCTTCCATGTATCTCAGCTGAGGAGATACATACCGGATCCGAGTCATGTGCTTGACCACTCGGAGATCACCGTTGGTCCCAGCTTGTCATACCAGGAGGAGCCGGTAGAGATCCTAGACCGAAGCGAGAAGGTACTGCGAGGCCAGACTATCCCTCTAGTTCGTGTCGCATGGAGGCATCATGCACCAGGTGAATCAACCTGGGAACGAGAGGACGATATTCGGCAACGTTTTCCCCATCTCTTCGAAGGCCTAGGTATGTCTTAATGTTTAATTTCATTCAACAGTTTTTCTATATGTCTGTTTTAATTTCGAGGACGAAATGCTCTAAGGAGGGTATGTTGTAAACCCCCTCGACCAGTAATTAGGGTTAAATAATTTAATTAGCATAATTAGGGTTAATTAGAATTGTTTATGATTTAATATATATAGCATTATGATACTTGTGCAATGATTGGTTGTTTTATGTTACTACCCTAGCTGTTGCCCTAGAACAACTTCTACATATTTGACCTAGACCTATAAACCCCTCGTATTTAACCTATAACAAACCCCAGGTACCGATTTTTGTGCCAAATTTTAGACGCACAAAAGTCGTTACAAACGTCCGTGCGCAAATTAATTAAATTGCGTAATTACGTTCGTTGTCCGTTTCAATTGAAATTAAGACCCAACCTCAACCAGTTTTGACCAACCCAGATCACGATATTATTGTACACTGAGCCAGCTACACCAACGACCCTTGCCCAACCAAATTTAGACTCCCAGTTTTTTATTAAATTAAATTAGAAACACCCGTCACATTAATTACGAATTAATTAATGTGGAGACCTAACCTAAATGAAATTGGACCCAAATCCAACCCAAACCCACATCCACACCCATAAGCCTCATACCAAATACCAAACACCATCATAGTCCAATAAGGAACACCAAACATGGTGTTTGTTTGCATTAAATCCCCAATCCTAGTTTTTGTGCAAATACTAAATTGTACAGGCGCCTAATTACAAAATTGCAATATGGTGTCCCCCTCTCATTGGCCCAAACCAAAATGGAGAAAAGTAATGCTCATAACCAACCGTAGGCATTTGGTTCCCCCCCATTTTTCATGTCCTTACACCACCTTTTTGGGAACCCATCTTGACCCTACAATTTGAATGGCCTATTCCTAGCCCTCCACTCATCTTGATGGACAACCCCACTCCCCAAGAATATTTGTCCAGCCGGCCCTAATCCCTAGGCAGCCCCCCCTCACTCTCTCTCCTACATATACCTTCATTTCTACATTAAATGAGAAAAACCCAACCTAAAGAATCCCTAAAACCTTTATTTCTCCAACTAAGCCCTTCCTTCAGCCGACCCCAACACCTCATCCCCGAGCTCCACCACTGCCACCAGCCACCACCAGTCGCCGCCACCCTAACCCGACCCCTTTGTTGGACCCTCCCCTACTCTCGGCCACCGCCACCCGGCCACGACGCCGCCGGCAGCCACCCACATACAGCCCCACACCGATCCTAGTCTCCCTGCCCGCACAGCTTAGCCGACCACCCCTCAGCTTAGTGCACTGCCACCACCGCGTCTCCGACCGTCGTACTTGGCCGACGACTCCCCCGTCCAGTCCTCCACCACCCCGGCGAGTTTCAGCCGACGCCGCCGCCGCCTCAGGGAGAAATCGAGCCCGCAGCATCAACTGAACCAAACCGCGGCTGCTACTGCCGATCCTCCCCGAGCCTCGCCGGAGCGCCGTCCGGCCACCCCCGCCGGCGACGACCGACCAACTCGACCCCCTCGACCTGTCGAGCATTAAGGTACAATATTTTATGTGTAATTATTAAGATTTATTCATGTAATTTCAGTTGCAAGTTTATATATATGTGAATATCGTATAATCCGTATTTTAATACGTATACGATACTATTTACTGTATTTTAGATATTTAACAGTATTTATATTTATTATATTCCTGTATAAATTCCATATAATATATTATAATCATTTTTTTTATTTTATTTTTATTTAATTTATATTATGTATGTATGCATATATGTATGTATGTATGTATGTATGTATGTATGTATGTATGTAAGCATGTATGTATGTATATTATTTTTAAAATACAAAGAATGTTAAATATCTAATTATTTATAGTATTAAATACATTTATGGAAAAATCAAGTATTATTTTTGTATATACTGTATTTCTATTTTCTGGGTATATTTTGTAGATAACATAAATATATAAGTACGTATTTTTATAAATAAAAATGTATGTATATACATAATATATATATACATGAGTTTAAATACCCTATTTTTTTATTTGAATACCTAATATGTATATATATAAGTATATATGTATTTTTGTGTATATAAAGGTATGTATATATAAATATATATATATATATATATATATATATATATATATATACTTATGTATGAGTATATATATATCTAAATATAAGTAAATATGTTATTTACATAGATACATAAGCTTACTATTTAAATACATGTATATAATGTAGGGTGTATTTATTTGTGTACTTATATAGTATAAAATATATAAATATGTATAAATAAATGATATTATGAATATTATCTATTATGTACATATATATGAATTTATTGAATATAACATAATTACCAGTGTATTACTAAATAATACAAATATTATTTTTGTACTACTAAACATAAATATTATTTAATATATTTAAATATGATTTAGTGTGTATATAAATAATAGTGTTAGCTATATATAAATGCAGCCTCGACCCTGTGTCAGTTGTAGATACGGACAGTGTGTCCTAGTCGTGCTATTGTAGCGACTAATTTTGGACATTACTACATCCTATATAGGATTGCTGGACACTACTGCCGAGGCATCAGGAGCAGGGCTTTGGATTTCGCAGCTACCCGGGGCAGGCAAGTATACCTTGCTGGATTACTGCTTTAAATTTAAATGTTAAATATGTCAAATATACATAAACTGTGCGCATCCGAGATTGATTCGGGTGCAGTCGACATTGCGTCGATGAGTAGTGTACTAGACCTAGTTGCTAATTGACTCAACCACTACTGCGAGGATATTCTGATATTCTCCTAGACCATGGCACTATACACGTACCACGATGGTACATTCATATTGGGATGCGGGTCCATGTACCCGATTCGCTATCGGTACGTACGACATGCATCACGGACTAGCATGTATTCTAGAGTAGCATAGTTGAGACTTGGCATCTAGATACGGTACACTCAAATCGTATATTCGACTTTCGTATCTACATTGGGCGGGAAGGACAACTGACAGACGTATGGGATACCCCCATCGGACTCCGTGGTATCCAGAGGAACCACAGACCCGGTGACTCCCTATATTCAGACACTGAGCTCTTCGAAATGTTACGGACGTATATACATTGCAGATACCATATCCCTTAGAGTGTGGACGTTATATATATACAGATACCTCATTCTTCGGAATGATGGACGTTACAGATACCACACTCTAGAGGATATTGGACCTTATGCCTACACCTACTTATACGTTCCTAGGTTGTCCTTATATTGCATTCACTTAGATGGTTAGCACACCCCCTCTTTACTTTTATTTCAGTACTATATCCAGCATGCATATTGTATCTTGTTACGTCCCTCTGAGGACCTGGTTATCTTCCAGATCTGGACGAGGCCTTTTATCCCACAGTTTACGGGCCAGGCATAGAGACGAGGTTTGCTCTGGACGAGGAGCTAGAGGTCTTTCCATCAGAGTACCCCTGATCAGATTGGTAGGCCTTCCGCCTATGACTGGGGCTCCTTACCTAGCTAGTCGTTGTTCCAGTCACTCTTCTTATCAGCACTTTCATTTCAGATATTCAGTACTTTATTTCAGACTATCAGTACATTTGTAGTGGGTTTGTTCCCACCAGACTTATTTTAGTTGTACTATGTCAGTCGACTATGTTTCTCATATTCCAGTCTTTCATTTCAGTATTTACTTGTTATATGTGGATGAAATTAGACATTGCCGGTTGTTGTTATTAGACTTGTTAGATTTAGGACAGCGTAGCACGCTTCATCAGGATCCATTAAATTGGGATATCCTCGGAGTCGTGTCAGCTGGCCAATGCCACGTGACCTGGTTCCATAATATTTTGGGACTGGGGCGTGACACAAGGTATACTTGCCTGGAACTCTGATGTGAACAAGTAAGGATCCGGAACCCGCAGCCAAGGTAGAACCGTCTTGGGTGCCTATGAATATATAATAATAAATATCAATCACTACATTATACTACGCTAAACATGCACAAGAGTTCAACATATGCAACGTCATGAGTCACGTAGAGTCTAGACCAAACAAGCATTCTAACTAAGTAGGTTGGCTAATGTTGACTAGTCAAAGGCCAAGGAAGTATGTGTACACTTAGTTTACTAGTCCCATAACATTTACAAGTTATCCTAAGGTATAATTTCTCATATGTCACAATTGCGGTCACAACTAGAATTCGTGTAGGTGCTAAGTTGCACCTCTAACACATAGGTTGCTAGTGTTCTCTTTCTAGGTCTCCGTGCACAAGTAAATAAAATATCCTCAAATATTGTGCATAACAAGTCAACTAGCTACTATGCCATTAGTAAGTATTTATAACTCAAAATATCGTGTAGCACTAATCGCGTGTCCTAACTATTAGGTTAATGTGTATATTATATATATATAAAATTATTATCACATCCTCTAAATATATAAACCATCACATAATCCTCGTACACTTGCACATATTAATATCTCAATTCCTCATCTATTTCTAGCATAACACATTAGCATGGTGACAATGAACTCTCTCATTCTATACATGCGTCATATATGTATATAAACAAGAATTTAATTTGTGGTGATGATAATCAATCTCTAACTCATGGCACTCTATAAACAATAACTAGTCTAAGAACCTAGGTAGTACACAAACACAAGTGTCATGCTAAACAACCTATCTCATACAATATTTAATATCACTAAATACTATTCTAACATATATATAAATCCTGAAATTATATGACAAGGAGATAATAGGGTTTAAAACACATGGGTTCTCAGCAATGGCTTACAGCAGCAATGGCAGCGGCTGTAGCATCAATGGCAGCAGCTCACGAGGGAGGTGGTGGTGGCTGATGGTCGGAGGAGGAGGTTGGGGGGGGGGGTGATGAAGGGGACTGTAGTGGTGGTGGTCGGCTGTGAACATGATGATGATGGTGGTGGCGGTGGTAGGCTGATAATAGTTGTGGTCGGAGGGGACTCGGGTGATGGTGATGGTGTTGGTGATGAAGCTCGGTAGCTCGGTGGTGGCGGTGGTGATCGGTTCAGGAGAGGTAGTGGTGAGGTCGGGTTGGAGTAGGAGGAGGTCGTGGGTGGCGGTGAGGTGATAGTGGTTGATGATGGTGGTGGAGGTCGTGGGTTGTCCGGCTGTAGGAAGGAGGTGAGGTGATGGTGGTTGATGATGGCGGTGGAATTCGTGGGTAACTGTAGGGAGGAGGTGAGGTAATGGTGGTTGATGATGGCGGTGGAGTTCGTGGGTTATCCTGCTGTAGGGTGGAGGAGTGGAGGAGGAGATCTCGGGTGGTGGTGGAGAAGGTCGGGGATGATGGCAATGGTGATGGCTGTCGTGAGGCTCAGATGGAGGAGGATGGAGAGGTCGGGGATGATGGCGGCGGTGATGGCTATCGTGAGGCTCGGGTGGAGGAGAGGAAGAAGGAGGTGGTAGTAGTGATGTTTTCGGTTGAGGGGAGGTAGTGGTGTGGCTGAATATTTTAGGAGGGAAAGAGTTAATGAAGGAGAGAGGAAGGAGTGAGCATGGAGATTAGGGCCGGCTATATCCCTATTTCTAGGGATGAGGGAAGGATTTTTATGAGGGAATGAGTGGTGAGATTGAGGTAAAATTTAAATGGAGGGTTGGAATTGGATGTGGGTATAAAGTGTTGTATTGTACATATAAAAAATAGGAGGAAGGGTAAATAGTAGGTGACCGGTCAAAGCATGAAGGAGAGCTTTCTTCATTGTTTTTCTCCAACGGGAGGTGGACACTTAGTTGCTTATTTGCACAAAGGCCCCTAACCGTTTGGAAATTGCACAAGTAAAGGAGAATTGGGATTGGATGAGGAAAATCACCATATTTGGTGTGTTGTAGTGGATTAAATTAGTGTGTGGTATTTTATATAAACCATGAGGGTGTGAGTGGGGGTTTGGGTTGGTATTGGGTCTAGTTTTGGGTTAGGTTGAGTCATTGTACCAATTTAATTAAAATTAGCGTCAATGGTTTTCTTTAATTAATTGGGAGTACATAGGATTTAAATTAGGTGGGACACAAGTATCATGGACATAGTAGACTCAGAGTAGATTATTGTCATAAGTTGGGTTGCACAAAACGGGTCGAGATTGTGTCTTCAATTTTGATTGGGACAGACAAAGATGCAAAGTTAGATTTATTTGGATTTAAAAATAAATATTTGTAACAAATATTGTGCGACTAAAATGAAGCACAAGAGAGGGTATTTATGAGTTACAGAAAGATCAAAATGGAAGGCTGGCACGTCTAGGAAAAGTGTGTAAAATTTGTTTGAAAGCAAAAGCTAGAGTAGCGCTCCAAATATCGAAACAACGGTAAGGTACACCAAGTGATACGAATATTTGTACATTAATCTAAAATACTATGTTCTAATTCTAAATGGCTCCAAACTAACATTAGTCTCTCTATCTAAGCTCGGTAGAACTAAATTTGGTCGAGGGGATTTATAATGTACCCTCATTAGAGCATTTATCCTCGAAATTAAAACAGACATATGGTAAAAACTATTGACTAAAATTAAATGCTAGTACATACCTAGGCCTTCAAAGAAATGGGAAAAATGCCGCCAAATATCATTTTCTCGTTCCCAGGTTGACTCGCCTGGGGCATGATGCCTCCATGCCGCCCTGTGAACGTGCTATGGGTGCCGCATATGCTCGTTCTTGGTGGCCTCATGGGGCTCCTTCAGTAGAATACGATCGTAACGGTAGCCACATGGTGCGGGCAAGCCACCACGTGGGTTTGGTTAGGATTTTCTGTTTGAAGAGATCTTGGTGCTGTTGTATGCGTTACTCGGTCAATTGGACACTTGGTCAACACTAATTGTGCGAGAAATTATCTTCGATTGTAACATAAAATCTTGTGAGTCGAGAGCCGCATACTGTTGTAGTCGCATAGAAGCTCTCGTTTGGCCTTGGTCAGAATGACCCTCTGGCCGTATGTGGATGGGAATACATGGATCTTGAAGCCACATGCATACTCTCATTTATCCTTGGTTAGGTGGTCGCTCTGGCTGCATGATGTCAAAGCCGTATGGGTCTTGAAGTCGCATACGTAGGACACGTGGAATGGCCTGTCTATCTAGGCAATTAATGTACTGATGTGATATGTTGTGTTTTCCCGAGTCATTATCTACATGAATTTTAAAGCATCTCAGGGTGATGAGTGAGGCGTCAGAGCTTCTGACAGACATCAAAATTTGTGTCAGGGGGTTTTATGCGACCGCTCTGCTCTGTGGTCATTCAGGCCACGTATGGGAACTGCATGGAGTCGAAGCCGCATGGGGCCAGAGACCAATGGAACACATAAAGTCTGGAATGCATTGGGCTAGAGACGCATGGAACACATGGAGTATGGGATGCATTAGGCCAGAGACACATGGAACACATAGAGTCTGGAACGCATTGGGCTAGAGACGCACGAAACGCATAGAGTCTAGAATGTATTGGGCCAGAGACGCATGAAACGCATGTGTCACTACTACATTCTGAAAACAGGGGTATTTTCGAATTTTTTTTAATATTTAATATTATTGTAGTTATAATTAATTAATTGCATGATAGTGTATTTGATTTAAATAATTATGTGCGATGTGTAATTAAATATATAATTATATGCAGTATTTATTTATTTTATTTTAGCTAGCAGACTAGACCTAGAAGCCCAGTAGACGAACACCTGTCGGAATTATAGGGTTCTGGATTTTATTATTTTATCTAGAATTTAATATTTGGAGATTGTAATTAATTACTGTATTTTATTTAATATTTTTGCGCATTGCCTTTGCTTCGATATTTGGAGCACTATCCAGACTTTTGTCTTCCAACAAATTTCACAATCTTGCTCTAGACATGCCCGCCTTTAATTCTGCTATTTTTGCAACTCATAATTGTGCTCCCTGTGCATTATTTCTGGCCGCACAAAAATCGTCGCGGACGTTTATTTTAATTTCCTATTTTTGTATCGTTGTGCATTCCAATCGAAAATTGGAGGCCATCTTGACCTATTTTTCGTGCGGCCCAAATTAGGGTAATATTCTGTTCTGAGTCTTCTTCAATATTGGTATTGATGACCTGACCTGATTGTGGCTCCATGTACTCCTAATTAATTGTTGAACACAACTTGTATTTATTTCTATTTAATTTGAGGATACCATTTTAGCTGATTTTAAAATCCCAAATTAATTCCAGTGCCCTGCAAATTCAGCCCATACCCATCTTACAGCGTCCCCTGACCCTACAAAACATCGGACCCCGAATCGCCCGCCCAATTTTCGTCATTTCATGTGTTTGTGCAATTTCCCGAATTTAAGGGGCTAAGTTGCAATTATTCAATTGTAGGTGCCAACACCTAATTATTTTAATCAATGAGGGAGCTTATTAATTTTAATTAAGAACCCTCATCCCCCATGAATAATTTCCTCATGTTCAATCCTAGCCATTCATTTGAAATTGGCCCATCATCACCCTACATCATTCCCTCTCTCTTCCTATTTAATGACTTATACCCTCAAACCCTAATCCCTAGGCAACCTAGAAAACTCCACCTCCTCTCAATCCCCCTCTCTCCAACGTAGGAAGAAACTCCTCTTCCTTTCTTCTTCCCTTTTCTTCTTTCTTCTCCTTCTTCCTTCCTCCTTCTCCTTTAATTTTTCTCATTTGAAATTTAAAGAAGAAGAAAGGGGGGGAATACTGTTCATCCCCCCCCGGTTACTGTTCACCGAGCGTCTCCGGCGGCCCGGTCAATCCCCCGAGCCCTTTCCTGTGCGTCCGGCGGGCCTCTCCCTCCCCGGCGACTGAGCCGACCCGGCCGGCGCTGCTGTGCGCGTCCGGCGGCCTTCGGCGGACCCTCCGCAGCTGACTCCGGCGGCGGCGGCCACTGCTCCTCCCTACAAGACCCGAGCACCCCCTGGCTGCTGCCTCTCCCCGACTTCCCATCTTCTCCATTTGCCACCACCTACACCATCCATCACCCGGCGGCTTCCCCTCCGGCGGCCCTCTGCGTCTCCGGCGGCCGGCGGCAACCCCCTCTGTAAGTCTCCTCTCCTCTCTCTCTTTTTATATATATATATATATATCTTTATATATATATATATATATATCTTTATATATATATATCTTTATATATATATACGTATATGTATATATTAACATGTAAATTGTATATGTAATTGTAATTTTAAATTAATGTATACATGTATGTGCTTAGTATAGTATATGTTTAATATATATTGTATGTATTTAAAATATGTATACGTATATTATTTATTTTATTATTAATGTATAGTATAGTGTATATCTGTATATATGTAAATATATATATATAATGTATATATATATGTTTGTTATATATTTAAGTAATGAGAATTAGTATATGTATATATAACCAATGTATATTTTGTATATATATATAAAAATGTGTTTTAGTATTTAATAATATATCTATAATGTATTGGCATATATATATATGTGTATATATATTTTATAAACCCTTGGCATGTTTTTTAAAATATATACGTATACATGGTATATGTGTTTAATTTGATAAATATAAATACGTGTTCTACTATAAGCATTTTTAATATATAAACACTTAGCATATTTTCAAGGTATGTTTAATTGGTATAAATTAGTATATAAAAATAATAGTATACGTACTATTTTTGGTGTGTATATATATATCTTTATTGTTCAATTGACATAGATATATATGTGTAGGTATATTTTGTATAAACCCTTAGTACATTTTTATAATATATATACATGTATATTTTGTAGTTGTATTTAATTTGAGATATGTTGTATGTACATACAAGTATTAGTTTTATTTAAAGTGTATAGATTTATACTTATAGCTATTATTGTAATTAAGGGATATTAATATATATGTAGTTGGCCTATCTAGTAGATGACCCCTACCGTACCTAGCGTAGCCCTAAGGCCAGTGTATTTCTATTGTGTGTTAGGATAGCTTCTGTTACCAATGTTATATTGTAATGTGTTGATAGGACTGTTGGTTTTACCCAGGGGATACTCTGGAACAGGACATCCATAAATACCAGCTAAGGACCAAGGCAAGTACATTCTCTGATAATTTCTAATTCTTGATAATAGCTATAAGTTCAATGATCTTGAAATGTTACAACTGAATCTTTGACACTGTGCTACACGGACTAGTATAGCTTGGATCTGCAGTCATGAGATGTTACCTTGATTATCGTATTGACATTATACACGACATTTACATTGACATTTACATTAGACATTGTACATAATACATTAGACAATGTTGTGTATTCGTGACGTGTCATGATTGGATCCACAGTACTAGTTGGGGGCGGGGAAATTGCTAGTGAGAAATGTGATCAAATACCTATCGTACAAGTTTATATTATTGGTGTTAATCATACCCCACGTATGATTAGCCAGACTGTAGCAATTGTACATGTCCCAAGCCGATCACATTTTGAAACTACAATCTCAAACCACTTAGAATAGTTACAGTTCCCTATTTTAAATCATATACTACATCACCCGTATATGATACTGTTCCTTGTTCTTTTTATTTCCATACATGCACTGACTATATCATATTGCCTGTCTCTCTTAGAAATTGCCATTGCATTTATTTCACTGTCTTCTCAGTAGCTAGCATGACATGTTTTATTGTATTATAGACATTATCAATTAATGGAACTGTTATTTGAGATTGTTGCTTTGCTCCTTCCTGACTGGAAACATTTTTCCAGACTATGCCTTAGAGGACCGCTGTCCGACACTTTATGGACCATATGGTGAGTAGCTGCAGATTTGGTAGTTTAGTTGTGATTCCAGAGTTCTAGCCGGAAATTATTAGTTTCTGTTTATTTTCTTTTAGTAGACTATTTGGTACCGGATTTGTCTCCGGCCTTTTGATGATTCTTGGATATTGTTAAGTTAAGTTATTTCTTGTGGACTTGTGTTGTGTTTAATTTTAGTTTTATTATTCGAAATCTTATCGTGCTGTAATCCTGTGATTGAGTATATGTTCATCTTATTTGTGTCATCCGTGCCTCCTAATGGAGATTGGATGCTTGCGTGACATTAGTTAGATAGTATCAAGACCTTGACAGCGTTCTACCGCCGATGCTGCGGCGTAGGCTGGACGTACCCACGCACTCGTGCCCCTAAACCGGGTGCGGGTTGTGACAGCATGGAGTCTGGAATACATTGGGCCAGAGACACATGGATTTTTGTCATCTTATACATTCATGGCATTTGAATAGCTGTATACTTCTAAAAGTAATCATGACGAAACTATCAGCACAAATTCCAATCAGCGGTGCGGGATTCGAGGCGGTCAGAATGACTGTCTATTTTTTCAGAGACATAAATGCTCTGATATGAATATAGGGGCAATGAGTCAAAGGACCGTATATATCTCAGGATCTTATGTATTCGAGGGTGTCATACGTCCGCCGCTGTTATACGTCTACCGCAGTTATGTGTACCTTGCTTATTTGCTGACTGAAAACTGGAGTGCATGGAGAGATTTTTTATGCTTCTACAAGACCCCCTTCAAAGTTTTCAGACTTGGCTAAGTGGAATATTTTAAATAAGAAGCATAAAATTAGCACGCATTCACTTCCCATCTCCTTCTGCTTAGTTCGTCAGGTTGACACATGTAGAAGTTGCCGCATAGAGGGCTCTGACTCCTCTTTTGCTTGATATTTGTATTCCCCCCTTCCTTTTGTTTTAATGAAAGGAGAAATTACTTTCGTCGCTGTTGTGACGTTTGTGGTGCTAGTACTAGAGGTGAGATGGTTGTAGTACATCATTAGAAGTAAGTATGGATATCCTATTGGAGGATTTTGGTGGACCTATTATCCTTTTGCGCACTTGGGGGTTCGAGTAATAGATTCGAAACAAACCCTGCCGGAGGTAATGACAACTGATATCAGAGGTGATGATCGATAGCCAAGACCCAAAAGTTTGCTCAGAGGTAATATGGACATGGAAGACTCTTGGGTTGTGGATTTATTATCCATAGCATACCTTAGGTATGGCTAATAAGATGAAATGACTAGCACTATCAGGGGTTATGTGAACGTGATAGTAGAAAAGTCAAAAATTAGAACTTTACTCAGAGGTAATATGGACATGGAAAAGTTCTGGATTGTCGACTTATTACCCATGGCATACCTTAAGTACGGATAATAAGCTAAAATGACTAGCACTATCAGGGGTTATATGAACGTGATAGCAGAAAAGTCAAAAATTAGAACTTTACTCACAGGTAATATGGACATGGAAAAGTTCTGGAAATATCTTACTCAGAGGTAATGTTGACATAGTAAGATATGATTTTGTGGGGATGGGGGAGAGATATAGGTTAGAGGTAATATGAACATGAACTGACTTTTCTTTGCTGGGGAAAAGGAAAGTAGTTCATAGCTAATGTGGATTTGAATAATTTGTTTCCATTGCGGGCATCCCACGGGAGATTTTTGGTGGACCTATTACTTTTTGTGCACGAGAGTGCAAGTAATAAGTTTGAGATAAGCCCTGCTAGAGGTGATATGGACATGGTAGTTCTTGTAGACAACACCGTTGGTATTCCTAAATTTAAGCACATGTGATAAGTTTAGACGGCGATCGATATCAGGGGTACTATCGACGTGGTGATCGATAGCCAACCCAAAAGGTTTGCTCAGAGGTGCGAAGGACATGGCAAACCCTACTAGGAATTTTTTGGGTGGACTTATTATTTGTTGCGCACGTTGAGTGCAAACAATAAGTTCGAAAATAATCCCTATAAGAGGTAATGTTGACGTGATAGGTTTGGTGGACTTAACACTGCTGGCATACCTAAATTTATGCACGAGTAATAAGTTTAGACGGTGATCGATATCAGGGGTACTGTGGATGTGATGATCGATAGCCGATCCGAAAGATTTTCTCAGAGGTACGAAGGACATGGCAAACCCTACTAGGGAATTTTTGGGTGGACTTATTCTTTGTTGCGTACGTTGAGTGCAAACAATAAGTTCAAAAATAATTCTTATCATAGATAATATGGACATGATAGGTTTGGTGGACTTAACACCGCTAGCGTACCTAAATTTAAGTACAGTTGATAAGTTTAGACGACGATCAATATCAGGGGTAATGCGGTTGTGATGATCGATAGCCAACCTGAAAGGTTTGCTTAGAGGTGGAAAGGATATGACAAACCCTACTGGGGAATTCCTGGGTGGACTCATTATTTATTGCACATGTTGAGTACAAACAATAAGTTCGAAGATGATCCCTATCAGAGGAAATATGGACGTGATAGGTTTTGTAGACTTAACATCATTGGTGTACCTTGGTGATGACGGTTAATAAGCAGGTATGACAACCGATATCAGAGGTAATATGGACGTGATGATCGATAGCTAAGACCCGGGAGATTTGCTCAGAGGTCACTTAGATATGGCAAACTCAGCCAGAGAGAAAGATTAGGATATCAGTTCAGAGGTAATATAGACATGAACCGATGTTCTAGAAACTTGCTAAGGAGTGATTTGCTGGATGTGGTCTATCCGAACATGAAGATAGACCCGAGGATTGCTCCACTGGGGAGATTGATAGGACGATAGCTCATAGGTGATATGGACATGGCTAATGTCTAAAGAGATTAGTTTTTGAGTGGTCACTGTGGGATTATGCGAGTGTACTTGAGGACCGCTCCACTGGGGAGACTTTGGGGACTCATTATCCGTTGCGTATCCAGAGTTTCAGGATACAGATGATGGTCTTTATGAGAATTTATAAAGAAGGAGAGAATGTTGCACATGGGCACCTGTTGGGGATGAAGAACCCAGAGTTAATTTGTACATCTTGATTGTCCCCCCGGGGATAAGGGGAGTACAAGTCTAGTTTAGACGTAGTACTTTTTATTAGGAACTTGCCATTGATAGGCACCATGAGCAAGTCGCCACTGGGTTTCCCTAGCCGGTATGCGCCATTGGGAAATACGCTTTCCACAATGAACGGGCCATCCCCTTTATGTTGGGATTTGCCGGACGTCTTGTGAGTCATGGCGCGTACAAGCATCTCCATATCCTAGCCCTCTGCGAGTGTTGCTGTAATAACTATCGGACTGTAAAGGAATACGTCGTCCTTTACCAAAGTTTAGGTCTTCACCTTTTTGGAGGTCGTATCCCAACTTCGACATAGAGTGATTATTGGCTGTAATGATGGAACTGGGGCAGCTCATCATTTATTGCGTTGAATACTGTTGATTACTCAATCTGCGCCGAATAAGAAGATCTGTGCACAGTAATACTGCGACGTATACATGACCGAGTTGGCTGAGTTTTGCTCGTAGGATCACTTTCGCGTGCACACGATTGTCTACCACATCGAGGACCACCGCTTGCTGCATATTTTTGTATATCGCACAAGAGAACACTGTCTGTTGCCCATAAGGATTCGTTACGATGAAAAGTACTGAAGACTTGCTCGGATGTGTACAATGGAACGCTGCCTATCATGCGCCATTGCTGATGAGTCATATGATACTTAGCTTTTGTGCACAGGTAGACTTGTTGAGCTCCGCTGAGCATCCGAAGTATACAATTGGTGCTTTCTAAGGCAAGGATCCTGTGGTCCGATCTGCATTGCTTCCCCTTTGACCTAGTCATTGAAGGTGCTATTTGCCATGCCAGTTTTTGAGTAATGACCTCACCTCTTGGGGTTGTAAGTGATACTAAGCATACTACTCTGCTGCAAGCTAACGGGAGGTTGACGACATTCCTGGTTACCTGGGCTTCCGTTACTGAAAAGTTGCCTAATTAGAGGGACACTATGTTCGCGATGACTGTCCTATCCTCAAAGGCAAGGGTAAGATTATTGGCATCGATCAATTGCTGGATATATCTCTTCAACACAGAGCAATATCTGGTTGGATGATGAATGTACCGATGAAAGAGGCAATATTTTGGGTCATCGACCTTGTCAGCCTCTTTAGGACATATGATGTTGGGTAGCCAAAGTTCATTTTCCTTCATCATTATGTTAAAGATTTCAATGATGTCGTCGTCATTGAAGGAGAAAGTCCTATTTGGCTTTGGGGCTTTCAATACCTGAGTCGTACGGTCCTCAAGGAAGACCGGTAATTTTATATCATTTTTGGACTCAGAGGGAATTCTACCCCCAGCTTTTGGATGCTGCTCTGTCTTGTCGAGGGAGACTACCCCCAAACATGCCATTGTCTGGTTCTTGGGGATCACTGTCCTTGCGGCATGACGGGTTGGTGTGGATTACCAGAAGATTGCTACTCCCAGCTTGCAGAGTTATTACGGGCAATGAGGGTGGCAAGACCATATTCGCCTTGATCTCCAGAATTGTCTAGGCTAGAGTCTGTATTGTGGCACTCATGGTGTTCATTATTGCCTCAAGAGCATCGTGTCGTTGGAGATCGCTGTGCCCTTTCACCTTCGGTTCCTGAGTCATACTGTCCTCAGGGAAGACGGGCATCGTTGCATCATCTTCAGACTCAAAGGAGATGCTACTCCCGGCTTCATATGGTGCTCTGATTACCCGAGGGTGACTCCCCCCAGCATGTTATTATTTTTTCCTTGGGAGTTACAATCTTTTGGGGAGGTAGGCATCGTCGCCGTCTTTTGATTCCGGAGGATTGCTACCCCAGCCCTAGATGTTGCATTAACCCTAGGCATATTGCTGTCATCTTTCTCGGAATCGGTGTCTTCAGGAAAAGCCAAAAGTAATACATCTTCTTCAGAATCATAGGGAATGTTACCCCTTGTCACCCCCACTTTTTGGTTCAGGGGTATTTTTGTCTTTTCGTAATTAATGAGTAAATAATTGCCTGATAATCAATTTTCTTTAAATTACGGTGATCGTTAATTGATGACTTTGTCCTACGTAAATATCCAGCCCTTTGTACTTCTAATTAATTGTAGAACCTCCTTGCATTTAATTTCAAATAAGCCAACAGTAACCTATTTCACGCAAATTATGATCCTTGGCACGGTTATGTGAAAGAGCATTAAGTATACACCCGTTTGACACGACACGTATGATAAACCCATCTTACCCCTTCATTGTATTTTTCCATAAAATTTTGGGGATGTGTAATTTAACATCAACCCTTGAAAACCATGGCCTCCAAACCCTTGGACCAATGCAACTTTCGAAATTCATCCGAACCTAGCCCATTGGAGCATCTCCATAATAAGCCAAGGCTTTCCTAGTATTGACCAAAGTCAACATGTTCTAGGTCAAACCCACATCCTTGTATATATATATATATATATATCATCTTATTTATTTCTTCTCCTTAAACCTAAAACCTCAAGCCGACAATCTCAACCCCCGCCCCCCGACTTTACTGTTCACCGCCGAACCGACCGTGAACTCGCCGCGACTTTCCGCCTGACTGCCCGCTGGAGCGCTACACAGAGCCGGCAACTTCCCGCCCGACTGCCCGCTGGAGCGCTACACAGAGCCGATGACTTCCCGCCCGAAGTCGCTGAAGCGTTGCACGGTTGAGAGCCGCCAACCGAGGTTCCCGCCCGAAGCCGCTGGAGCGCTGCACCGTTGAGACCGGAAGACCGACTGCACATGCCAGATCGACTGCACCAGGAGCACGCCGGAGACATTGCACTCGACCTCGACTCTCCGCGGACTAGACTGGACCGATCGAACGGGAGCCACGAACACCGCTGTTGACGACGACTTTGACGACCACGACACCGAATCCTTGTTTCCACGTGCTCAGGTTTGAACCCTTGCAAGCATGAACCCGTATACGTATATACGTATTCCTCGTAGTAGTTCACACGTACTAGCCATAGAGTATCCAGTATGCAAACAGTATGAACATATTGTATACGTATTGTTATATGATAGACGTATTCGGTATATAGATATATGTATGGTGTATTTCCATCGCCTACATACCGTTGTAATGCCTGTATATATATATGTATGCCGTATTGTGCTTAATGAACCTAAAGCATACGTATATTTATATATACAATATAAACCCTGTTAAGAACTAGATGCATACTCCTGTTATAATAATAATTAATTAAGCATTGATGTTTATGATATATAATAATAGGCATTATATACTTGTGTACGAGGTGACCTTAACAATTACGAATACCCGTATCTATCCCACCTGTGACCTATAGCGCAGACTGTTGAGATCATTATGTTGATTGTGTGATAGAAGTAATGTCTGATAAAGTATTGTACTATATGATATGTTTATAGGATTGTGGGATCACTCAGACGGTACCTTGGAACCCGGATATTGGTATTGCCAGCTAAGGACCACAGGCGAGTACATTCTCTGACAGTTTCTAATATATTGATTATCTCTATAATTCTTGTTGTATAGCGTACATGACTCTGACACTGTTCGTTACACGAGTTGGCATCATTGAGACCTGCCACGAGGAGTCGTGAGTAGGATCTATCATGCTAGCTGGGGACAAATGGGGAAATATTAGTAGCTTATGTGATCATACCCTTACATGCAGCATTAGCTCACCCACATTTTACGTCGGTGCAGCCTTACCCTTACATGCCTCATCACTGTTACATTCCGGTTAGCCTGACCTGTTGGGGATGATCGCTAATCCATGTAATGAGTCATATAACCCAAGCTGATCATATGATATACTGATGTTTCACACACTTAGATAGATGATTCTGGACATGTATCTTGATAGATTGATCTTGTATTACCACATGTTCTAGTTGTTGTTCCTATATACACTTACATACCAGTTCTTGTACTTACGTGCACTTGTAGTTCTATTCCTTGTCAGATGCATAGTGATGATGATATTCCAGTATCTATTTCCTGCATTCTTATTTCCAGTTATTTTATATCTGTCTTGTATTTCTTTACACTGTGTTATAGTTTTTATCAATATATGTGGAACTGCTGTTAGAAGTGTATTTTCGTTCCAATCCTGACTGGATATTTTTTCCAGAGAATCTTGAGGACTTCTGTACCATGCACTATGGCCCAGGTATAGAAGCAGACTATGTTTCGGAGATCCTAGAAGAGACTATGCTTCTAGATGAGACATTGCCTACAGCTACTTAGATAGTATTTACTTATGCTTGAGACTTATGGAGGTTATTTCAGTTTATGTTAGACTTAAGTTAAGTTTAATTGGAGACTTGTGTTGGACAATTAGACTGTGAGTTATCTTTATGTTGAGACATGGTGTTTAACTATGTTATTTTTTTTATCTTTTATCGTGCCTTATAGTTGTTGTGATTGAGTTATATTGAGAGATTATGGATATATATATCATTGACATTTGTTTAGTTAGTAGTATTATTGTGACCAGACAGCGTTCTACCGCCGATGCTGCGGCGTAGGCTGGACGTACCCACGCTCTCGTGCCCCTATACTGGGTGCGGGTCATGACACGTTTTTAGTGGTGGCCCATGCAGGTCAAGTTTCACAAGTTATGCGATATCGTGGTAGTGCAACAACTTAGTTGTATTGCTGCGAGCCTGTGCTAGGATATAGGAAATAAGGATCTAGGATGAGAGTATGCTCAATCACACTAGGAAATTCTGAACTTCATATTGCTATTCCATGGATTGCTTTCTTTAGCACTTTAGTGTCCTTCCTTGATAATATTATACCTATCACCTTAATTGATTATTTGATCTGTGTTCAGGATGTCGCCAAATACTAGATCCATGAGAATGGGAGCAGCCAATTCAGAGAGGACTGCCACCTCTCAACCTGACGAACAGAAACCTGGAGATTCTCCTACATCTCCTATTCGTGTGGGAGTGTCTGCAACTAACGGGATTCCTCCTCCACCTATACAGAGGATTGCTCCAGTTATGACAGATAACCTTCCACCACCACCGACACCGATTCCCGGAGGAGTGCCCGCTGACGGGGCACAGATGTTCGCACTGATGCAGGGCATGCTACAGGCCCAGAGAGTAACAGCAGAAGCTCAGCGTGTTCAAGCTGAGGCTCAGAGAATGCAGGCAGAAGCACACCAGGCACAGACCGAACTGATGAGAGAGAGCATGGAGAATGCTAATCAGATGACTCTCCAGGCTGTGGAGAGAGTAGCACGGCAACCGCAATATCAAGGTCAGCAACAACAGAGGTCCGGTACCATAGTAGACTTTAAGAGGATGATGCCTCGAGAGTTCTCAAAGGCACAGAAGGAATACTATATGCTGACGAATGGTTAGAAAACATAGAGAGGAAATTGCGCTTATCACAGATTCCGGAGATTCTTCAGATAGAGGCCGCTGGCAGCCAGATGTTTGATATCGCACTGACGTGGTATCGTACAGTGCTGAGACTCGTCGCTGAAGGGCTTACTTGGGAGGACTTTAAGGAACTCTTCAAAGAGAAATTCTTTCCTGACGTAGCCTTGGGAGCTTTAGAAAGTCAGTTTCATGACTTAGTCCAAGGAGGCATGTCAGTCGACGAATATGCAGCAGAGTTTTGCCAATTAAGTCGATTCGTGCCATCGATGATTCGAGACCCAGGAGACAGAGCTCGAAAATTCAGGAAGGGACTAAATCGGGAGATCAAGTCTCGTACTTCGGGACGACGCATTGCTATATTTGAGGGTATTCTGATGGATGCCCAGATTGCCGAAGACGACTTGGACCTCAGGCCCAAGAGAGGACACGATACATCTGGAGCAACATGAGGTAACACAGGACCAGCCAAGCGCCCACACTTTCAACAACAACATAGGCCGTACCAGCAGCAACAGCACCAACAGCAACACCAGCAACAGGCACCAGTTCGAGGATATGCTCAACAACAGCAACCACAAAGACATAATCAACTCGTTGCCCCATGTTCGTATTGCGGGAAGATGGGACATACAAGAGACATCTGCAGAAAAAGGTTGGGCACTTGCTTATCATGTGGATCAGCAGCACATCAGCTGAGGGACTGCCCGACTATTCAGAATCGCCAAGGAGAAGGAGCTGCTCAGAGAGGACCAGCCAGAGCACCTATCGTACCAGGAGGCCAGCAGAGAGGACCTCCACTTCCATCACAGCAGGAGAGGTTTGCGCAGCAGCAGCAGCAACAGAGAGGAGCACCACAAGGACGAGCTTACGCCATGACCACTGAGGAGGCCGAGCCAGCTGGAGACGTAATTTCAGGTTCAGTTTTACTCAATTCTATTCCAGCACTTGTATTATTTGATTCTGGTGCTTCCCATAGTTTCGCATCTGTATCTTATGCCCTTAAGCATCATTTAGAAACGAAACCATTAGATAGGACTTGCAAGATCACGACAGGAGGAGGTATTATCCTAGTCCGTGATTATTGCAAGGATCTGAGAGTGTCATTAGAAGGCCGAGAGTTGAGCGTGAGTTTACTCGTTATGCCACTTATGGAATACGATATTGTACTCGGAATGGACTGGCTGAGTAAACACCATGCTTCTATAGATTGTCGCAGAGGAAGAGTAGTATTTCGACCACCAGGAGAGCCGGAGTTTGAGATTGCCAGAGGAGCAGAGGAGCGGAGCAGAGGCACTTTTTGCGGAGCCAGGGTGGAAGAAGAAGAGTTACCGCATCCACTTATAGCGAAATTCTAGGATGTATTTCTAGAGGAGTTGCCAGGTTTGCCACCAGACAGAGACGTTGAGTTCTCTATAGACTTGATACCAAGAGTAGAGCCTATTTTACAATATGTCTATAGAGTTAACAACAACGAATTGGTAGAACTAAAGAAACAAGTTGAGGAGCTGCAAGACAAAGGTTTTATTAGATCCAGTTCATCGCCATGGGGAGCACCGGTATTATTTGTACCAAAGAAGGATGGCACGGTACGTATGTGCATCGATTATAGAGCTTTGAATAACCTCACTATTAAAAACAAATATCCGCTGCTGAGGATAGATGATCTTTTCGATCAATTGAGCGGAGCGAAGGTGTTTTCAAAAATAGACTTGAGGTCAGGCTATCACCAGGTTAAAGTGAAGGAAGAAGACATACCGAAGACCGCCTTTGGAACCAGATATGGCCAGTTTGAATATACAGTAATGTCGTTTGGTTTAACCAATACACCAACAGTATTTATGAACTTGATGAACAAGGTGTTCCACCAGTACCTCGACAAGTTTGTAGTGGTATTTATTGACGATATTCTAGTATATTCAAAAATCCTAGAAGAGCATGAAGAGCACTTGAGAATAGTCTTAGAAACACTTAGGAAAGAGAAATTATACGGAAAGCTTTCAAAGTGTGAGTTATTTCTTGAAGAGGTTGAATTTCTTGGACACATGGTGACAGGTAACGGAATTTCAGTTAACCCAAAGAAGATAGAGGCAGTGAAGTCATGGGCTACCCCCAGTACATTAGCTGAAATCAGGAACTTCCTCGGACTAGCAGGATACTATAGAAGATTTGTACAAGACTTCTCCAAGATTGCAGAGCCAATGACTAGGCTGACCAAGAAGGATATAGAATTTGTCTGGACAGAAGAATGTCAAGCCGCATTCGATGAGCTGAAAAGGAGATTGACGACAGCGCCAGTTTTGACGTTGCCATCAGGGACAGGTGAATTTACTATCTACAGTGATGCTTCAGGAAAAGGGTTGGGATGCGTTCTTCAACAATACGGGAAAGTAATTGCCTATGCTTCAAGACAATTATGCCCTCATGAAAAGAACTACCCCACTCACGATCTGGAGTTAGCGGCAGTTATCTTTGCCCTAAAGCTATGGAAGCACTATCTGTACGGAGAGCGTGTAGAAATCTTTACAGACCACAAGAGCTTAAAGTACGTGTTTACACAAAAAGAGCTGAATATAAGACAGAGAAGGTGGTTAGAATCGATGAAAGACTTTGATATCTTATTACAGTATCATCCAGGGAAAGCCAACGTAGTCACGGATGCCTTGAGCAGGTACCCAATGGCTATGTGCTTGACATCGGATGACACTTATTAGCTGATCTTGAGAGCTTGGAAATTGAGGTATTAGTTCCAGGAGCTGAGATTCAGATATGGGGACTGCAGAAACTTATCAGAGCTGATAGACAAAATTAGAGCGGCACAGTATAATGATGAGACTCTAAGGAATATTAGAGCACAAGTTCAGGCAGGATTGATAGACGATTTCACTATTGCGGATGATGGATCCTTACGACATGGCATAAGGATGTGTGTGCCAAGTGGAGAGCTGCGCGAAGAAGTTTTATAAGAGGTATACCGCTCTCAGTACTCGATGCATCCCGGAGCCAACAAGATGTATCGAGATTTGAGGAAGCATGTATGGTGGTATGGTATGAAGTACGAAGTAGCATGCTTCATATCCCGATGTTTAGTGTGCCAACAGGTGAAAGCAGATCGACAGAGGCCAGGGGGATTGCTTCAACCCCTTTCCCATTCCAGAATGGAAGTGGGAGCACGTGACTATGGACTTCGTTTCAGGACTTCCTCGTTCTCCAGGAGAAAAAGACGCAATTTGGATCATCGTGGATAGGTTGACCAAATCAGCCCACTTCTTACCTTTTAAAGTGGGTACTTTGACGGAAAAGCTAGCAGAGATGTACGTACAGCAGATTGTCAGATTACATGGAGTTCCTGTAAGTATTGTCTCAGATCGGGATAGTCGTTTCACTTCCCATTTCTGGAGGAGTCTGCAGTCTAGCTTGGGCACTCAGCTCAAGTTCAGTACCGCATATCACCCTCAGACAGATGGGCAGTCTGAAAGGACTATTCAGACTCTTGAAGATATGTTACGCACTTGCGTATTGGATCTTGGAGGTTCTTGGGAGGATCATCTACACTTGGTAGAGTTTGCCTACAACAACAACTACCAGGCCAGCATTAAGATATCACCATTCGAGGCTTTATATGGACGGAGGTGTCGTACACCTTTATCTTGGGATAATGTTGGAGAAAGAGCCTTGTTAGGACCAGAAATAATCGTGGATGCAGCAGAAAAGGTAAAACTTATCAGAGACAGACTGCGAGTGGCGCAGGACAGACAGCGGCATTGGGCAGATAGTCACCGTAGACCCCTAGAGTTTCAGGTATTGTTTGATTGTTTTGTTGTTTTGATTGTTTTATTCGCTTTGATTGTTTTGTTTAGATTGCGTGTTAAGATCGTTGTTCTAGGTTGGCGATTTGGTGTTCTTACGGATTTCCCTGACACGAGGCACGATTCGTTTCGGCAGAGGAGGAAAGCTTAGTCCACTATACATCGGGCCCTTCAGTATTCTTGCAAGGGTCGGTGGAGTGGCCTACAGACTCGACTTGTCGCCTGCTCTAGATGGAGTGCATAATGTGTTCCACGTGTCACAGCTGAGACGGTACGTGGCAGATCCTAGTCACGTATTAGATCACTCAGAGATCGAAGTTGGACCGACACTCAGCTATCCTGAACAACCGGTGGAGATCTTGGATCATAGAGAGAAGATATTGCGGAACCAGACTATTCCCTTGGTTCGGGTTGCATGGAGAAATCACTCTCCAGGAGAATCAACTTGGGAGAGAGAGGACAAAATGCGCGAGCGGTATCCATATCTCTTCGAGACTTGAGGTATAATTCATTAGTTAATTGCTTGTTCTAGTGATGGTTATTTTAAATTTTGAGGAAGAAATTCTTTAAGGAGGGTAGACTTGTCAGCGCCACTTTTTGGTTCAGGGGTATTTTCGTCTTTTCGTAATTAATGAGTAAATAATTGCCTGATAATCAATTTTCTTTAAATTACGGTGATTGTTAATTGATGACTTTGTCCTACGTAAATATCCAGCCCTTTGTACTTCTAATTAATTGTAGAACCTCCTTGTATTTAATTTTAAATAAGCCAACAGTAACCTATTTCACGCAAATTACGATCCTTGGCACGGTTATGTGAAAGAGCATTAAGTATACACCCGTTTGACACGACACGTATGATAAACCCATCTTACCCCTTCATTGTATTTTTCTATAAAATTTTGGGGATGTGTAATTTAACATCAACCCTTAAAAACCATGGCCTCCAAACCCTTGGACCAATGCAACTTTTAAAATTCATCCGAACCTAGCCCATTGGAGCATCTCCATAATAAGCCAAGGCTTTCCTAGTATTGACCAAAGTCAACATGTTCTAGGTCAAACCTACATCCTTGTATATATATATATATATCATCCTATTTATTTCTTCTCCTTAAACCTAAAACCTCCAGCCGACAATCTCAAACCCCCCCCCGACTTTACTGTTCACCACCGAACCGATCGTGAACTCGCCGCGACTTCCCGCCCGACTGCCCGCTGGAGCGCTGCACAGAGCCGGCGACTTCCCGCCCGACTGCCCGCTGGAGCGCTGCACAGAGCCGGCGACTTCCCGCCCGAAGCCCCTGGAGCGCGGCACCGTTGAGAGCCGCCAACCGAGGTTCCCGCCCGAAGCTGCTGGAGCGCTGCACCGTTGAGACCGGACGACCGCCTGCACACGCCGGATCGACTGCACCAGGAGCACGTCGGAGACGTTGCACTCGACCTCGACTCTCCGTGGACTAGACTGGACCGATCGAACGGGAGCCACGAACACCGCTGTTGACGACGACTTCGACGACCACGACACCGAATCCTTGTTTCCAAGTGCTCAGGTTTGAACCCTTGCAAGCATGAACCCGTATACGTATATACGTATTCCTCATAGTAGTTCACACGTACTAGCCATAGAGTATCTAGTATGCAAACAATATGAACATATTATATACGTATTGTTATATGATAGACGTATTCGGTATATAGATATATGTATGGTGTATTTCCATCGCCTACATACCGTTGTAATGCCTGTATATATATATGTATGCCGTATTATGCTTAATGAACCTAAAGCATACGTATATTTATATATACAATATAAACCCTGTTAAGAACTAGATGCATACTCCTGTTATAATAATAATTAATTAAGCATTGATGTTTATGATAGATAACAATAGGCATTATATACTTGTGTACGAGGTGACCTTAATAATTACGAATACCCGTATCTATCCCACCTGTGACCTATAGCGCAGACTGTTGAGATTATTATGTTGATTGTGTGATAGAAGTAATGTCTGATGAAGTATTGTACTATATGATATGTTTATAGGATTGTGGGATCACTCAGACGGTACCTTGGAACCCGGATATTGGTATTGCCAGCTAAGGACCACAGACGAGTACATTCTCTGACAGTTTCCATTATATTGATTATCTCTATAATTCTTGTTGTATAGCGTACATGACTCTGACACTGTTCGTTACACGAGTTGGCATC
This sequence comes from Iris macrosiphon, assembly GCA_036927795.1. Lineage (NCBI taxonomy): Eukaryota > Viridiplantae > Streptophyta > Magnoliopsida > Asparagales > Iridaceae > Iris > Iris macrosiphon. Next base: position 124,940,021 of record JAYESA010000005.1, read on the forward strand.
ATTGAGACCTGCCATGAGGAGTCGTGAGTAGGATCTATCGTGCTAGCTGGGGACAAATGGGGAAATATTAGTAGCTTATGTGATCATACCCTTACATGCAGCATTAGCTCACCCACATTTCACGTCGGTGCAGCCTTACCCTTACATGCCTCATCACTGTTACATTCCGGTTAGCCTGACCTGTTGGGGATGATCGCTAATCCATGTAATGAGTCATATAACCCAAGCCGATCACATGATATACTGATGTTTCACACACTTAGATAGATGATTCTGGACATGTATCTTGATAGATTGATCTTGTATTACCACATATTCTAGTTGTTGTTCCTATATACACTTACATACCAGTTCTTGTACTTACGTGCACTTGTAGTTCTACTCCTTGTCAGATGCATAGTGATGATGATATTCCAGTATCTATTTTCTGCATTCTTATTTCCAGTTATTTCATATCTGTCTTGTATTTCTTTACACTGTGTTATAGTTTTTGTCAATATATGTGGAACTGCTGTTAGAGGTATATTTTTGTTCCAATCCTGACTGTATATTTTTTCCAGAGAATCTTGAGGACTTCTGTACCACGCACTACGGCCCAGGTATAGAAGTAGACTATGTTCCGGAGATCCTAGAAGAGACTATGATTCTAGATGAGACCTTGCCTACAACTACTTAGATAGTATTTACTTATGCTTGAGACTTATGGAGGTTATTTCAGTTTATGTTAGACTTATGTTAAGTTTAATTGGAGACTTGTGTTGGACAGTTAGACTGTGAGTTATCTTTATGTTGAGACATGGTGTTTAACTATGTTATTTCTTTTATCTTTTATCGTGCCTTATAGTTGTTGTGATTGAGTTATATTGAGAGATTATGGAGATGTATATCATTGACAGGTGTTTAGTTAGTAGTGTTATTGTGACCAGACATCGTTCTACCGTCGATGCTGCGGCGTAGGCTAGACGTACCCACGCTCTCGTGCCCCTATACTGGGTGCGGGTCGTGACACCCCTAACTTTGGAAGGTGAATTTTATTGATAAGGGTGATTACCCCCAGAGAACTCGCCATCAGTCCCTTGAGATTCACTATCTTTACGGAATGCTAGGTTGTTGCGTATGTCCAGGGGGGACACTACCCCTAGTTTGGGCCACCCCCATGGGTTCTGAAGAAGAACAAACCCCAAGAGCTGACGGCTTCTTCCGTGAGCAGGTGCCATGGAAGACTCCTTCCGCATGTGTCATCGATAGCCTCCCAGGCAGTCGCCTTCGTAGCGCACTAGCAGAGAGAGACGGACTGGAAGTACTCGACTTTTTTCCTTCCTTGGTGATGGAAAGCTTTTGAGTCGAGAAGCATTAGGCGAAGGGCAACTCTTCCTCCTCCGGTACTTGCGCCTGATTTCCGGGTTGTTGCTGGGTAGGTGCTTTCTGGTACAGTCGTTGGAATGCTGACTGCCTGTCAGTGGGTACTGCTGCTTTATTGCAGCAGCAGTCGATGATAATATTGGCATAGTAGTGCCTGGAAGAGGGACGTGTACACCGTAGTGGTTTTCCTTTCTTTGCGCTTGTGAGTGATCACTTCACGCAAATCATGTGAAGGCTGTTTCACCTTTGCATCCACTTTGTGAGTCCGGGTATCCTGGGCACGCGGATGTGCATGTGACGCATTTGCTCCTGGACCTGGGGTTCATACACAAGCTTGCCCTAAGGTACTGGTGGAAGACTTTTGGAACGAACCTTGTCCGCTGGTCACGGTGGGTTGGACGCATGGGTCAGTTCTGTACAACTTTTCGTTAGAGGCCTTCATAATAGTTAGCGATGTCTGTTGGCGGTCAGTCGCATGAGCAGTTGCTTGAAATCGATGAGCTTGCATTGCCCTAGACATCTTCAATTTAGCACTCGCAGACACGTAGTAAGAAGAGTCCAGATTTGGGTTTTTGCCACTCTCTGTAGGTCGCATAGGATCTGCACCGTATGAGATACGGTCGAAAACAGAAGTTCTGTTGCTGTCAGAGCCGCATACGGCTGTCTGCCTGCCATTATGAGTTAATACCGTATGGCCAATATTATACAGCCTCCTTTTTAGACGCATAGGACCTGCCCAAGCCCTAGAACATCTAGGATCGTAGTGTTTTCCTTTGCCATATTCTGAGTGCTGAGGAGTTCCTGTGCCAGTTGAAGATGTCGCATAGACGTGGACTTCCTCAGCAACAGATTGAGATGCGGAGATCGCCTCCTCCGCAGTTGGGCAAGGCGCAGTGGCCTTTGCTATCCACATTCTGTGGGTTTTCTTGGGCTTGGCTTGCCTTGGCGAATGATTCACACTTTCTTCAGAGATCATTTCCTCGAACGCTTGCTGGTCGAAGTGAACTACCATCATCTTTTGCGTTGAGCCAAGCTTGGATGCATCGGATTGCGTCACCAATTTCTAAACAGAGAAGAATTTATTTCCCCAGCAGAGTCGCCATCGTGTTTGCTATTTAAATCAAAAGAAAGAACTAAGAGAACTTAAATTGATTAACAAACTAGAGAGTACAGAGAAGTGTCCTAAGAGATAATCTAAGTATAAATTTGTTTTGATCTGGAGGGTGACGATGGAGGGTTAGGAGTGCAGCAACTCTCTTTACTCCGCAGATGATCCAGACGCAGAAGCTTCTCTCCTTGGTTTTAGTGTTAATCCGCAGATAGCCCCAGTCTTTTGGTTCGGTCTCTCTCTGAAGCAGAAAAAGTAAACCTTTTGGTTCAGTCTCTCTCTCCAGCAGAAAAAACCCGACCTTTTGGTTCGGTCTCTCTCTGAAGTAGAAAAAAGTCGACCTTTTGAACGTTCTAGTTGCTTCTATTTATAGCCATCTTGCTGATAGGCTATGGGTGCTGCATATGCCTTTGTCTGGTGGTCGCATAAGGCTCCTTCAACAGAATGCGGTTGTAACTGTTGCCGTATGTCATGGACAAATTGCCGCATGATCTTGGTTGAGATATGTTGTTGATGAGATCTTGGGGTCATTTCAGCCCATCGTATGCGTGACTTAGTCATTTGGACACGTAGTCAGCACCAACTGTGCGAAGATCTCTGTAGTTATAATGGGAAGATCTTGTGAGTGGGAGGTCGCGCACGTTGGCAAGGCCGCATGGGTCGTGTAGTCGCATGTGTGCTCTCATCCTTCTCGTTCAGGTGTGGTACCCTGATATTTATATCCGACCTGTGGAATTGCTATGGGTGCTGCATATGGTCGTGCTTGGTGGCCGCATGGGGCTCTTTCAGCAGAATATAGCTGTAACGGTAGCAGCATGGTGCTGGCAAGCCATCATGTGCGTTTGTTTAGGATTTTCTGTTTGAAGAGATCTTGGGGCTGTTGTTTGCTTAACTCGGTCAATTGGACACTTGGTCAACACTAACTATGCCAGAAATCGTCTTCAGTTGTAATAGAAAATCTTGTGAGTCGAGAGCCGCATACTTTTGTAGTCGCATATAAGCTCTCGTTTGGCCCTTGTCGGAATAACCCTCTGGCCATATGTGGACGAGGCCGCATGGGTCTTGAAGTCGCATGCGTACTCTCATTTGGCCTTGGTCAGGTGGACGCTCTGGACGCATGATGACGATGTCGCATGGGTCTTGAAGCTGCATACGTTGGACACGTGGCATGGTTCGTCTGTCGGGGCAATTAATACATTGGTGTGACTTGTTGTCTTTTCCTGAGTCATTATCTGCACAGATTTTAAAGCATCGCAGGGTAATGAGTAAGGCGTCAGAGCTTCTAACAGACATCGAAATCTGTATCAGGGGATTTTATGCGACCGCCCTGCTCTGTGGTCGTTTAGGCCGCGTATGAGAACTGTATGGAGTCGAAGTTGCATGGGATCAGAGACGCATGGAACACATGGAGTCTGGAACTCATTGGGCCAGAGACGCATGTGACGCATAGAATCTGGAACGTATTAGGCCAGAGATGCATGGAATGCACATGGAACGCATGGAGTCTAGAATGCATTGGGCCAGAGACACATAAAACACATGGAGTCTGGGATGCATTGGGCCAGAGACGCATAAAACGGATGGAGTCTGGAACGTATTGGGCCAGAGTTACATGGAACGCATGGAGTCTGGAACGCATTGGATTAAAGACGCATGGAACGCATGGAGTCTGGAACGCATTCGACCAGAGACGCATAGATTTTTGTCGTCTTCTGCATTCGTGGCATTTGAACAGCTGTATACTACCAAAAGTAATCATGATAAAACTATCAACAAAGATTCCAATCAGCGGTACATGATTCGAGGCGGTCATAATGACTGTCTATTTTGTCAGAGTCATAAATGCTCTGATGTGACTGTAGGAGCGATGTGTCAATGGGAGGTACACGTCTCGGGATGTCATGTATCCGAGGGTGTCATGCGTCTGCTACTGTTATGCGTCTATCGCAGTTATACGTACCTTGCTTATTTGTTGCCTGGAAACTGGAGCGCATGGAGATATTTTTCATTCTTCTACAGTTACTTTTGATGTGTTAAATTGTCAAGCAGTACATGGTAGTGATGATGAAGATATAATCATTAGCAAAGCACCGGTAGATACTGTACCCAGTGCCACCTATTTGGAAAGTCTGTAAAAGAAAATGAGATTCATGACTGACCATCCAATATAACCAAAGGTTTAATTACTCGATCTTCTACTAGAGATATAGCTGCTAGTGTAGCATTTATTTCACAAGTATAACCTAAAAATGTAGAAGAAGTTTTTCATGATAAATTTTAAATTTATGCTATGCAAGAGAAATTGAACCAATTTGAATGAATCAAGTTTGGGAACTTGTTCCCAATCCTATTGATCACCCGGTCATTAGTACTATATGAATTTTCAAAATAAAGTAAATAAGAATGGTTTTGGCACTCATAACAAGGCTCGACTGGTAGCTCAAGGTTACAACCAAGAAGAAGGTAATGACTATGATGAGACTTATGTCCCAGTTGCGAGACTCAAATCCATTCATGTTATGTGCTTTTGTTTGTTTTCATAATTTTAAACTTTTTAAATGGATGTAAAAAGTGCCTTTTTAAATAGTTTGATTAAAGAAGAGGTTTATGTTGCACAACCCCCAGGTTTTGAAGATTTTAAAAATTTTAATCATGTTTTCAAGCTATGAAAAGCTCTCTATAGACTCAAACAAGCTCCTTGTGCAAGGAATGAGCGCCTTAGTTCTTTTTTTTACTTGACAATAGTTTTTCAAAAGGAAAGGTGGACATAACACTGTTTATTAAATTATTGAATAATGATATCCTATTAGTACAAATTTATGTTAATGATATTATTTTTGCATTAACTAATGAGATATTATGCAAAGAATTTGCTAAGTGTATGTAGAGTGAATTCGAGATGAGTATGATGTGAGAGCTAAACTTCTTTCTTGAACTTCAAATTAAACAAAATTCACAAGGGACATTCATAAACAAAGCCAAATACATTAACAACTTATTCAAAAAGTTTGACATGGAGAATGCAAAACCAATTAGGACTCCTATGGCAACTTCTACCAAGCATGACATTGATAAAAATGGCAAACCAGTCGATATGTGTAAGTATCGAGGTATGATTGGTATTTTACTGTATTGAACTTCTCGTTATCTGGATATAATGTTTAGTATTTGCTTATGTGCAAGATTTCAAGCAAATCCTAAGGAATCACACTTGTGCGCGGTTAAGCGTATCTTTCGATACCTGAAGGGAACTTCTACTGTCGGCTTATGGTATCCCAAAACCAAGTCCTTTAACCTTGTTGGTTATTCGGATGCTGATTTTACCGGATGCAAAGATGATCGAAAAAGTTTCAACGACACGTGTCATTTCCTAGGAAAAGCTTTTGTCTCATAGTTTACCAAGAAACAAAATTCTGTAGCATTTTCAACTACTGAGGCTGAGTATATCACCACATAATGTTGTTGTGCTTAAATTTTATAGATGAAGCAAACCCTTGAAGACTAAAATCTTTACTATACCAAGATCCCTATATACTCTAACAATACTAGCACGATAAATCTTACTAAGAATCCCATATGTCACTCACGTACCAAATACATTGAGATTAGACACCACTTTTTAAGAGATCATCAAGCTCACGGTGATATTTGTCTTGAATTTGTTGACACAGAGCATCAATTAGTAGATATATTTACTAAACCTGGAACAGAAGATTGATTCAACTTTATACGTCATGAATTTGGAATTTTGGATATCAATGGTATATAATTAATATATATTTTCTTAAATCTCAGTCCTATATGTAAAAATTATTTTAGAGATGAGCCGAAAGGGTCATTCTGTCAAAAAGGCATAACACCTTAAGCGACACGGTACTTAAGCGTCTTCGAACCACCGCTAGATGGGATACGACCCCTACAGCTAATCTGAGATGATTAATACATAACAAAAAAAAGATTCATTTAATATAGTTAATTATTATTATTGAAATACATAAATTACTAATTGATTGATTTACAAAGTTGACATGATTGTATCTAAAAGAAAGTGGGCATAAATTGAAACATTAGAACTCTGTTAGAGTTCGTCTAGTGTTCAGACCGAACTTGGCACGAACTCGATCTGAGTACTAATAACGTTGATTTAATTTCAATAGTGGGTCCCACTCTCTCTTATATACAGACCCATCATCTTCCCAATCGGCTCCAGCACCCTCCAGCAGATAAAAAATCACCAAAACCCCTATTTCTCAAACCCTAACCCCTTTGGATCTCCCTCCTTGTGCGGTTTCAGGAGCTAGAAATTTGGATTTTGGTTCCTTTCATCATTCTCTACCACTGTTCATCTTTATATTGAAGGTATAACCCATATTTCTCATTCTTTCAATTTTTTCCATGGCTCCCAAATTATTTAGAAAGAAGAGAAAAGTATGAGATGCCTTATCTTTCAATCAGGATGGTGTTTCTCAATCTCTTTTTTAGTCCAGCCTTGCGAGATAACGGAGAATTTAATAGATTAATTTTTGCTTCATTATACCAATCCATTGAATGGTTCAATGACTTTGTCGACCACACCGTCTGTACTAGCAGTCCCATTAATTTTACTTTGTTTCCTACTTATTTGGAATTATTTTGTGCGTTAGGATTAGATGGCATAGTGACTACTAGATTTTCAGTATTTATTAATGATGTCCGCATATTTTACTGCAATATGTCCTCTGTCAATGACTCTATTAAATCTCGTGTTGCCGGGTTAGATATTGAATTTGATGCTGACTACTTAGGAAAAATACTTCACATTCCCAACGAAAAAGAACCCTTAGTAACAATCCCATCTTTCAAATTCACTAACGGCACGACTCTAGACTTCTTTAAGGACTCTCTTTGTGGACCCAACCTCTGTCCTCATGGCCGTCTAAAAGCCAAACACCTGAACAAATGGTTCTACGACCTACATCGTATTATTTTTTCAACCATTTTGCCTAAACAGACCTCTATGTAGAAGCATAAAAAGTGCGCCTCTTGAAGATGATGCAGTTTCCTGCAAATAAGTTAAACATAGGAAGAATGACGCGCTTTCTCTCTATTTCAAAGGATGGCGCACTTTTAAGCTGTTTTTATCAACAAATACAGACACATAAGTCTTGTGTCTGCTTTCTTCCCTGAGCATTAAATGCGATGAATCTAACAGCTGAATAGAAGTAGAGGATGTCAGAAACCATAATTATAGCTGAGCTTTGGCACGCAGACCCAAGTTGTCATTTAACGGCCAGTACAAATCAGCTTCTTCAAATTGTAGCGTAAGGCCAACTTCTTCAAAGTGCACCGTAAGGCCAACTTCTTCAAAACCATCATGGCTACTTCTTCAAAAGTGCGCCCTCACGGCCAATTTTCTCAAAAGTATGCCATCACGGCCAATTTTCTCAAAAGTATGCCATCATGGCTACTTCTTCAAAAGTGCGCCATCATGACCTACTTCTTCAAAAGTACGCCATAATGGCTACTTCTTAAAAAGTGCGCCATCATCTTTAAAAGTGCGTCATCATGGCTACTTCTTCAAAAGTGCGCCATCACGGCTACTTCCACAAAAGTGCGCTTGTATAGCCAATCTTTTCAAAAGTGCGCCAGTCTCCAGACCACTTCTAAAGTACGCCTACGATCCTAACGGACAAAGATAAGTTACGATTATATGTCCTACATGCCATGTTCTTTGTGAAATATGTATAACTAAATGTCCCATGACCTACACTTTTCTCGTATAGGAAGTCACGTGTCAAGCAGGCAGCAAGCTGTGAACTCACTTATTATATCGTGCGATGTCATCCCCTCAAAATTGCGTGCACAGTGCGAATTATCCAAAGTGCACGCATACTATCATAACTGCTCCAAAATCCTATAAATATAGGATCATTGTGTACGTTATAGAGGATGGAATTTCAAGTCTTTGAAGTTCAAGAACAGAAGGAGAGAAATAAAAGCTTGTCGTGCCATTGTTGGCAAAGCTTTCTCTTTGCCCAATTGTTCAAGTTGTTCACAATATCCTTGCATTTTTTCAATCGCGTGGTCCAAGGAGTAAAGTGATCATTTGTAGATAAGATCTCTACAGCTATACTTTCCCAAAATTAATTGTACTTAGATTCTTGTTTAAGATCATTTATACTTTTCTTTCTTTCAATAGTTTGTAATACAAAAGTTTCTTTAAAACCTTTGTCAATCGCAAACAAGATGGCAACTCTGCTGGGTATGACTTTCTCCTATGATGAGAAAGTGATAGCTTAACGTGACGTTGTGTCGGTCGGCCTGATGCAGAAAACTTTGGTCATGAAGTTTGATCAACAAGCATACGAAAAATGCTCCATTCTGGGGGTAGTGCTCACCCCTCATCTACACTCAAATCAAGGAAGACCTATAAAGTATGGGTACCCAAGCCGAGTCACACATACTCCGGAGTTGCTATCAATAATGGAAAACGCATTCTGATTGATGAGAGCTCTGTTGTCAATCCTGTCAACCAAGTTCAGATCAATGATTTGGTAGACAACTCCCTTGCGTTAAATAAGGGATACAAATTGTGCAACTCACGTAATATCAAGCAAAGGGTGATCCACACCCAAGCTTCTGGCTCCCTTGCGTTAAACAAGGGATACAAATTATGAAACTCGTACAATATAAAGCAAAGGGTAATCCACAGCCAAGATTTTGACTCCCTTGAGTTAAACAAGGTATAAAAATCGCGTAACTCGTGCAATATCAAGCCAAGGGTTATCCACACCCAAGCTTCTGAACCAGCGCATATTTATTGTAATATGCGGGATATGCATGTCATGAGCACTGTTGTCCAAGACAATCTCTCTACAAGCGTGATCTTCAATGAGAGACAAATTTTTTTCCAGAATCTATGCCAGCAGAAGAAAAACTACATGCGTACTAATGAAGCATTTGTCAGGAATTGTTTCCCCTAACGTCATGATCACACGCACAGTGGATGGAAAGTTATGCGCCACTCGTCAGAAGCCTACTATTAGTACGCCATACCAAGACCTTCGTGCAAAATTAAATGCATGTAGACAAACTATGCCAACTCTGTCTACGCCACAGAAAGTGGCACCAAGCAGGATCAACCTCTTCACAATGTGTTGTTTGTGCGCGTATACATAAGAAGACTTCTAGAGATAACTTTCTCTCATCCATGAAGAACAAAAGCTTGAGAGATGACGAATCACTCGCCAATCAAGCCAGCACCTTACTCTATACACAGGGGACCAGAAATATGCATAAAAGATTCAATGTATCTCATATAAAGAGGCAGAGTTTGCCCTCTTCCTTCTCTAAACTTCCCTTTTCTGATTTATATGAGCTTATTGTACAAAAGCGTAAGGAGAGAGATTCTTCTAATTTTGGAACTGCTCTTAGCCTTTCCTCCTTTTTCGGTGATGTGATATTTCCTAATGAACATCGTTGCAATTGTCATAAGGTTGTAATCAAATGTTGTTGCGTATCAGCAAAATGATCTATGTTTGACCGATTGACTTACACTATGTCTCCCAAACCTCGTCAAGAAAAGCAAGCTGACAACCAAGAGTATGATGATGACCAACCATTCTTTACTCCAGCATACATGGCTTCTCATCTTTCCATGGCGGGAGACAATCAAGAGAAAGTTCTTCAAAAATGTCCAGCTAGAGGAGATTTGACCAACTCATCGACTCCTTTGAAGGAGTATACCAAAATACCCATTCTCGAAGATGAGTGTTTATTTTTCACGGAAATCTCCATTCTTTAGAATATGAGGTTGGGGTAGAAATCCCCCTGATTCTGAAACTGACAGTGCAGACTCCATCTATATGATTCTTTCTACCAATTCCTCTGTTGTACACAGAGATATTAGCCTCTATGCCATCTGTAAAGAACAAGACACTCCTCCATCAGGAAGCACCGAACAACGCCTCAACTCTTTAGAGGCCGCCCTCAGGGACATGCACACCATGATGCAAAATATGCATCAAATGATGACTGTCCAACTTTCTGCTACACCTGTTCCTGTCCAAGTGCCTCCATTCATACTTGCACAACCTAGTCCTATAACAACACCCTTGCTGGGTAACACAAATCCAGAAGCAGTCCCAAACCAAGAGTCAGCAGCGCCAATTCTTAATCCTCCTAATATTGGGAATGAACCTCTGCAGGTGGTAATACCTATTCAACTAGGATCTTACCAGTCAGCTGCACCACTCCAGCCCGAGGATCCTCTTGAGGCAATACTAGAATTACGTGCACATGTTGATGTTTTAAATAACAAAACCATCTCCGCAAGCTGGGGGTAAAACATCCTTATCCTTCATATTGGGATAATTTTCCCTTCCCTCCTAAATACAAACCCTAATAAATAGTCTTGTTTGAAGGCAAGACATCGCCGAGACAATATATTAATTAATTTAATATGATGACGGCTTACCTGCAGAAAGAAGATGCTCTCCTTACCAGATTGTTCATGGGATGCTTGGCCGGCATAGCCTACGATTGGTATCACAGTTTACCTGATAACTACATATCCTCGTTTGATGACATGAAGTATCTTTTTCTCTCATGATTCTCCGAGGAAGGCATGGATATAACAATGTCTTTGCTCATCGATATCAAACAGAAGAAAAAGGAATCCACTAGTGAATTGGTAGAGCATTTCTGTCCAAAAACTATAAAGTTTTCTCCCGGTAATCCAGATTCCTTATTCATCTCTACTTACCAAAAGAATCTACTGTCTATAGTAGTGCTCTGGACGAGTCCAACTTAATTTCAAGACTGGACGACGTTCATCATCAGGGACGAAGCTACTGAATATAATGCAAATATAGCACATAACTTGGGGATACAAATGAACAATACAGAAAGGAAGCGCTCCTCCAACAAGAACAATAATGCAAATAATCGCAGCAATAAAGGAAATGAGGCCTTAGCAATAAATTTGGCAAAGCGACCCACCTTCCCTCCAGCACAAAAGCCTCCTGAATCTTCCATACTTAAGAAAGAATATTCCTTTGACGAGAGCGATATCCACAGTATTTTTGAATGTCTGATAAAGAGCGGCAGATTACAGTTACCCGATATCAAATGACCAGAGGAGGCTTGTAAAACAGATGACCCAAAGTATTGCTTATACCATCGGTATATACATCATCCTACCAAGACTTGTTATATCTTGAAAAGGAAAATACAATAGTTGATAGATGCTAAATTTATCACCCTTCACAATGAGGAGAAGACGGTCACCGACAATATGGTGTCTCTTCAATTTGGTAATTTTCCAGCACAAGAAGACCCTAGCTACGTGATTCCAATACCTCGAGCTACAATGGAAGTGGTAAATCTCCCGCCTCCTCAAAATCAAACAGAGGGGTTGGTGCCTCTTAGCACAGATCATGGCGAGATTATGTGGATTCATCCCGACCTGCTGCCATATTGGGACCAGGAAGCAGCATCTTCCAATTTAAAATCTAAGAAGGGCAAGAAGTATAAATCATTCAATATGATTTCTTCGAATCATCACTCAGACAGAGATCAAGATCAACCTCAAGAAGACATACCTCTTGGTATCATATTTCAAAACTTGAATATTGCCCCACAAAGCTCTACTCGCAAGCTCTGTTTGACACATCGGCAATGGTGCATGATTAGCAGTGTTCTGCTGCATAAGGCGTAATAAAACTTTATTTCTTATGAAGGTGTTCCTATATAAATTCCTTCTCCTCTTTCTATAATTAGAGCATCAACCTCAATTAGTGTGGCTAAGGAGAAGCGATTCTAATTTTATCAATACAACCAACAATCTGTACGCCTAATGCAAAACATGGGGTATGATTTCCAGAGAGCTGCATGTTTGAATTTTTGCAAGGGACAACGTACTCCTCTATAACTCCAAGGATAGTCTAACAAATCCTGTAGCAAATTAGGTTACGATCAAGTTAACCCACAGACTCATTCCAAAAAGAGGCATGCCAAAAAGAAACTCAAGACTTGTAATATGGTACTTTTTTCTCTGATGCCCGAAGAAAAAGTCATGACTGGTACCAAGTCCGGGAAAGATTATTATAGAACTTATGAGTCAGTCCCAAAAGATTCTCCTAATGTTCCTTCTACTTCATCAACTCTGGTTGATCTGGTCACAGCCGAACCTGGTCCTTCGAAGCCTACTGCGGCAGAGAAAGGAAAGCAAAAAGAAGTACGCTTCGACAAATCTCTGAAGAAGAATATACCTTAAGGACTTCAAAGGCTCTACAATTTTGACATATTGGCACAACTGGCCAATACTCCAATACGACTTACCATATTCGAGTTACTTCGTTTGTTGAAGGAGACTCTTGAATCTTTGAGGGAAGCTCTGATACATGCAGACTCATGCTTAGCAAAACTTAAGACTCCTGATGAAGAGCCACTAGCGTTCCCTCAATGCCATAGTATGATTGAGAAGATTACTAACATTACTTTCACGCAAGATGATAAGCTACTCAAGAATAACCGGCATGATAGGCCTCTATATTATACCGGTTACACCAGATCTATTAAAGTGAACCAAATTAATATTAAACCTGGTTCTTAACTTAACATCATTCTTAAAATCCTAAAAAGAGGATTGAAGATACCAATGCATAACATATCTTCCACTAGCACTACCATTATAGGCTTCAATATTGGAAGAAGTAAACCGCTGGAAAAGATACGCCTAAAAATTTGGATAGGCGATCTACGTACTGAAGTCACGGGCTATGTGATCGACTCTGACGGATCCTATAATGTTTTGCTGGGACAACCATGGATACACGAGCATAAATTGTTCCTTCCACTATGCACCAATGCTTCAAATATGTGAACAGTCAGGAACAAATCAAAACAGAGGTAGCTGACCTTGACCCATTTACAGGTGTCGAAGCCTATTTTGTTGACTCTGCACTCTATACACCAGAATATATGAAAGAAGAAGCTAATCAAGGTGGTGATGAAACTGAGAATACCCCAAAAGAAGATCCTTTGATGGTCCAAGTTAAAGGATGTATTACTCATCCAACTCCTTCGAAGCCTCTCGGCATCAACCTGCACAAGTCACCTTCATTGGTCATCAATATTCGATGCAATGAACAGCTGATACTGTAGAATAAGCCACTTGTGATCGACTGTGTTTGATGATAAACAAAAAATGAAACTAGATTTATACGAAATCCTTTCTTTGTTTACAAAAAAAAAGAGTACAATTAATCCTATACGAGGATGTTAAGTACAATAAAAAATAATTCTGGGAAAATATTGATATAGGAGTCTGATCTACGATCGATCACTTTGTCCCTTGGACTACACGATGATGAAGAAGTGCTGTAGAAGAAGAAGAAGCTTCAAAGATTGCAAGTGGGATTAAACTGTCAACCAATACTCACTGTTTTATGCTCTCTCTCTCTTTTGATTCGATCTCTGATCTTGGTCTCTTCCTTTTTCTTGATCCCTCTCTCCTGTGACCGGAGGTCTCTATTTATAGAGCCCAGTCATAGTAACTATCCAGTCGGCGTAGAAGCCAAACTGTGAAGAGAGTGGCACTCTTTATGCGGCGGTTACAATAACTGCTACCCACGTCTGAATGATCTCCTGAATTCGCGTATGATGCGTGTCCCATTATGAGGTAACGTGTATAACTGCTTCTCGAAGATCACGGCATACAAGCCACATAGGTAACTTCCCCTCGCATAAAAGATGGTTGGCATAAAAGTCAAATAATTGTCTTGTTGGCATAAAAGCCAAATAGCTGTTGTTGGCGTAAAAGCCAAATAGCTGTCTTGTTGGCGTAAAAGCCAAATTTTGCGTAAAACATGATGATGCATGAATAATAGATAACCAGCATAAAAATAGCCAATTATTCATTATGACTGAGGTTTTGAGCGTATTCTGTGCTAAATAGCCTTATCACGTACCTTTGCAAATATAGCCTGGGTTGGCGTATTTCGAGGAGAGAGCCGTACTACTATAGTTGAAAATAGCCTGGTTGGCGTAACATGCAAGGATGGTGATATGAGCGTATTAGTCACCGTTTTAGCTCTCCCAGTCATTAAAAATACAACAAAATCTCGTGCATTAAATGCAGAGATCTGCCCCCATCTCGTGCATTAAATGTAGAGATATGCCTCGAGCTCTGTACGAGAGACAGCTTTTGACGTGGCGTCTAATTTGTCTCATCTCGAGCGTAAAAACTCATCTCTGCCTGTAAAATAGGCAGCGTATTCCTTGGATGCATAAAAATGACTTGTATCAAGGATATGTTACTAAACGACAGCCTGGGCCTCTGTACAGAATTATCATTACAGTCGTCCTCTCGATCGTCGTGCAGTACTTTTGTTAGGAGTCAGGTTTACTGTTATGTCTGACAGATTCATTCGAGGAATACGAAGAGTTTCTCGTATGACTTTATGTTGCATTAAAGACAAACATATTTTATGCCGGGGGGAGGTGTAGCAACCTTTTACGCCAAAACAACCTTGAAGCGCCTCTTTACGCGGGTGTCTTTGAAGTCATATTTTATGCCACACAGCGCTAAAGCTCTGTTTTACGCGGGTTTAATGTATGTTGGGGGTTTTACGCGTATAATTCCCCAGCGTATTTTTCATGCTTCTACAAGACCCCCTTCAAAGTTTTCAAATTCCTCGTAATTTGAAATACTTTGAATGAAGCATGAAACGGTCAAATTTGACTCATTCTGCGAGGCTGATTTTTGGAGATATTTAGGAAGTTGTTAGGATTTTTAGAGAATAATTTATACAGGCCCAGTTCTGTATCCTCCCGCCATTAACCATTTTCTTGTTCATCAGTCAAAGCAGCCGATGAAGTGCCGTAGAAGAAGAAAAAGATCTCCATCAAATGAGAACCTGGCGTAGTAGATTCTCATCGTGATCTTGAATATTAATGAAAAATCCTTTGTAAAATAGATTTCCATCATATGTAATCATGATCTTGAATATTAATGAAAAATCCTTTGAAAAAATAGATTTCCATCATATGTAATCATGATTAATAAACTTGTCTTCTTTTATGCATTATTGATCCGCCATATTGCTGTGAGGAAGTCTGATAATGCATAGCTTCGATACGTCTGAGTAATTTTTTACGCTGACTCTGATAAAAGCTTATCCGATCACGTCGCGACTTTTACGCGTAACGGAAGATGCGTAAAAAGCTCTTTAGCATTAAGTTGTCTTGAAGATCCAACTGTTATGCTATTTTTGGATGAGAAGTCACATAGAATTCTGAACTGTCACTTCTCTGATACGAAGAATTTCAGTTCAGAACATCATCTTCAAGAATGGCTTCTCGAAAAATTCCTCGAAACAGGGAAAGAAATGTCCGCTGACCAGGCCATACTTGAACTTAGATGTAAAGGATTCTGGCTAGACTTCGAATGAACTTCGAATGGCCCAAGAAGAAGAGTCATCTTCAATGCTGACATCTGTGTGTTTCAGGCACTTGGAATCTTTTGTAGCCAAAAAGGAGCATTTTCTGCATAAACCCTTGTAATTGGCCATCTGTAGCTTATGAGCGTAGGATCGTAGATCTGTAGCTTCTGAGCATGAGACCGTAGATTTGTAGCTTTTGAGCGTAAAACCGTAGATTTGTAGCATCTGAGCGTAAAACCGTAGATTTGTAGCTTCTGAGCGTAAAACCATGGATCCTTGCTTTGCACGTAAAATCTGGATCCATTACGCAGCATGACCGTCCGTCTTCCTTTTCAAATGATAGGCTGACGTGGTCCAAAATCATAACCGACTATTAAAAATCAAATTTGGTTAGGGTTTCGAGGAGTTACCTGAACTCTATAAATAGTCCAAGGTCTTGAGAGAGAAAAACCCTTCATCTGTCTTTATAAAACCCTTCGTCTTTCTGAGAACTCCTCTTCTTCGTCTATTTTCTGAGAACCCAGATTCGCCATGGCACCAAAACAGACCTCCACTGCTAAGGGAAAGAAAGACGCTTCCTCATTTTGCTCCTCTGCTCAAGCTCGAGCAACTCCCATTAGGCTGAGCAAGCCCCGTTCTGAACGAAGTGCTCCGCCGTCGAGCTGCGCTCCGGGCATCACAGGTAAGACTTCGGATGAATATAGAACCCTCCGCACACGTTGTACGTGTATGCACAAATACGCCCATATTCCTAATGTGTCAGCGTAAAAACTCCATAGTTTTACAGTCTGGCGTAAAAACTCAGACTGTTAAAATTTTATGTATACTGCAAATTTTGAGTTTTACGCGCTGGATGTAAATTCCAGCGTAAAAACTCAAATTTTGGCAGTCTGGCATAAAAACTCAGACTGTTAGGTTTTTGGCGTATACTACCAACCTTGAGTTTTACGCACTAGAAATAGTCTCCTGCGTAAGACTCAAGTTTTTGTAGTCTGGCGTAAACCTCAGACTGTTAAATTTTGGCGTATACTACAAGAATGTAGCTTCTAGCGTAAAACTGACTTGTTTTCTCGCTTTTTGCAGTGGACTTACAGATCCCTCCTCTGGCTGAAGTGATGGGCTCTACTGCTGGAATGCTGAATTCCAACTATTTGGAGGATTTGTCCCATGTGACTTTCCCTATCTCCGGGAGCGAGTATCCTCAGGAAAGGGGAACACTGATCTCTGCCCAAGGGGAAAGGATGTTGCTGAGTATGATCAGTGGGGAACCCCTGACGTACATAGACGTCATTGAATATAAGAAACCAGGTTTCTTATTTGGGGATGTTATTGATAAACAATTCCAGACAAAGCCAAGAAGGAAGATTGGGTGTTTTCCGCTGAGGGCACGGTCATGTATCTACCAAGGATGTCTAGAGATTACCCTATCTCGACATTCTTTCATGCCACTCATCCCAGAAAGATGGTATGGACTCTGACTCCTGATCTTCATGGGCGACCAGGGAAGATCTTTTATAGGAAAGGATTGGACCGAGGATCCTTTGTGAGCAGTCCTTCAGGCCCTGTCATGCCTTTCAGAGGATTACTGCCGGGCAGCATACCGAGTGAAGACTCTTCCCTGATCCAGCAATTTCAAATGGCTAACTTCTGTAATGAGTTCATGGGACAGGGGGGAGTATACCCCAAGGTGAACCCTCGCACCAGTGGGTGGCTTAGCCCCCAAAACCTTCGATGGGGCAGTTTAACTGCCTGGGCCTTAAAGCACTTCTAGATGGAGCTGGAGAGTATTGGCTTATTCGCGGCTGTGAGTGCCACTAGTGTTGGGCTGCCTCTCAACCCTAACTTGTTCTTAGCCTTGATGGAGCGATATAACTCGCTCACTGGGACTTTCGCCACTCCAATGGGTGAGTTGGGTCAAGCCCTTCATGAGATGGCAGACATCTCAAAGCTGCCAATGAAAGATATTCCTTATGAAGAATATGTCCCCACCAACAGAGAGTTGAGGGATACCAACCCTCGGGTAGTGGCAGTATACCAAGAGTTGATGAGTCACTATCTCGCGTGCACCACCTTCTACGGGGAGCCCTCTGAGTTAGCCCACATTAACAAATAGTATCCTATCTCTTCTTCCATCAGGCTAGAAATGCCAAGCATGACAAGGTTGTAGATAGCAAAGATAAGCCCTTGAACCTTCTGAGCATGCTTAATGCCAACACGGTCGATGATCTCATTGAAGATGCTGGGGCTCGAGATAGTGTTCTCGATGAAGTGATAGGGGGTTATCCTGCAGGAACCTAGGCCTACACCTTTATGAGACATTGTCGAAAGCCTCTGTCAAGGGAAGCTCAACTGCCTGGCTTCCTCTCTATCTGGTTACGTCGATGGGTGGTTCCCGACATCGCGTCTGCCGATCGCATTCATTGCAACACCTTATGGCCCGCGGTACGTTTGGTGTTTGGAGCAAGATTGGGCCTGCTCCCTGCCATGGTATGCAGGATTCAAGCTGGCCTGAGGGCTATTACTGATGGGTTGCTGGCCGATACTATACAGTGTAAAGGATTTCCCAGAGTGGAATTACCGTTCTTATATCTGATGGGATGGTTAATCCTTCACAACACCAGAGTGATGTCTCCCGGATCTGCCAGCGGTTCAGGGAATAACTTCCTGTTGAATTACAGGAATTCTTCTTGGAATGTGACTAGCGTCATAGATTGTCGGCTAGTACTAAATTATGCCCATGGTTGGAAGCTCTTCTGTACCGTCCCCCTATACATATCAATCAACAAGGGACCAAACTTCAAAATACGGATCAGGGGAAGACTATTCTTTCTCCCGAAGCCTTTTACTGGTTGGTCTGCATTAGACCATCCCACCTGCTGTACAGAAGTGAGGACCAATGCTACTTGGAGCCTTACCTGCCTAGCCGTTTCCCTAGGCAGTTTGGGTATGATCAGTTGCAAGTGGGGAATCCCATCACCAGCTTCAAGTCCAAAGGTGGACTTATCGATGGAGCCAGAGGATGGCGGTATTTTATCATGGGTTGTACTAGTGCAACTTTTGCTGTGCCCGCGACTTCTCTCTCCACGGAGTTGCGCATTCTTCATTCGTACGCGCAGTTTTATGCGTCCATCAATACTTTCCATCATAATTTTGACGTGTATGGAAGTTTCAGGATGCCCTCCCATAAGTCCACTAGGAGAGAGGAGATACCATCGATCTCCTCTGATGAAGGTGATGAAACTACCGGTGCAGACAATTTCTTGTTGATATTACCAGGAGGCGTCGTAGCTCCACCAGCAGAGCCTCTTATCATATCTAATAAACGAAAAGCTTCCACTCTGAAAGTGCCTTCCCCCGCAAGAAGAAGCAGATTACCAGAGGTCCAAAAAGGACTTCCAGAAAGGGGGCCTCTAGGAGTGAGCCTATCGTTTCCCCTGCTGGGGATGATTCTTTGGTTATGGGCTCTTCACCTTTTAGAGAAGGGACCTTCGCAGTTCCAGCTGGCAGTGCTGGAGATTCTTTGCCCGCGATTGCTGCCGCTACCACCGTTACTGGTAGTGCTTCTAGATCGCCTTCAAGGCTGAGCATAATAAGAATCAACATACCTTTATCAAGACAAATAATGGGGCTAGCCCCTCCTTCGTCTGTAAGTATCTCAGGCGAGATTCCACCCGATGAACCTCGAGTGGATCTAGGTGATGACTGGGATGACTACCTTCAAGTGTCAGTTGGTGCACCCTTTTCTCCAGGTATGACAGCTTGTCTAGCATCATTAAGGAATGATTTAGCTATACAAGCTGCAGAAGCAACATACATACCATCGGCCATGGGTAAATGTTGTCTTCATATTTTTTTCAGGAAAATTAACATCAAATTGATATTAACTTTCTCTTATCTTATTTTTAGGCAAAGACATCTATGGGGAGGACGGAGTCGACACAACGTCTGACTTTGTTTCGGATCCAGTTAATGAAACGGCGGCGTCTGACATCGACGAAGCATATTTTGAAACTGCTGCTCTTCCATCTGCAACATTCCCGGGTGTCATTCCGCCAGTGGCAGTTCAAATAACATCAGAGGAGGATGAACCCACTATCTCGTCCGTGCCTCCTTCGTCGAGTATACCAGCAACTTCAACTGTTGTTGGTCTCTTCCTTTGTTGCGCCATTTGTTGACGCGACTACTGTGGCAACATCCTCTACAGTCCTTTCGGATAGAAGATTTACCGATATGGCGACCACTCCCAGCGTACATTCGATCTTTGCTACGCTAGTTGAACAATATACTAGCATATTCTACCGCACTTTGAAAGAATTGATATCCATGGTGCTGGAGAAGAACCAAGGCTTTGATGCTCTTAAGATGTCCTCCAAGCTTACTGTAGCGCCGATTAAAATTTTTTATGATGCTGAAAGAGGTGATGCGCTAGAGCAAATAGTTAATGTGTAAATACCCTATTTTTTAGAATAATTTTAATATAAATTTTTCCCAATTTTTTGGTATTTTCTGGATAAAAAACCAAGGTAATTGCGATCAAAGGATTTTTAAATGCAGTTAATTGATGTTAAAATATTATGGAAATAATATTTTATGGTGTAAAATGGAAAATCGGACATAGGGTATTTTTTTGTGAATTTATTGGACTCCGAAAACGCGTTTAAAGCCCTAAAAGCTATTGGGAATTTAAACCGAATCAAACCTGACTGAACCGAACCGTTGATTGAACCGAACCGAGCAAAATTAGCATAACGGGTCGGGTCGGGTCAGATCCGACCCAAACCCGAACCCGACCGAACCCAAAGTCCCCCCCCCCCCGCCGGATTTACTGTAGCAGCATATAAAACCCCTCGGCGTGCGTGCCCAGCCCTCGGAAACCCTAGCTCAACCCCCGCCGCCATCTCCCTCCGACCTACCTTATCTAAACCCTCGTCGATGACCTCGTTGACCCCAACTCCTCAGCCCTAACTCCTCCGTCAGGCCGCCCACGACCGAACCCCTCTGTCAGCCTCGCCGTACCCTTCCATCGCCGACCAGCCCACGACCCCGATGCCGCTCCGCCCAGTCCAGCCCGACTCCACCGTCACCTCCCCGCTCGACTTCTCGCCTCGTCTCCCGATCTCTGCTCAGCCGACCAACCACCGATCCATCTCCACCGACCCACTCGACCCGAGACCAGTCGACCCCCGCCGCTCTAAGACCCGGCCGCCTGAGCCCTAGCCACTCGAGCCTCGCCGACCCAGCACCGGCCGCATCCGCCGTGTCCGCCGACCGCAGTCGACCCCAACAACGAACTCTAGACTCGACACAGCGGACACGACCAGGACACAGCTCGCGTCAAGTTGACGCACGGACACGTGAAATTTAGATTCACGGAGCCCTGTTCAGGTAACGTTTTCTCTCACCTCGTAACTCCGTTTTCGATTCTGTCTGTTGCAACGCGTAGACTGTGTAACCCTCTCGGTGCTCGTACAACTTGCTCGGTGCATCGTATCCTGTGGTGATCGCAAACTGCGATCCAAAAATAGGAAAAACAATGCCCTCTTTTATCCTGGAACTGAGTGTGAGGGATTTCGCACGCGGTCTTTACCGAAATGGGATGACTTGGTCGCACTCAGGCTTTACTGAAACGTGAGCGACGTTGATACGGATGTGTGGGATTTCGCAGAAGTTAATTTGGATGTATGTGCACATCGGAATCAACGCGTATCCGCCGACAACGCCCAATATCCGTCCATTCTAGAACATGCTGTAACTTTGTGTACACACGTCGGATCGAGACGAAACTTATGCCATCTGACTCATAGCAATACGCTGGTCTTTTGACCCCAGTTTGGTTCGATTCTGAGAACGTTGACAAAATCGCGTATCGTGGGCCCCACAGGCTCCACTTGACGGGCGATTTTGAGATCGGCTCATCGGAATCCAATTCTGAAAGTTCCGTTGGGATCGTATTATTGTTCCTGACTTGTAGACACTGAGTTGTAGGAATTTGGAGACCTTTGACCCTGACACGCTTTTCGGTGCAAAGTGGCTACATGTGGACCCCGCTTTGGCCCGAAAATGTCATTTTGTCCCTGTGTCCAAATTGGACTTAAGGACAGGCGTTTCTAGCTATTTGATATCTTTTGAGACTGTTGGTAATGTTTATTACAGCTTTTGGAGGAGTACCTACAGGATCCACTGATACAGGGACAGTTGTTGGTATTCCAACACCAGGCAAGTGTACCTTGCCAAACCCTGCAGCTTTGCTACTTATTTTCTTGACTTAGTTATACATCAGTGGGCAAGTATACCTTGCCAATTTGGAGTTCTTGTTGCATATTTTCTTGTTTTATTTATATTGCTGTGTATGCTTAACCTAGGATCGTGTGACTTACTTAGCGTCCGATTAATAGTCGGGTGCCTACACCGTACGCGACGTTGTGTATTGTCATCTAGAGATGGACATTCATGACACTATATATTCTCGTACTTGTATTACCAAGTACACTATGACCCAGGACACTTGACACCATTCATGAGACAGGATCTTCCTGAGATATTCATGATGATTCTGTATAGGATACATGACTTGACAGAGATACTATATTTTTAGATACTTTATGACTGGTTGCATTAGTAATGATCCTGCTTGACATAGACATGAGATGTTCTGGTCATGATATACGTGGTTACATGGGGTGGGGAGAGACACACAGGCTATATGCTGATTATATATATAAACCCCCTATTATTGTGAGGCACAAGACTCTGAAGCCCGAGCTTGGCCCATTATCGGATATTACCGCTACCGGCTCCCCGACACAGAGCTTGTAGTGGCTCAGCCTGATTACTCGTGATGCTCTCATCTTGCATTTCACTTAGATGGATACATAATTACCCTATTTTTATTCATTATCTGCTGCACTGTATTTATTTTGGCTTGTGTTATCTGTACCTTGTTATGTCCCCTGAGGACCTGGAATGGATTATGTCCCCAGGATTTGCAGACATGATCTATCCCGAGATTTACGGGACTGGAGCAGAAACTGATACTGGAGCTGTACCGACACCCAAGGACGAGGTGTTAGCTGAAGACTTTTCCTGAGCATTCATGTTTCATGCTCAGTATTTATTTTATTCTGTCATTTATATAGTTTGGTCTGTTGAACCATTGTATCAGATATTTATCGGGTTATTCCCCGAACCATTTGTTGAGACTGGTTGATGATTGACATTCCTTATATTCTGTGGATCATATTTTATATCTTGTGTGGATGAGATTAGTTGTGCCATAGACTTGTTATACAGCTTAAGTATGTCCTGATGGATCCATTAAATTGGGTTTGTCCATCGGTGCGTGCTGCTGGCCATTGCCACGTATCTGGTCCCTCGGTATTTTGGGACTGGGGCGTGACATGGTTTTTGTGGTGGCCCATGCAGGTCTACGACTAAAGCGTTCGGTTTCAACTTAGGGACCGAACAAGCCTGCCCTAAGGATAGGATAAGTTATAGGACCTCATCCATTGTTGAACCATTTTTGAACTCTATATCGAACTCAAACTTGTTACTTGATTTGCATCCTGTATTGATTCCTCTGTGCGTATCACGCCCCAGTCCCAAAATACGTAGGACTAGGAATACGTAACACGCCAGCCGTATGTATACGAACTCCAATATATGGAAACCATATACACACGTACGTTGTACATGAATATCTAATCCACAGTGGTAATATATGTCACAACAAGTCACACGCAGTTCTATATCTCATCCACAGCACAAATAATAGAAGAATGGAAATCAATAAATGAATATCAAAGAAGCAGTCTCAAATAGTAATCTCAAAGTGTGATAGTCGGGTGGAAACAAATCCACTGCAAATCGACTATAATAAACTATTAAAGAGAGAAGAGAATAACTCTAATATAAGAATAAATGTCTAGAAAAGAATAGGAACTAGAATCTCTTAACAGCTGCAATGAATCACATATAATCAGAAGGTAAGATCTCCTCAGACTGATAGGTAGCGTCAGGTCCAGGTCCATACTCCTGCGGGTACTCCTGCTCACCTATATCTGGAAGGGACCAGGTCCTCAGAGGGACGTAACAAGATACAAAAAGCACATGCCAATAAAGTACTGAAAATAAACATCCATTGGGTCGCCTAGCTGTCTAAGTGAATGCCGTTAAGAACACCTTTCCCCACAAGTGAGCTATCTGGCTAAAAACTGGGATTTGGCATGGTTCTCTTTTGAAGATCCAGGGGCCCAAAGGTACGTCATCTTTTGAACGGCGGAGGCCCGCCAATGTACAATATATATATGGGTCATTACCACTCGTATCTCCAGCGGAGAATCCGGGCGTCACAGAAAAAGTGCAAAGGAGCTCAAATACGGTACTTGTTGTTCTCCCCACCCAATGCTCTAAGCATGTCATGTCCATGACACGATAAACCTCTAATAACCGCCAGGTCTACTAGCATGCAAATTTTCTATTGGCAGTTATCCCTATCCGTCGCACGACCTATACGTACCAGTGGCCAGCCGAGTACGCAAGTCCGTGTCCTACATGTAACTCACACTCGTGTAAGAATAGTATCATGGCCAATGAAACATAAATGCCTCATGAAGATGGGATAGTCTCATAAAGTAGGTATAATGCATATACATAAATAAAAATATAGTACGACGACACCGTCGTTGCACCCAAGTTTCCTTGGACACGTAGTTTATATAGCAGTTAAAATAAATGAACTAAATAAATAGAAAATAAACATGCATGCCTCATATGGAATGTAAAAACAGTACAATGGCAAGGTATACTTGCTTGGCAAAAAATTTGTAAAGTGTACGCGCCCAAATGTCAAGGACACTGAACCTGGAACTAAGGACTCCAAGCAAACATCTCCGGATGCTGAAATAAACATCACCAACATTTTCGAAATGAGCAAAATAGCTAAAAAGCACATCCCTTTCGTCCAATTTGGACACAGGGGCAAAACGGTAATTTTGGGCAAAAGTGGGGTCCACGTGTGGCCCACTTTGCACCGAAAAGTGTGCCGAGGGTAACAGTCTCTAAATAGGACAAACTATAGGTCAAACAACTCTAGATGTCAATACGAACCCAACGGTATGTCCAAATGTGGATTCCGATGGGCCGAACAGAATTTTGTTCAAAAAGTCAACTGTGGGGCCCGCCAATTGGCGATCTGGTCAACCATCTCCGAAATACGTGAACATTGGGTCACAGGACCAACGTGTTACCACGAGTCCAGTGGCGCAAGTTTCGTCGCAATCTGACAAGCGTGCACAAAATATACGCGAGTTCCACAAAAGTTGCGACACGAAATGTGTCCGCGGATACGGTCTGATTCCGGCGCGCACACGCGTCCAAATTAGTTCCCACGAATTTTCACGTGTCCGGTTACGCTGCGTGCACCATGCGGTACACTTGGTACACGGCGGGGCGGTTCCGTTTGGCGGGACGCGCTCCGTTTTCCAACTTTTGGAAATTTGGAAAAAGTGGGTGCGTGCAGTTTTGTGACGAATATAATTATGTCCACAGCAACTAATAGCATAGGATTATTTAACAGAAAATAAACTAGGTCAGGTATTCTACAGGTATCAAAAAGAATCACCGAATTCGGATCTCTGTGGTGGGAGATACGAACTCGGCAATACGGGTGGTCATTCTAGAATTCTGCGATTCTAGAATTCTGTCTGCTCGCGCCAACTTGGGCGCTATTTTTTACCTAGGGGTACATGTTTTTCGAGGTTGGCTATAAAACAAATATAGAAGAGGGTTAAGGGGTGCGCATACCGGTAAAGACGGAATAACGTTTGGTTGAGCGGGTCGACGGAAAATCACTCCGGAGCGAAGGTGCTTCGAGTGGGATTCTGCAGGGCGCGAGGTCGGAGTCGTCGGGATGGTTGGATGGCTTGGCGGGGCTTCTCTGGCTGCGGTGACGGCTCTAGATGGGAAGAGGAGGTCTGGAGATTTAGGTTAGGGTTTGAGAGAGAAATATATATATATATATATATATATTAAGATAGGGAAAGAGAGAGGGATGGAGCGGGTTTCGGCCGCGTGAAGGGTCGGGTTGAAGGGGCTAAAGTTGCTGAAGTATACTTAAGGGGCGGGTCTTTGGACGCTGAAGGCTCTGTGGAGCAAATTTGCTGAAAGGGTGGGAATAAGCAATGCTAAGTTGCTTGCTTGCAGCAAGTTCTAAGTAGTTTAGTATTATTACTATGCTAATTGATATTATATTATTATTATTATTATTATTATTATTATTATATTCTTATTAAATTCTTTTACTTTCTTTTCTTTTCCTTTATAAATATATATATACATATATATATTTGTGTATACATATATATTATATATATATATACTCATAAGAAAATTCATGGATTAGAATAATGCACACCATTATGCTAGTAACTGCTCAAGGGGGTCTCCTACATGGAAAAAAATCCGAAAAAATTCTGATGGTCCCATAAGTCATCTAAGTGCCCGAACACCTAAAATAAAATTTATTAAAAATTTATTTATCCTATTTAGACCTAATTACCATAATTTAATTAATAAATAATAAATAAAAGGGTATATACGATTTTCTAGGAAGAGGATTTTATATTCTACCCAACTTGTAAAAATTTCGTCCTCGAAATTAAAATTAAGCCACGATAGAATGCAATGATGGTCTAAGATATAAATTAACAATGTAAATTCATACCTTGGTCTGCGAATAGGTTCAGAAAATGCTTGCGCATGTCGTCCTCGCGCTCCCAAGTTGATTCTTCTGGCGCGCCATGCCTCCATGCTACGCGAACCAAGGGAATAGACTGGTTCCTCAACACCCTTTCTCGACGATCAAGGATTCCCATGTGTTGCTCTTGGTAAGACAAGCTCGGCCCAATGGTGATCTTCGAATGGTCGAGAACATGACTGTTGTCTGCCATATATCGCCTGAGCTGTGACACATGGAATACGTCATGTACTCCCTCCAGTGAAGGTGGTAGCGCAAGTCGATATGCTACCTCTCCAACTCTCTCGAGCACGTCAAATGGTCCAATATACCTTGGACTCAACTTTCCGCACCCTCCGAATCGGATGGTGCCTCTGGTCGGTGATATCCTCAAGAAGACGTGATCGCCCTCTTTGAACTCCAAGGGACGACGATGAAGGTCTGCCCACTGCTTCTGCCTGTCTTGCGCTGCTCGCAAGTGTCCCTGAATCTTCTTGACTGTCTCTACAGTGTTGACCACCAACTCGGGTCCCAAAATCTGACGTTCTCCCACGTCACTCCAATACACAGGAGACCTATATTTTCTTTCATACAATGCTTCAAACGGAGCCATCTGAATACTCGCTTGATAGCTATTGTTGTAAAAAAACTCTACAAGATGTAGGTGGTCCTCCCATGATCCTCCGAAGTCTAACATGCAAGCCCTCAACATGTCCTCCAAGGTCTGAATAGTATGCTCCGACTGCCCATCTGTCTGCGGGTGGTAAGATGTACTGAACTTCAGACGAGTACCAAGACTTTCTTGCATGCTCCTCCAAAAGTGCGATGTGAAGCGCGAATCTCTGTCCGATACAATGCTGACTGGTATGCCTTGCAATCTCACAATCTGCCTCATATATAAGTCAGCTAAAGCTTCTGTCGACTGGCCCACTCTAAAAGGTATAAAATGGGCTGACTTGGTGAGTTGGTCCACTATTACCCACACTGCATCTCTCCCACTTGGACTCTTGGGAAAACCCGTGACGAAGTCCATAGTGATGTGCTCCCACTTCCACTCTGGAATCGGAAGTGGTTGCAATAATCCTGCTGTCCTCTGGTGCTCCGCCTTCACTTGTTGACATACCAGACATTTAGCTACAAAGCGAACTATCTCTCTCTTCATCCCATGCCACCAAAAATGCTGTCGTAAGTCACGATACATCTTGGTGCCTCCAGGATGAATAAAATAAATAGAACTATGAGCCTCTGTCATCAGCTCCTGTCGAATCTCTCCATTTGGAATATAAAGACGATCACCACATCGTAATGTCCCATCCTCATGAATGCGCAATTCGGTCTGCTCTCCGGCCTCTGTCCTTTCCTTTAGTCTCCGAAATCTGGCATCTGTAGGCAAAGCTGCCTTAATCCTCTCTACCAATGATGATTGAACTTGTAAGTTGGCTAGTGTCCCATCTGCTCCGGGTAATATCACTTTAATGCCAAGTTCTTGCAAGTCCTCCAATAGTTCCCTCTGTGCTGTCAAAAAGTAAACTGTTGGCTTCCGGCTTAACGCGTCTGCTACCACGTTAGCCTTGCCGGGATGATAATGTAGCTCTATCTCAAAATCTTTCATCAACTCGAGCCATCGACATTGCCTCATATTTAACTCCTTCTGCGTGAAGACATACTTGAGGCTTTTGTGGTCTGTATAGATTTCCACTCGTTCCCCATATAAGTAATGTCTCCATAGCTTCAGAGCAAATACAACGGCTGCAAGTTCCAAGTCATGAGTCGGATAATTCTTCTCATGTACTCGTAACTGCCTAGATGCATATGCAATCACCTTGCCATGCTGCATCAATACGCATCCAAAGCCTTTTCCTGATGCGTCACTGTAGATCACGTAACCTCCTGATCCTGACGAAATCGCCAATACTGGTGCTGTAGTCAGTCGTTTCTTCAACTCTTCAAAGGCTGCTTGACACTCGTCAGTCCATATAAATTTTTGATCCTTACAAGTCAAACGAGTCATAGGTGCCGCTATCCTTGAGAAGTTTTCCACGAACCGTCGGTAATATCCCGCAAGTGCAAGGAAACTCCTCACCTCTGCTGCTGATTTAGGAACAGGCCATGTCTCAACTGCTGAGATCTTCTCTGAATCAACAGAAATATCATCTCCTGTAACAATATGTCCAAGAAATGAAACTCTGTCCAAGAAGAACTCACATTTGCTGAGTTTAGCATATAACTGCTCTCTCCTCAAAGTCTCTAGAATAATCCGCAGGTGCTCCTCGTGCTCCTCGTGGCTCTTCGAATAGACAAGTATATCATCTATGAAGACGACCAAGAACTGGTCCAAGTACTGATGGAAGACTTGATTCATCAAGTCCATGAAGATCGCGGAAGCATTGGTCAATCCAAATGGCATGACCAAAAACTCGTAGTGCCCATATCTTGTTCTGAATGCGGTCTTCGGAATGTCCTGCTTCCGTACCTTCACTTGGTGATATCCCGATCTCAAATCTATCTTCGAGAATACCTTAGCTCCACTGAGTTGATCAAACAGATCATCAATGCGTGGCAATGGATATTTGTTCTTCACTATCACTGCATTCAAGGCTCTGTAGTCAATGCACATACGCACTGACCCATCCTTCTTGGGTACAAACAACACTGGTGCTCCCCAGGGTGATGCACTCGGTCGGATGAAACCTTTCTCCTCTAGCTCTTTTAACTGTGCCTTCAGCTCGTCCATCTCCTTCTTCGCTAGTCTGTAAACATGCGATGCTATAGGTGCTGCTCCGGGTGCTAGTTCAATTAAAAACTCTACGTCTCTGTCTGGGGGTAGTCCTGGCAAATCCTTTGGAAAGACGTCTTGAAATTCTAAAATAATGGGATGATTGACAACATCGTCCATTACGAGCTGCATACCATCAAGGATTTCTGTGGATCCTCGGGCAAACTCAAGTTCAGGCTGGCCTGGTACCTTAAAAAGAATGCTTCCTCTAAAGCAATCGAAGAAAGCATGGTACTTGCTTAGCCAGTCCATTCCAAGCACAATATCAAAAGATGGCATAGGAAGGACTAAGAGTTGGGCGTTTATCTCTCTGCCACGTATCACTATAGGACCCGTTCTACAAACTCGACTAACTGGTACAACTCCTCCTCCGGTTAGAATTCTAACACAACTAGATAATGGTGTAGAAGCAATGTTGTGTTTGGCAATAAAACTAGATGATATGAATGAGTGGGTGGCTCCCGTATCAAATAATGTCACAGCAAGAAAAGTAAAAGCAAGGGTAATACCTGCTATGACATCCACCTCATGATCCAGGTCATCTACCTCCAATGCAAAAGCTCGCCCGTTCCTCTGTGGTTGTCCATGTCCAGTCCTCATATACTGCTCCTCCTGAGTGGGTAGCGGTGGTCCTCTCTGAAATCCTCCTGCTGCTGGGGGTCGAGGTGCTCCCGGTCCGGTTATCTGCTGGGCTGGCTTCGGTGCTGGAAGCGCTAATCTCTGAACTGGCAGTGGAAGTGTCTGCTGCATGTGGCAGTCTTTCACCATGTGCTGTCCTGAGCCACATCTCCTATATTGACCCAAGCGGGTCCGACAATCTCTCGCAACATGTCCGATCCTCCCACAATAATTACATTGGGGTTTCTCCGGAATCTGGTACGGTACTGATCGGTGTTGCTGATGCTGTTGTGCCAAGGGACGTCGGATAGGTCCCCCTTGTTGTGTCCTGGCTGGTCCCTGCTGTATCCTTGCTGATCCTTGTTGTGTCCTCAGCTGACCTCCTTTTTCTCTGCTAATGGTTTCCTGAAATCTGGCCTCTGTCAGAAGTTCAGCATAAGAGACTCGGGACTGCGAGCTTGTATAATGTTGCAGCTCCTGGGTCAGTCCTCAATGAAATCTCTTAGCCTTAGCCAAGTCATTTGGTATCAAAGCAGCACCATATTTGTTGAGTCGACTAAACTCGGCATTATACTCGTCCACGGTTCGGTTCCCTTGCTCTAAGTGAAGAAACTGATCATACAATGTGTCCCTGACAGTGTCCGGGAAGTACTTTTCCTCAAAGAACTCCAAGAACTGCTCCCAAGTCTGGTAAGTACCTAACTGGCGCTCCATGGATTCCCACCAGTGATGGGCATTACCATCTAGAAGCGTCCGTACACCCGTCATCCATAGGTCCGTGGGTAACTGCGATGCCTCCAGTAGCTTCTGCGTGTGAGTGATCCAGCTGGTGGTCTCCTCCGGGCTCTCAGTGCCCTTGTACTGCCTTGCACCCATCTGAACAAAATCCTTTACTGATCCAACCCTAGCTCGAGGTACTGGAGCTAGTGCTTGGGCTGGTACAGTAGCATGTGCAGCCATCCTCTCCAGTGCTGCCAAAAATTCTTGTCTCTGCTCGACTGCCTGCTACCTCTGCTCGGCTGCCTGCTGCCTCTGTTCCTGTATCATCATCTGAAAGAATTGGAACATCTGTGCTTGGCCATCTTGCGGTACTGGGACAGGTGGAAGGTTCCCAATAGGTGAAGCGGAAAGATCAGATGGAAGTGGGGTGTGAGTCTGTCCATCTGGTCCCGGAAGCCTAGGAATCGTTAGGGTCCCTCCCTGAGTCTGACCATTGACTCCAGAAGTTGCGTCGCCATCGGCGGCAGTACATCCATTTTGCAAATCCATCTTTCTGCAGTTGATGTACGAAACGATTAGAAAAAGTACAGGAATCAAACAGGATACAAGTATTAAATAGGAAGGATGAATTTTAATCAAGCGTAGATGAGATCCTTATACTCTATTCCTATACGCAGGCTTGTTCGGTACAGTTACGTAACCGAGACAATATATTCTTGACCTACATGGGCCACCACAAAAACATGTCACGCCCCAGTCCCAAAATACGTAGGACTAGGAATACGTAACACGTCAGCCGTATGTATACGAACTCCAATATATGGAAACCATATACACACGTACGCTGTACATGAATATCCAATCCACAGTGGTAATATATGTCACAACAAGTCACACGCAGTTCTATATCTCATCCACAGCACAAATAATAGAAGAATGGAAATCAATAAATGAATATCAAAGAAGCAGTCCCAAATAGTAATCTCAAAGTGTGATAGTCGGGTGGAAACAAATACACTGCAAATCGACTATAATAAACTACTAAAGAGAGAAGAGAATAACTCTAATATAAGAATAAATGTCTAGAAAAGAATAACAACCAGAATCTCTAAACAGCTGCAATGAATCACATATAATCAGAAGGTAAGATCTCCTCAGACTGATAGGTAGTGTCAGGTCCAGGTCCATACTCCTGCGGGTACTCCTGCTTACCTATATCTGGAAGGGACCAGGTCCTCAGAGGGACGTAACAAGATACAAAAAGCACATGCCAATAAAGTACTGAAAATAAACATCCATTGGGTCGCCTAGCTGTCTAAGTGAATGCCGTTAAGAACATCTTTTTCCACAAGTGAGCTATCTGGCTGAAAACTGGGATTTGGCATGGTTCTCTTTTGAAGATCCAGGGGCCCAAAGGCACGTCATCTTTTGAACGGCGGAGGTCCGCCAATGTACAATATATATATGGGTCATCACCACCCGTATCTCCAGCGGAGAATCCGGGCGTCATAGAAAAAGTGCAAAGGAGCTCAAATGCGGTACTTGTTGTTCTTCCCACCCAATGCTCTAAGCATGTCATGTCCATGACACGATAAACCTCTAATAACCGCCAGGTCTACTAGCATGTAAAGTTTCTATTGGCAGTTATCCCTATCCGTCGCACGACCTATACGTACCAGTGGCCAGCCGAGTACGCAAATCCGTGTCCTACATGTGACTCACACTCGTGTAAGAATAGTGTCATGGCCAATGAAACATAAATACCTCATGAAGATGGGGTAGTCTCATAAAGTAGGTCTAATGCATATACATAAATAAAAACATAGTACGACGACACCGTCGTTGCACCCAAGTTTCCTTGGACGCGCAGTTTATATAGTAGTTAAAATAAATGAACTAAATAAACAGAAAATAAACATGCATGCCTCATATGGAATGTAAAAACAGTATAATGGCAAGGTATACTTGCCTGGCAAGAAATCTGTAAAGTGTACGCGCCCAAATATCAAGGACACTGAACCTGGAACTAAGGACTCCGAGCAAACGTCTCCGGATGCTGAAATAAACATCACCAACATTTCCGGAATGAGCAAAATAGCTAAAAAGTACATCCCTTTCGTCCAATTTGGACACAGGGGCAAAACAGTAATTTTGGGCAAAAGTGGGGTCCACGTATGGCCCACTTTGCACCGAAAAGCGTGCCGAGGTTAACAGTCTCTAAATGGGACAAACTATAGGTCAAACAACTCTAGATGTCAATACGAACCCAACGGTATATCCAAATGTGGATTCCGATGGGCCGAACAGAATTTTGTCCAAAAAGTCAACTGTGGGGCCCGCCAATTGGCGATCTGGTCAACCGTTTCAGAAATGCATAAAAATTGGGTCACAGGACCAGCGCGTTACCACGAGTCCAGTGGCGCAAGTTTCGTCACAATCTGACAAGCGTACAAAAAATACGCGCTGGTACCACAAAAGTTGCGACACGAAATGTGTCCGTGGATACGGTCTGATTTTGGCGCACACACGTGTCCGAATCATTCCTCATAAATTTTCACATGTCCGGTTATACTGCATGCACCATGCGGTACACTTGGTACACGGCGGGGCAGTCCCGTTTGGCGGGGCGCGCTCCGTTTTCCAACTTTTGGAAATCTGGAAAAAGTGGGTGCGCGCAGTTTTGTGACGAATATAATTATGTCCACAGTAACTAATAGCATAGGGTTATTTAACAGAAATAAACTAGGTCAGGTATTCTACAGGTATCAAAAAGAATTACCGAATTTGGATCTCTGTGGTGGGAGACACGAACTCGGCAATACGGGTGGTCATTCTGGAATTCTGCGATTCCAGAATTCTGTCTGCTCGCGCCAACTTGGAAGCTGTTTTTCACCTAGGGGTACACGTTTTCCGAGGTTGGCTATAAAACAAATATAGAAGAGGGTTAAGGGGTGTGCATACCGGTAAAGACGAATAACGTTTGGTTGAGCGGGTCGACGGAAAATCACTCCGGAACGAAGGTGCTTCGAGTGGGATTCTGCAGGGCGCGAGGTCGGAGTCGTCGGGATGGTTGGATGGCTTGGCGGGGCTTCTCTGGCTGCGGTGACGGCTCTAGATGGGAAGAGGAGGTCTGGAGATTTAGGTTAGGGTTTGAGAGAGAAATATATATATATATATATATTAAGATAGGGAAAGAGAGAGGGATGGAGCGGGTTTCGGCCGCGTGAAGGGTCGGGTTGAAGGGGCTAAAGTTGCTGAAGTATACTTAAGGGGCGGGTCTTTGGACGCTGAAGGCTCTGTGGAGCAAATTTGCTGAAAGGGTGGGAATAAGCAATGCTAAGTTGCTTGCTTGCAGCAAGTTCTAAGTAGTTTAGTATTATTACTATGCTAATTGATATTATATTATTATTATTATTATTATTATTATTATTATTATTATTATTATATTCTTATTAAATTCTTTTACTTTCTTTTCTTTTCCTTTATAAATATATATATACATATATATATTTGTGTATACATATATATTATATATATATATATACTCATAAGAAAATTCATGGATTAGAATAATGCACACCGTTATGCTAGCAACTGCTCAATGGGGTCTCCTACATGGAAAAAAATTTAAAAAATTCCTGATGGTCCCATAAGTCATCTAAGTGCCCGAACACCTAAAATAAAATTTATTAAATATCTATTTCTCCTATTTAGACCTAATTACCATAATTTAATTAATAAATAATAAATAAAAGGGTATATACAATTTTCTAGGAAGGGGGTTTTACAGTACGTTCTTATAGTTTATCTTTTGGTTGCAGTGTAATGGATCCCAGGACCGGAGATGAGATTCCATTGGATACGCCACACGATACTGTGGTTACTTATATAGACGGAGTGACACCAGGCAACGGAGGACAAATATCGCAGAGCGATCAAACCGGTCAGCCTAATCCAAGGTTCCGGAGAGATGACATCCCACCTCCGTCACAGTTCACTCTACAGATGCCAGTTTTCCCGCCAGGGCAAGCCATGGACGGGCAACAGATGTTTCAGATGATGTATGCCATGATGCAAGCCCAGCAGCAGATTCAGCAAGAGGCCCATCGTCATGAGGCAGAGTATCTGAGAACCAGCCTGGTATCCGCATTGGAGCAGGCAAATCCCCCAGCGAGGCGATCAGCGACGGGATCTATCACCAATTTTTGTCAGCTCAAGCCTCGTACATTTTCTGGTAAAGAGGGGCCAATAGAAGTTCATGAATGGCTCACGAACATACAGCACCAGTTGGAAGCAGCTGAACTTCCGAGAGAGAAGTGGATGACTGCAGTCAGAATACAGTTGACTGAAAATGCACATCATTGGTGGTTAGTAGAAGAAAGGAGGCTCGGACAGGACCGAGTCACTTGGGAAGAGTTCTCAAGACTCTTCCGAGAGATGTATATTCCAGCAGTAGCACGGTCAAAGCTCAGAGACAAGTTCAACCGCCTTATCCAAGGCAATATGACAGTGGAAGAATACAACACAGAATTTATTCATCTGAGTCGGTTCGCAACAACCTTGATTTCGACAGAGGAAGAGAAAGCTGAGAAGTTCTTTGACGGACTGAAATTCGAGCTCCAGAGATTGATTGGATCGGTCGCACCTACATCATATACCGACGTCCTCGCAGCAGCACGACGCATGGAGCGCGTCATTAGAAGGGAGTCAAATCTGAAGAGGCTAATCACATAAGCACTATCCAGGACAGTACATGGGGATTCTGCAAAATAATCCCAGAGGAGTATGCCAGATAGAGCAGCACACAGGGCCACATCCCTTCCTACTTGTCACTACTGCGGCAAGGTAGGACACATTGAGAGAGAATGCAGGCGTAAGTTGGGACTATGTCTGAGCTGCAGATCCAACCAGCATCTATCTAGGGACTGTTCTGAATGCAGAGACGGAGCATCGAGACTAGCTTTACCTGCGCCACGACCAGCTTATCCAGCAGTAGGAGCACAGCAGACAGGAGTTGGAGGAGTCAGACCACCAGCCCTAGGAGGAAATCAGCAGAGACCCCCACTGGCACCACAGGCAGCCCTATTTCAGCAGGCCCAGCAGCAGAGAGGTCCAGCTCAGGGACGAGGACAGGCATTCGCATTGGCTGTTGAGGAGGAAGCTACTGCAGGCGAAGTGATCGCAGGTACTATTTTAGTAGCTTTATTACCAGCTGTAGCTTTATTTGATTCTGGAGCATCGCATTCATTTATAGCAGCTAGCTTTGTAGCCACCCATAGAGTAGCTACCGCACCCCTTCTGAAGATAAAGAGAATTCTTACGGGAGGTGGAATTATCCTAGTTAGTGACGTCTGTAGATCATATTCTGTAGTAGTCTGTGGAAGAGAGATGCGAGCTCAATTTCTAATCTTTTCCATGCCGGATTATGATGTTGTACTTGGTATGGACTGGTTAAGTCAGTACCATGTGACTCTTGATTGCCGACTTGGACGGGTTATATTTAGAACGCCTGGACATCCAGAATTTGAGTTTCTTCGAGGAGTAGTGAGCAAGGAGTTCAGCCTACTCTTAGGGTACTATCTGCAGAAGGGGAGACAGGTTACCCAAGAGTCATATCAGAGTTTGTGGATGTATTTCCTGATGATCTTCCAGGTTTACCGCCTGATCGGGAAATAGAATTCACAATAGACTTAACTCCAGGAGTAGAGCCTATCACTTCATCAGTATATCGGCTAGCACCTAATGAGTTAGTGGAGTTGAAGGAACAGGTTGATGATCTTCTGGAGAAGGGTTTTATCCGGCCTAGTATTTCACCTTGGGAAGCACCCATATTATTTGTGCCAAAGAAGGATGGAACAGTACGGTTGTGCATTGACTACAGGACACTAAATGCTGTGACCATCAAGAACAAGTATTCCTTACCGCGCATTGATGATCTATTCGATTAATTGAGTGGTGCTAGGGTATTCTCGAAGATTGACCTTAGATCAGGCTATTATCAGATCAAAGTAAGGAAGGAAGACATACCGAAGACAGCTTTCAGGACCAAGTATGGACATTATGAGTTCTTGGTAATGTCGTTTGGTTTAACCAACGCGCCAGCAATGTTTATAAGTTTAATGAACAGAGTCATTCATCGGTTCTTGGATAAATTCGTGGTTGTGTTCATTGATGACATTCTAAGAGCCATGAAGAGCACGAGGAGCATCTCAGAATTGTGCTAGAGACATTGAGACAGGAGAAGTTATATGCCAAACTCAGTAAGTGTGAGTTTTGTATGGATAAAGTGCCTTTCTTGGGACATATCATCTCAGGAGAAGGACTTTTAGTTGATCCAGAGAAAGTTGCGACAATAGAGACTTGGCCTACCAGTACATCCGTTGCAGAGGTGAGAAGTTTTCTCGGACTCGCGGGATATTACCGAAGGTTTGTAGAAAATTTCTCGAGGATCGCGGAGCCGATGACGAAGTTGACACGTAAAGACCAGGAGTTTATATGGACAGAAGACTGCCAGAAGGATTTTAAAGAATTGAAGAGAAGATTAACAACAGCACCTGTCTTGACTCTTCCTTCAGGGCCAGGAGGTTTTGTTGTTTACATTGATGCATCAGGTAGTGGACTAGGATGTGTTTTAATGCAATATGGCAAAGTTATTGCTTATGCATCGAGACAATTGAAGGTCCACGAGAAGAACTACCCAACTCACGATCTGGAGTTAGCAGCAGTTATATTTGCATTAAAGATTTGGAGGCACTACCTTTATGGGGAGAAGGTAGAAATCTTTACTGATCACAAGAGTCTGAAGTATGTATATACTCAGAAGGAGCTCAACATGAGACAGAGACGTTGGCTGGAGTTGATGGTAGACTTTGATATAGATCTGCAGTATCATTCGGGAAAGGCGAATGTCGTGGCAGATGCTCTCAGCAGGAAGCCTACGACCTATTTCTTGATGATACAGCCCGAGTTATTGAGAGATCTACAGGAGCTTCAGATAGAGGTTGTTTTACTAGGACAGAGTGACTTGCTGGCTAATCTTGAAGTTAAGTCGTCACTTGTGGAAAGAATTAAAGAGGCATTGTCCACCGATGCTAGATTCCAAAGACTCAAAGAGAGGACAGAAGCAGGCATGCAGACAGGACTTCCCATACATGAAGACGGGACATTAAGGTGTGGAAATCGCTTATATGTTCCAAATGGAGAATTGAGACAGGAGTTAATGACTGAAGCACATAGCTCTATGTACTCTGTTCACCCAGGAGGAACCAAGATGTACCGAGACTTGAGACAGTATTATTAGTGGCATGGAATAAAAAGGGAGATTGCAAGATTTATGGCTAAATGTTTAGTCTGTCAGCAAGTAAAGGCCGAGAATCAGAGGACTGCAGGTATGTTACAGCCGCTTCCTATACCAGAATGGAAGTGGGAACATATCACGATGGATTTTGTTATAGGATTTCCAAGGAGCCCCAGCGGAAGAGATACAGTATGGGTTATCGTGGATCGACTCACTAAATCGGCACACTTTTTGCCATTTAGAGTTGGACAGTCCACAGAGGTACTAGCCGACATGTATATACGACAAATCGTAAGATTACATGGAGTACCGGTTAGTATTGTATCGGATCGAGATTCGAGATTCATATCTTATTTCGGGCGAAGCATGCAAGAGAGTCTGGGCACCAGACTCAAATTCAGCACAGCTTACCACCCTCAAACAGATGGTCAATCGGAGCGTACGATTCAGATCTTGGAGGATATGTTGCGATCGTGTATGCTAGATTTTGGAGGATCTTGGAAAGATCATTTGCACTTTGTGGAGTTCTCCTACAACAACAGTTATCAGGCCAGCATTCAGATGGCACCATTCGAGGCATTATACGGAAGGAAGTGCAGATCGCTAATATGTTGGAGTGACGTTGGTGAACGTCAAATACTGGGTCCAGAATTGGTAACGCAGACAGTGGAGAAGGTAAAACAGATTCAGAATCATCTTCGAGCAGCTCAGGACAGACAGAAGCATTGGGCTGATACTCACAGACGTCCCCTAGAGTTCAAAGAAGGAGAGCATGTGTTCTTGAAGATTTCGCCCACTCGAAGTACTATTAGATTCGGGAGCAGGGGCAAGTTGAGCCCAAGGTATATTGGGCCGTTTGATATTCTAGAGCGCATTGGTGAGGTGGCTTATCGTCTTACATTACCTCCATCCTTAGAGGGAGTACATGACGTATTCCACGTCTCACATCTGAGAAGGTACGTGACAGACCCAAGTCATGTAGTCGATTATTCAGAGATCGCAGTGGGCCCTAGCTTGAGATATGAAGAACAACCAGTTGGCATCCTCGACGTTAGTGAGAAGACATTATGAGGACAGACAATCAGACTGGTTCGTGTAGCTTAGAAATATCATTCCCCTGGCGAATCGACCTGGGAACGGGAGGATAGTATGCGCCAGCGTTATCCCCACTTATTTGCGGAGACAGTTATCACCTAAGCAATCTTATAATTTTCATAGTTCTTCCTTTAGTAGCTTATTCTTTGATTGCGAGAACGCAATCCTCTTAAGGGGGTAGATTATAAACACCCTATTTTTCAGAATAATTTCAATATAATTTTTCCCCAATTTTTTGGTATTTTCAGGATAAAGAACCAAGGTAATTGCGATCAAAGAATTTTTAAATATAGTTAATTGATGTTAAAATATTATGGAAATAATATTTTATGGTGTAAAATGGAAAATCGGACATAGGTTATTTTTCTCTGAATTTATTGGACTCCGGAAACGCGTTTAAAGCCCTAAAAGCTATTGGGAATTTAAACCGAATCAAACCTGACTGAACCGAACTATTGATTGAACCG
Source organism: Iris macrosiphon (assembly GCA_036927795.1). NCBI lineage: Eukaryota > Viridiplantae > Streptophyta > Magnoliopsida > Asparagales > Iridaceae > Iris > Iris macrosiphon. The sequence continues at coordinate 124,979,620 of JAYESA010000005.1, forward strand.
AACCGAGCCAAATCAGCATAACTGGTCGGGTCAGATCCGACCCAAACCAGAACCCGACCGAACCCAAAGTTTCCCCCCCGTCGGATTCACTGTAGCAGCATATAAAACCCCTCGGCGTGCGTGCCCAGCCCTCGGAAACCCTAGCTCAACCCTCGCCGTCATCTCCCTCGGACCTACCTCATCCAAATCCTCGTCGACGACCTCGTCAACCACAACTCCTCATCCCTAACTCCTCCGTCAGGCCGCCCACGACCGGACCCCTCTGTCAGCCTCGCCGTACCCTTCTATCGCCGACCAGCCCACGACCCCGACGCCGCTCCGCCCAGTCCAGCCCGACTCCATCGTCACCTCCCCGCTCGACTCCTCACCTCGTCGCCCGATCTCCGCTCAGCCGACCAACCACCACTCCATCTCCACCGACCCACTCGACCCGAGACCAGTCGACCCCCGCCGCTCTAAGACCCGACCGCCTGAGCCCTAGCCAATCGAGCCTCGTCGACCCAGCACCGGCCGCATCCGCCGTGTCCGCCGACCACAGTCGACCCCAGCAGCGAACCATAGACTCGACACAGTGGACACGACCAGGACACAGCTCGCGTCAAGTTGACGCACGGACACGTGAAATTCAGATTCACATAGCCCTGTTCAGGTAACGTTTTCTCTCACCTCGTAACTCCATTTTCGATTCCGTCTGTTGCAACACGTAGACTGTGTAACCCTCTCGGTGCTTGTGCAACTCGCTCGGTGTATCGCGTCCTGTGGTGATCGCAAACTGCGATCCAAAAATAGAAAAAATAATGTCCTGTTTCACCCCGGAACTGAGTGCGCTCCGCCAAACGGGACGACTTGGTCGCACGCGGTTTTTACCGAAATATGTGCGACGTTGATACGAACGTGTGAGATTTTACAGAAGTTGATTTGGATGTGCGTGCACACCGGAATCAACGCGTATCCGCCGACAACGCCCCGTATCCATCCATTCTGGAACACGATGTAACTTTGTGTACACACGTCGGATCGAGACGAAACTTGCGCCATCAGACTCGTAGCAATACGTTGGTCCTTTGACCCTAGTTTGGTTCGATTCTAAGAACGTTGACAAAATCGCGTATCGTGGGCCCCACAGGCTTCACTTGACGGGCGATTTTGAGATCGACTCATCGGAATCCAATTCTGGAAGTTCCGTTGGGATCGTATCATTGTTCCTGACTTGTAGACACTGAGTTTGAGGAATTTGGAGACCTTTGACCCTGACACACTGTTCGGTGCAAAGTGGCCCACATGTGGACCCCGCTTTGGCCCAAAAATGTTATTTTTGCCCCTGTGTCCAAATTGGACTTAAGGACAGGCGTTTCTAGCTATTTGATATCTTCTGAGACTGTTGGTAATGTTTATTACAGCTTTTGGAGGAGTACCTACAGGATCCACTGATACAGGGACAGTTGTTGGTATTCCAACACCAGACAAGTGTACCTTGCCAAACCCTGCAGCTTTGCTTCTTATTTCCTTGACTTAGTTATACATCAGTGGGAAAGTATACCTTGCCAACTTGGAGTTCTTGTTGCATATTTCTTTGCTTTATTTATATTGCTGTGCATGCTTAACCTAGGACCGTGTGACTTACTTAGCGTTCGATTAATAGTCGGGTGCCAACACCGTACGTGACGTGTATTGTCATCTAGAGATGGACATTCGTGACACTATATATTCTCGTACTTGTCTTACCAAGTACACTATGACCCAGGATACTTGACACCATTCATGAGACAGGATCTTTCTGAGATATTCATGGTGATTCTGTATAGGATACAGGACTTGACAGAGATACTATATTCTTAGATACTTTATGACTGGTTGTATTAGCTATGATCCCGCTTGACATGGACATGAGACGTTATGGTCATGATATGCATGGTTACATGGGGTGGGGAGAGACACACAAGCTATAGGTTGATTATATATATAAACCCCCTATTATTGTGAGGCACAAGACTCTAAAGCCCGAGCTTGGCCCATTACCGGATATTACCGCTACCGGCTCCCCGACACAGAGCTTATAGTGGCTCAGCCTGAGTACTCGTGATGCTCTCATCTTGCATTTCACTTAGATGGATACATACTTACCCTATTTTTATTCATTATCTGCTGCACTGCATTTATTTTGACTTGTGTTATTTGTACCCTGTTATGTCCCCTGAGGACCTGGAATGGATTATGTCCCCAGGATTTGCAGACGAGATCTTTCCCAAGATTTACGGGACCGGAGCAGAAATTGATACAGGAGCTGTACCGACACCCGAGGATGAGGTGTTAGCTGAAGACTTTTCTTGAGCATCCATGTTTCATGCTCAGTATTTATTTTATTCTGTCATTTATATAGTTTGGTCTGTTGAACCATTGTATCAGATATTTATCGGGTTGTTCCCCGAAGCATTTGTTGAGACTGATTGATGATTGACATTTCTTATATTCTATGGATCATATTTTATATCTTGTGTGGATGAGATTAGTTATGCCATGTTATCGTAGACTTTTTATACAACTTAAGTATGCCCTGATGGATCCATTAAATTGGGTTTGTCCATCGGTGCGTGCTGCTGGCTATTGCCACGTATCTTGTCCCTCTGTATTTTGGGACTGGGACGTGACATAGTTTTTGTGGTGGCCCATGCAGGTCTACGACTAAATCGTTCAGTTTCAACTTAGGGACCGAACAAGCCTGTCCTAAGGATAGGATAAGTTATAGGATCTCATCCATTGTTGAACCATTTTTGAACTCTATATCGAACTCAAACTTGTTACTTGATTTGCATCCTGTGTTGATTCCTCTGTGCATTCTTATAGTTTATCTTTTGGTTGCAGAGTAATGGATCCCAGGACCGGAGATGAGATTCCATTGGATACGCTATACGACGCTGTGGTTACTTATATAGACGGAGTGACACCAGGCAACGGAGGACAAATATCAGAGAGCGATCAAACCGGTCATCCTAATCCAAGGTTCTGGAGAGATGACATCCCACCTCCGCCACAGTTCACTCCACATATGCCAGTTATCCCGCCAGGGCAAGCCATGGACCGGCAACAGATGTTTCTGATGATGTATGCCATGATGCAAGCCCAGCAGCAGATTCAGTAAGAGGCCCATCGTCAGGAGGCAGAGTATCTGAGAACCAGCCTGGTATCCGCATTAGAGCAGGCAAATCCCCCAGCGAGGCGATCAACGACGGGATCTATCACCAATTTTTGTCAGCTCAAGTCTCGTACATTTTCTGGTAAAGAGGGGCCAACAGAAGTTCATGAATGGCTCACGAACATACAGCACCAGTTGGAAGCAGCTGAACTTCCGAGAGAGAAGTGGATGACTGCAGTCAGAATGCAGTTGCTGAAAATGCACATCATTGGTGGTTAGCAGAAGAGAGGAGGCTCGGACAGGACCGAGTCACTTGGGAAGAGTTCTCTAGACTCTTCCGAGAGATGTATATTCCAGCAGTAGCACGGTCAGAGCTCAGAGACAAGTTCAACCGCCTTATCCAAGGCAATATGATAGTGGAAGAATACAACGCAGAATTTATTCGTCTGAGTCGCTTCGCACCAACCTTGATTTCGACAGAGGAAGAGAAAACTGAGAAGTTCTTTGACGGACTGAACGAGAGACAGCTTTTGATGTGGCGTCTAATTTCGTCTCATCTCGAGCGTAAAAACTCATCTATGCCTATAAAATAGGCAGCGTATTCTTTGGATGTGTAAAAATGACTTGTATCAAGGATATGTTACTAAACGATAGCCTGGGCCTCTATGCAGAATTATCATTACAGCCGTCCTCTCGATCGTCGTGCAGTACTTTTGTCAGGAGTCAGGTTCACTGTTCTGTCTGACAGATTCATTCGAGGAATACGAAGAGTTCCTCGTATGACTTTATGTTGCATTAAAGACAAACGTATTTTACGCCGGTGGGAGGTGTAGCAACCTTTTACGCCAAAACAGCCTTGAAGTGCCGCTTTACGCGGGCGTCTCTGAAGTCATATTTTATGCCACACAGCGCTGAAGCTCTGTTTTACGCGGGCTTCATGTATTTTGGGGGTTTTACGCGTATAATTCCCCAGCGTATTTTTCATGCTTCTACATCGACCTTCATCGTAATAAGCAGCCAATATTAGTGAATCAACCCCTAGTCATCAATCTTGCTCCTGTAAAGGCTGAAGATTTAGTTGACTATGTGGAAGAAGAAGAAATTCTGTATTTCATGAATATAGAAGACACTACTTTGCACTATATTTTTGTCGAACCCTTCGTTGAAGAATTATTAGAGGCTCTTCATCTTTACGAACCTCTATCCATACTCGTGGCACCTCCATTTCAATATAGTTTATTATATGAACCATACGAGGATGCATACTTCATAGTCCCGGCAAGAAAAGACAAGCAACGTCAGATAATTTTTGGCAAAGCTAGAAATAAAAGAGTCACGCAGACTACTGATTCTGACAAAGATATTAGGAAGATACAACCATATTGTTATAGCCAACCAGCCAAGAACATTATGCAAGAGATGTGCTACCACTTAAAGTCCGATTTGGGACTGAATTATGGAAAAGGAAGACGGACTCCTATACGTCACTTCTCTCCAAATGACAAGCCAAAAATATACTACCAGTGGACTGGTCATGATTTGGGATATGTTACACCACCAAGAAGTCCCTAAGGTTCATAATTGAAAGAAGAGACATATTCTTATTCCTCTGAATCATCGTCCTAGGATTCTGATGAAAGCATATGTAACATATTCATATAGGCTTTCTATATAAATATGGTGTCAACTGGCCCAGATGATGAAGATGTTGAACTATTAGTACCATTCGAGAATGATCCATGGGCATAACAGATGTATACTCAATGAGAGCTTCGGTTTGAGCAACGTGAACCACCTACAGAGGATGACATAGTCCAAATTGATGTAAGAAAAGAATCTTCCCCCAGACCAATCTTTATTAGCAAGAGTCTTCCTGAAGAAGATAAAAAAACTTTAGTCCAACTAATAAAGGAGTATATTGATGTCTTCGCTTGGAGTTATGAGAATATACCTGGCTTGGACCCTCAAATAGACACACATAAGCTCAATATTCGTCTAAATGCTAAGACGGTGAAACAATAGCAATAATGATTCCGTCCGGATATGATGGATACAATTGAAGCAGAAGTTAATAAACTGATAGCATGTGGCTTCATTCGAGAAGACCAGCATCCCGAATGGGTATCTAATGTCGTCATAGTTATGAAGAAGAATGGGAATGTCCAGATCTGCATAGATATCTGAGACAAATTTTGCCATATCAACAAAGCATGTTAAAAAGCATTCAACAACATCAAATGATACCATATAAATCTGCCAGTTTTGGTGTCTTCGATCGTAAGAAAACCCTTTTTGCTGTTTATTCGAGCAATGGATCACTCCCTAGGAGCTCTTCTTGTACATAAGGGTAGTGAAGGACATGAATATGAGATATATTATCTTAGTCGCATGATGGTAGATGCTGAATATCAATACAATCCTTTGGAAAAAGAATGCCTAGCCTTGATGTTTGCTATTCAAAAGATGTGACACTATGTGTCGGGTCCAACCATTTATGTCATATCCAGAGTGAATTTTCTTCGGGTATTGATGACCAAGCCGAGCACACTTAATTCTCGGTTAGCTACATGGGCAATGTTGCTACCACCTTATGACATGGTATATGTCCCATAAAAAGCAGTGAGAGTCAAGCGCTAGCTGATTTCTTAGTAGCTCATCCTGTACCGGAAACTTCTAAACTATACAACGATATCCCAGATGAAGTCTTGGAGTCTAATATGGCAATAAGAGATGACACTAGGAAACTATTCTTTGATGGCACATCAAGAATAGGACTCAAAGGCAACATAGTAGCTGGATTCGACATAGTCCTAATATCTCCTGACAAACTACTCATTCGTCGAGCATATTCCCTGAGTGAACCATGTTCCAATAATGTGTAAGAATATAATTCTCTACTCATTTGTCTCCAATTGGGCAATGAATTGGACATATAATATCTGGAAGCCTACGGATATTCAAAGCTGATAGTCAATCAGATCAGGGGAGCGTATGAGATTTGGCATGAAGACCTCATCCCTTATCATTAGATGACAATCAAACTGGCTTTTACTTTTAAATGATTCTTCATCGAGCATGTACCTCAGTTATTGAATATGGAAGCAGATGCTTTGGTCGACCTAGCAACATCATTGGTCGTTCCCCTAAAGAGACGATACTCAATTATGCTATCAGGATGAGAGTTATTCTGTACCAAATATAATCTGCACATTGAACAGAGTTAGGTCATAAATTCAACTTCCATGGATAAAGATTGGAGGGACCCTTTTATAGACTACGCTGCTTATGGGATTCTTTCAGAAGATCTAAAAGAAGCCACTTATATTAAAAGACGTTTGCTTCGATTCTACTATGACGTTTCATCCAAAATATTATATCGTCGTTCTTATGAGGAGTTGCTACTACGTTGTCTTTCCAATCTTGAAGCAAGACAATCACTACGGGAGCTCATGATGGCATCTGTGGGGCACATTAGCCAAGTCCTAAATTACAAGAATGGGTTATTATTAGCCCACCATGGTGGCAGATGCCGTCGATTACGCTAGTAAATTCAATTTATGTCAAATCCATGCAGATTTTATCCACCAACCAACATAGTTCTTACACCCTACATATGTCTTCTGGCCTTTTGAAGCATGGGAGATGGATATTATTGGTCCAATCAGCCCATCTTCTTCTAGAGGACATCGGTGCATACTTGCAATAACCGATTACTTCCGCAAATAGGATGAAGCAGTCCCGTTCATAGATGTAAAAATATCCAATGTAATTAGCTTCATTAAATACTATATTATCTATCATTTCGGTATTCTTCGGAGGATAATAAAGGACAATGGGATGTAATTCGCCAATCAAGCATTTATCGGTTCTATGACAGGAATCAAATCTAGAATGTGGCTTCTACAACCTACAATCCGGCATCCAACGGTTTAGCGGAGGCTTTCAATAAAACTATAATCAAGCTACTCAAGAAATATGTCTCATCCAACAAGCACAATTGAAATAAGAAACTCGGAGAACGCTTATGTGCTTATCGTACGATAGTCCGAACTCTAACTGGTTGCACACCATTCCCCTTGATCTTTGGATGTAAAATAGTCCTTCCACTCGAGTTTTAGATTTCCTCTCCCAGGGTAGTTATTACTAATGAGCTAACAATAGAGAATAATGATCGTTTGTGACTTCAAGAGTTAGAATCCTTGGATGAAAAGCGCCTTCATGCTCAACAACGTTTTAATCTATACCAAGCACGCATTTCCAGGGCTTTCAATCGAGAAGTTAAGGAAAGAATATTCTAGGTCAGTGAATTGGTCCTTACAGTAAGGATACCTATGATCACAACCTATAAGAGCAAAGTAAAATTCCAAGCTAAATAGGAAGGTCCTTATGTGGTGGAGACAGTATTCTGCAACGGAGCCTACTGGCTCGCTAAGCCTAATGGAAATTTGAGAATGATGCCTATCAACATTAAATTTCTCAAGTATTATGTCTAGGCACGACATATTCTTCTCCATCTCTAGCAGAATAAGATGTACAATAAGTATATTTTTCCAAATCCCCAGCAACTCATAGCCAACACGGCATCTCAAACTATTACCTATATTCATTCTTGAATAAGGCATGGGTAATGGGGGGGTCCTCAAAGCTCCTTAGTGTAAAAATACTCAGATCCAATGGAACACTCTCGTTTAGATCATCTAAGCAATTCTCTCCAACAAAATATCCCATTCTTAAAGCCCAGTTATTTTAAGGCTATCCTATTCATGATCCCTAGTTGGGTTAGAAATAATCTCACATATTTCTTCACTAGTAAATAAGTGTAATATGATTCATGTCCATATTGCCTCTGAATCATATTCCATTTATTATCTCCAAAAAAGATGATAATAGTTCGCCCTTGAACTACTCTTTCTTCTTCTTTTTTGGTGGAGTAAACTAGCGAGCTATCACGTCCATATCACCTCAGATAGTATTCCATCCTGTAAATTTTTTTATTTGTATTCAGTATGAGTACGCCACGAGTGACAAATCTACCAAATCTTCCATAGAATTATATTTTGCCATGTCTATGTTACCTATGAGTAGATACATATTCAGTGGGTCTCAATTTGAAATCATCACTAAAGTAAAACAAAATTTCTTTATTAATAGAAAATGAGGAAAGAATAATATAATTACTTAAGGAGAAGATGGGTCAGAATATTCCAAATTGTTTACAAATATTGCAAGAGCATAAAGGATGTAGACATCAGAATATGAAAATGTTCGACATGTAGCCATTATTCTGGTCTGATCTTCACGTTCCTCTATGACAATAGACGGAGTGAGACTATCGTTAATATTAGTCCAAGACAAGGTAAGTTTATTCGAGGAAGGACCTATAGAATTCTAGAAAATATTTGCTCTATGTGGATGTATGGGGACCACTTCATCCTCCTCCTTCGTAGAGGATATCATAAGAACAATGGAAGTCCTACCAGGGTTAATCTCAATCGATGAAGGAGCAGTCAATCCATCAACCTCCTTAATTCCCTACTCAGAGGCATCTTGTGAAGCTATGAAAACAAAGACAAGTTTGCATGAAGAGTGAAGAATCGAATAAGCAACTATATTATTTATATAAAGGAGAATGATGGTTCAGAGTTTCACGCACCTCTTCAGTGAAATTAGGTGATGGTTGGTTTCCCAAGCAAAGAGCAAAATTTGAAACACTAAGCAAAACGGTTGGAATTCCGTATATTGGGTTAGAAATTCCCACATGCACACATTAGCTTATTGAAAGAAATGGTTCCATAATACGCGTACTAATCTGAAGAGGGAATACGCGCATTTGTTAGCTAATAGAAATGCACACAAGTATGCATGCTATTTGATTGACAAAGGAAAAGATATGCGATATTAAGTCCTCTTCAAAGGACATGTTTTTGAAAACAAAGACAACCAAAGTCTTCAGTCAACAACAGACATACAATATAATAAAGTCAAAGCTAAAATTTTATTGAGGCTTAATCATGATTACATATAATGGAGAGTTATCACAGCTAGACTTTTATTCTAAAATTCATGATTATAAATATGGAAATCT